>RCWM02000184.1:600000-980000 GCA_003667255.2 Euschistus heros | reverse complement strand
GAGATTGAATATTAGTAACTGGTTTCTTGACAAAATTCGCGATGATAATTTATTTCCATTAAAAATTATATGGACCGATGAAGCTACCTTTACAAGAGGAGGAATTGTTAATCAAAGAAATTATCATGTATGGGCTCTTGAAAATCCCAGAGCTATTAGAGAGAATAGGAATCAGCATGAATTTGCTATTAACGTTTGGCTTGGAATTTGGAACGGACTGGTGGGACCATATTTTTTACCTGGAAGATTGAATGGTATCACATTTACACATTTTTTGGAGAACGACTTTTCTAATTATTTAGATGACATTTACTTACAGCAGCGGATTGAAAAGTGGTTCCATCTCGATGGATGTCCAGCTCATTACAGCACAGTTGCTCGAGCTTGGCTGGAAATAAATTATCCACAACGATGGATTGGACGTGGAGGAGTAGTACCTTGGCCACCCAGATCACCTGATATGACACCCATGGATTTCTTCGTATGGGGGAACCTTGAAGCAGAAAGTTTATTCGGTGTCAATCAACTCAAGAGAGCAATTAAGAGATCGAATCATAGATGCAGTGCACCAAATATCATCAGAACAATGTTTAGCTGCAATTTATCAAGTGAGTGCTAGATGTAATGCTTGCATTGGTGCAATAGGACAGCATTTTGAGCAATATTTACATTAAAAAGAACATAACATAAATATAAATGTAAATAAATAAGTATAAAAATGAAAACTTGTTTTGTTTCTTTTTTTGCGATTTTCTGTAAAACTAAGCAAAAAGGAGCAAATCTCTAAAGGACTTTTTGTCTTAGTTTTTTGGTCCCCTATAAGTTTCCGAAGTTTTGCCATTTAAATTCGGGACACCCTGTATATATATATAAAAAAATTGTGTAAATAATTCGTTTTTCGAACAGGCGGTGATGATGTCCAGCAGTTGTGCGAGGCTGGAGAAGAAGAGTTCCTGGAGATTATGGCACTCGTTGGAATGGCATCCAAGCCACTCCATGTACGGAGGCTCCAGAAAGCTCTGCAAGAGTGGCTTACCAATCCTAGTAAGTTAGAATTTATTATTTTATACATATACTTAGTAGTTCATTTGTATCTGCATGCATTTTAATATTTGTCCGAGCATAAATGATTCTTATATGTACGAATAAAGAGAAAATATCTGAGACTAACGCACGTCTGAGCATAGCTGAATGATTTAAAAAAAAAAAAAATTTAAATATAAAATATAATTTAAATCTTTTATTAATTAATTAATATATCGTTTTGCTTGATGATGCCCTGACTTTATATTCCGAAAGTAAATGAAATAAAAATGTTGTGTTGTAAAGTCGTAGCATATCCCCATTTTTCTCTTGATTTTTCCTCTTTAGGTTGAAACCCTTTAATTGGAACTTGGATAAATGAAACGTGTCAAAATGTTACATTTTTGACTAAAAAAAAAAGTTATAACAAAAACGTATAGAACCCCAGCCAAAAGAATCGAAATTAATAAAAAATTTATGTTTCTAATATTTAAACGTAATATAATGTATTAATAGCTGAATAATTTTGATTTTAATACTTTTACTGAAGTAATTAAGTTTTTTAACGTAAAATTTTTCTTTTTTCTGTTCGTAAAAAAGAAAACAATTGAAGATAAAAAAAAAAAAAAGGAATAAACAAAGCGAACAGTAGACAGTTATTCAGTAGAGTACTGAAAAAAACGAAAGAATAAAGGTTAAAATGGTGAAGAAAAAAAATACGTTATAAAATTCTAGCTAGACACTTAAAATAAATAAAAAGAAAAAAAGAAAAAAATTTACAGAGAGAATTATTTAAGATATCTGTGAACTTATTAAAAAAAATAATAATAAATCGTAGAAGGGAGACAGTATCGTTGTTATCTTTTCTCTATCTTCCCGAACCCTTTGGAGATCTCCAGTCCTCCAGTTTTCCAGCCCTCGGAGCAATTACGCCAAGAATACTAAATCATGGAACCTCCGATAAAGCAAAGAGACCTGAGATGTTGAGGAATGAAGACAAACGGATAAGTGTAAAACAGAGGTGAGACGGATACGAAAGAAACAAAAGAAAATAAAAAATAAAAAAAAGAGGTCCTTAATAAAGGACGTATCCTTCTAGGGGAGGACGCTATGGATCGTTTTTTAAATAAATATAATGGTTGATCCTCTGGCGTTAAGAAACACAGGAACGCCATCCTTCCTATAATAGTCAACTTGAACCCTGAAGAAAGATGAACCAACAGTTTTAGAAAAAAAAAGAAAAAGAAAAGAAAAATAAAAGATTTAAAAAGGAAAAAAAAAACGCGTCGACATTTCTCCTCAACCTTTCGACTCTTCTTCAACTGCTGACGCCTTGTTTGACAAAACCTGGGTTTTTATAGGTTTCATTATATAAAGGAGAGGGGAGGCAAAGGATTTCTTTCTTTAATACTAGAGAAAATGGATGGAAAAAAAAGAAATAAAATTTAAAAAATGAAGGAAACAACTCTGGAGACATCTGTCTATTGCGCGCGCGCAAGTGTTTTTCGTTTCGCAATTTTATGTAGAAAGAACAGACATAATTTTTATTAAATTTAATATAACCTCATAGCCTTAAAATATGTAGAGTCTTATTGCTTTCGAGTAAACTGTATTTTTTTTTTTTTTTTTACTATAAATTACACTAGGAGCTGTATTTGATGAATTATTTATAGTCCAGTCAATAAAATTATTTTATAGTGCATGAAATATGCGATAATTTTTGACTTCATAGCTTCGTTTGGAATAGTTAGGAGGTAAATATACTAAAACTCTCCGCCCCTGGGGGGTAAGCTAATGGTACGAGGAGAGAAGAAAAGGTCCCAGTTTTGGATTTTTGGGTTATATCACGAAAACAATAGAATCTATTAAAATTTGTTTCGAATAAAAATTAAACCTAATTTCCTATAAAATTGTATATATATATATTTGCCGAACTTTCAACGATTTTCGAGATATACGTAATGAAAAATCGATAGTTTTCGAAAAATAAAAAAGGCTTACCCCACTTTTTGTCAAATGTTTGTTTCAAGTGCCAGAATGGTATATATGAAATTAAAGTAAATTTTATGCTCTACAACTTTGATTCTAACATTTTTTCTATGAAACGATCGTGGAAGGCAATAGAAGGAAATGTTTGACAAAAAGTGAGGTAAAAAGTACTCGTTTGCGAAAATTATTGATTTTCAATACCGTATATCTCGAAAACCGTTCGAAATTAGTCAAATTTGTATATTACTAATTTTATAGAAAATTTAATTAGTTTTAAGTTTTATTCGAAACATTTATTTCTAGATCGAACCGTTTTCGAGATATAATCGAAAACCCAACAAAATTGAACTTTTCCTCTGCGGGGACTTTTAGTATGTTTACCTTCTAACTACTGCTAACGAAGCTATGAATAAAAATTTTTCGCATATTTCATGCACTCTACAATATAGTTATTGACTGGATTAATATATGGTTTGGATTGGTGGAGCCCCAAAGCTCAAATAACATTTTAAACTTAAAATCAAATAAAAAAAATTGATAAATACTTGAGGTTCGCTTGATGAATTATTTCCTGTTTATATTGAAATTATTTTATTTTAAAAATAGTTCCGAATGTTAAAACTTCATCATCGGTTTTTAACATAGGGAAACATCAGTATATAATCAGTATTTCTACTCCTCTGTAAAAAATCTCGGGATTGTTTTTGATCAAACCCTCTCTTGGAAACCTCAGATTGCCCAAATTTCCCGCCGTTCCATAGGCCTTCTCAAATTATTCCACCGAAACCGTTACCTTCTTCCCCTGTCAACCCGCAAGCTTTTAGTCTCTTCCTTATTATTCCCTTACATTGACAATGGTTGTCTGGTTTACGGTGGCGGTTCTCGAAGACAGACTGAAGCGAATCATGAACTGCTTCGTCAGGTTTGTCTTCGGTAGTCCGAGGCGTTCCCATGTTTCCCACCTCTATTCCCAAATAAATTGGCTCTATCCCACTTTCCGTAAACAATATTTCCATGGAACATTCCTATACCAAATTATCAATACCCTCCAACCTTCTTATATTTACAATAAGCTCCAATTCAGATCTGCAGTCAATCCAATACATACGAGATCCCGTCTTTCTGATCTGTATACCCCGTCCCATAGAACTTCAATATTCCAACGCTCCTTCCTTTTCCGCTCAACAATCCTCTGGAACTCCATCCCTCCTCACATCAGACAAGCTAAATCCCTGAAAACATTCAAATATTTATATTTCCAATACCTCCTTCTCATCCAGACTGACGCTTGCTAACTATCTAACTACTTAGTCAAAAATTATTATTGCATTGCTGGATTCAGTTCTGGAATAATTGAGATTCCTTTTAATAAAAATTTAACTTTCCATGAATATAACATTGGGTACTTCTATTGTACATACAAATCATATCATTGTACCAAAAGATTTTTCTATATCATTTTATTTATTTTTTTTTTCTTATTTAATTCTATCTCCTCTAATCTGTAGAATGTTATCTTCTTTTCTTTTCTTTTTATTTAAATATCATCTATGTACATAGTGTCATTAATGTATTATTGTTTTTCTTTTTTGTAGCTCATTATGTCTCTAACCAGATTTAATTTAGTTATACCTGCAATTATCTGTTATTCTTAAGGGACTTTGTCCCAGAATAAAATTATTTTTCTATTCTATTCTATTCTATATATATTAAATTTTCAAAATTCTACAAGAAATAAGACATTTTTCTACTATTTTCGTTAGATGACCCAGAATTTATTTCAAAACATTATAAAATAATTTTGTTCGCTGTGTTTTTCTTCTTATTTTTTTTCGTTTTTATAAGAAGCCTACCGAATCGGTTAAAGGCGCTTGGAGGTCAGAAGTAAGAATTACGATATCCAAGGGAAAAAAAAATTCTGTCAATTTTGTTCAAGATATTGAATTATGTGAAACAAATATTTATCAATAATTTATTTAGAAATAGAAGGCATTTATTAAAAATTTATGTTTATTATATTAATGTTATAAATAATGTAAGAACCAGATAGAATGTAATTGGGGAAAATGTATTTCAAAATATCTTTAAATGATTTAAAGGGGACCTCGAATAAGAATAAATTGATTGATTAAGATTTTTTTATTTGGACCAATTATTCTTTTTTTTTTTTTTTTTATTTTAGATATCGATTTGTTTTCAAATCCTTGGGATTTGAAAAATTAGTTGAAACGTTTTTTGCGGTAAACAAGATAAGGAAAAAAAATCGAGAAATAAATCAGATCGAATTTATTGACCAGTCTTTGAGGAAATAACGCGAGAAATTGGGAACGCGTTTAGTCATTTCTTCTTTATTGTCAGAGGCCCAACCTTCAATTTCCATTTCCAGTTGGGATGTTTATTTTTTTTTTAAAGCATATTTTGTTATTAAATTTCGATTATCGATTCCATCGAGATCTGAGAAATTAATTAGTTTCGAAAATCGATTATTTTAAATCGATTCCTAGGAATTCCTTGACTAGGAAAAACAAAAGATCATGGATATCTCTATTTATAATCTTCTGCGACACCAACAAAAAAACTCCAATTTAAGCAAAACATTCCTTTTTTTTTTTTTTTTTTTTTTTTTTTTTTTTTTTTTTTTTTTTTTTTTTTTTTTTTTTTTTTTTTTTTTTTTTTTTTCTTTTCCCAAACCAATATAGTTCCTAAACAATAGGCCTTAGTGAAAAATGTTACAAAAAATATTCTCAATTAAATTTCTGATCAGAAAACTTTGAATAAATTATCGATCCGTGTAATAACAAGAGAGATAGGGCGCATCAAAATGCTACATTTTGGAGTGTGAAAAAAAATATATAGCCCAGCTAAAAGACATATTCATGTGAAAAAAATATTTTAATAATAATTCTTTTTGACTAAATTCCTTATTAATTATTAAAACTTTATTTAAATAGACTTTAACGTTTTGAAATAATCAACTCTCTTTTTTTTTCATGTTACCCCTCGTTACTATGGTAACCGATGAGTTCGCTCTGTTTTTATTGTTTGTTTCCGTTTCCAGGGTAACCACTTTCAAACTGTTTGGTTCTGAATACTATTTAACTTTTATTGTATAAATTTCACGTAATGGCAAATTACAAAAAAAAGAAATCGATAAAAGAAATGATTTGAGCACTATTTAAAAAAAAATTAAATTTATTAAAATAGGCTTTACATTTCTAAAAATTATTTTGGAAATAATTCTCATCTCTTCATATCTTAACTACCGTTACTACGGTAACCAATGACGTCGCTCAATTCTCGTTGTTTCCGTTTCCATGGTAACCACTTTAAAACTTTCTGGCTCTAAGTACTATTTTTGTATATTAACTTTTATTTTATATATTTCACGCAATTCCAAATAAAAAAAATATTAAAAATAAATATAATAAAAATGATTTTTGCGCTATTTTTTAAAAATTAAATTCGTCATTAGTTTTAAATAATTTATTTCAATAGACTTTGCATTTCAAAAAATTATTTTGAAATAATCAACTCTCTTTTTTTTCATATGTTACCTCTCGTTACTATGGTAACCGATGAGTTCGCTCTGTTTTTATTGTTTGTTTCCGTCTCCATGGTAACCACTTTCAAACTTTTTGGTTCTAAATGCTATTTAACTTTTATTATATAAATTTCAGATAATGGCAAATTTAAAAAAAAAAATTGAACAGAAATGATTTAAGCACTATTTTTAAAAATTAAATTTATTAAAATAGGCTTTACATTTCTAAAAATTATTTTGGAAATAACTCTCATTTCTTCATATCTTAACTAACGTTGCTACGGTAACCAATGACGTCGCTCAATTCTAGTTGTTTCCGTTTCCATGGTAACCACTTCAAAGCTTTCCGGCTCTAAGTACTATTTTTATATATTAAATTTTATTTTATATATTTCACGCAATTCCAAATAAAAAAAATATTAAAAATAAATAAAATAAAAATTATTTTTGCACTTTTTTTATTTATTTTTTTTATTAAATTCGTCATTAGTTTTAAATAATTTAAGTATTTCCATAGAGTTTACAATTTAAAAAAATATTTTCGAAATAATAGACTTTTTTCTTCACATGCTGACTTCCGTTACTATGGCAACCAATGGCTTCGCTCTATTTTTATTGTTTCCGTTTCCATGGTAACCACTTCCAAACTCTGGCTCTAAATACCATTTTTATTTATTAACATTTATATTATATATTTCACGTAATGGCAGGTTTAAAAAAAAAAAAAATGATTTTCGCACTATTTTTTATTATATTAGTCATTAATTTATTTAAATAGAATTTTCATTTTGAAATATTATCTTTGAAATAATCGAATCTCTTTTCTTCATATGTTAGCTCACGTTACTATGGTAACCCATGAAGTTGTTCAATTCTTGTTGTTTCCGTTTCTATGGTAACCACTTGCAAAATGTCGAATACCTACTAATAACGGCTGAATTAAACTTATTAGTTTCTGTTTTTAGTTATGTTTATTTATATATAAGATATATATTTGTTATGTAAATATTCCACTACAGATGATTTTGTTAGTACAGTTATGTGAAGAAGGTATCAGGTTTTGAACACATGTCGCTTCCTGCTGGGAACAGTTACTTCAAGATAAGGAAGTAACAGGTAAAAAGGGTTCAGTAACTTTTTTTTTTTTTTTTTTTTTAAATGAAATTATCAGAGCATCTTAACTGTTTCTTATCGGCCTAAGTGAAATCATAACACGAAAAATGAAAAAAAATGTAGAAAAAAAAAAGGTTTAGATAATCACAATGGGAAAAAAAATTGATATCAAGACAGTCTCTGGATCTAGAAATTAAATTTTTTTTGTTCGGTTTCTTTCAGGTCTAGGTACTACGGAGTGGAAAAAACGTTTAAGTGCTCTGTATTATAAAAACTAAGGTTATTTTTAATAATTTATCTCATTTCATTATTATTTTTTATTTATAGCCGTGTTGTGAATACAGTAAAAATTATGTTGTATAGAAATCTATTTTTTTAAGTCAATAAAATTAGGAATATATCGACCCCGAATGCCGATTTAGAAAATCGATTATTTCAGTCGATTCATAGGAACCGATCAATGCCGCTGAAGTTGACTACAGTTTAGAAAGAGATGCCTAATCAAGTAATTATTATACATCAATTCTTCTTTAATAAGACACACAAGACTAAAACCACATAGGCCCGTCGTTTTCTGCGTCTCCAACATTTACTAGACAAACGTTTTGTCTCATTTACATTACAGTTAATTGGGACCTAAGGTCTACTGGGAAATAAAGAGTTAAGATTTGGGGCTCCACTAAACCATCCCATTTAATCCTTTAACCGATTTAACTTTTTATTTTTTTTTTAATTTAAATAAGAAATATTACACATGCTTCACAAATATCGATTCTAATTATTTTCACTTACTGTCCTCACCACTTACGCTGATGGCACATGTGTGTTATCAGCAAACAATGATCCGTTCATCGCCTTCCAGACACTCCAATCCCATATCCTAAACCTTCAAGAATGTTATCAAAATTGGAGAATCAAAATAAACCCAAGCAAATCTCACCAAATAACTTTTACCCTTCGTTGTAAACCTACGACTTCCTGTCCTACAGCATCCTTTAATGATATTCCACTAATCCCTGTTGAACAGATCCTCTATCTAGGACTCCACTTGGACAAACGTCTAACTTGGAATCCACATACAAGGCTAAAACGACAAGAAGCTGCCCGTCGTTACAGACTACTTCAACATTTACTAGACAAACGTTCAAAGCTCCCAATTAATTACAAAAGACTCATTTACATGACTGTGATTAGACCTATTTGGACGTACGGAGTTGAGCTTTGGGCTCCACTAAACCATCCATCTCGTATCCAATCCTTACAATCCAAAGTCCTTCTTAAAATTCTCAATGCTCCTAATTATGTCAAAGAACAAACTTATCCATAAAGACCTTACTGTTCCATATGTTGCTGATTTGTCCCAAACCCGATACCTACCCTTTCATAGTAAGCTCCATAACCACATAAACCCACTAGTCTCTCAACTTGCTTCGCATTCTATTCCTGGTAATCCTCCGAGGAGTCTGAAAAGACTCCTAATATGGAACTTTTATTAAAGTGCCACCAATATTGTAATATCAATAAAAAGATTTATTTCAATTAAAAAAAAAAAAATTGTAGTTTACACGAAACGGACTTTAAAGACCACGTGAATATCATTACTTTTCCTTTCTCATATTATCATTTCTGCTTGCCTTTCCTTTGACCACGCAGAACCCTTCGGTTTATATTTATTTTCCGCATGAACTTGGATTTCTTTTAATTCCTTCCGAGATTGTTCTCTTGCTTCAGTACCGATAGATCTACTCGGTATACTGACATTGTTGCCTTTCCGTAAAAATTATTATGTCACAGAACAAACTTATACATAAAGACCTTAATGTTCCATATATTGCTGTTTTGGCCCAAACCAGATATCTACCGATCATAGTAAGCTTGAATACACTAGTCTCTCAAGTTGCCTCACGCTCAATCCCCGATAATCCTCCGAGGTGTTTGAAAAGAAGATGAAGGCCAAGAGACCTTCAAATGTAGATTTTTTATTGGTGTGCTACTAGTGAGTAGTTATTGTCATGTCGAGTAAATCATTTTCCTCAAATTTACTTGTCTATAATGCAATTCGTACATATACATAAGTACAAACTCAAGTTTAAGTAAATAATTGTGTCGAAAGGGAAACAATTCGAAGAAGAAAATTAAAAAACAAAAAGACAAGGCGAATGTTACAAAAGAAAACATCTATGGAAGGGTATTTCGGCTGGATATAAATCAGTATCGAAATCAGAATTTGGTGAATCCAGCGGCAGTTTGTGTAACAAAAGTTTTTTTAAATTTTTATTTCTTGCCTTTGTTTTATAAGTACTTTGCTGTTTTTATGTCCAGTAACTGACGCAACTTTATCAAAAGAAACACAATTTGAAACATCTACATCGCACTTAAAAGTCTCAATTTTGAGAACTTAAATTCTTTCCAACGAGATCTTTTGTCTTTGCTTGAGTAATTTTCGAGAAAAAATAGAAGTAATATTCCAAGTATTTGAGTAGAGGAAGAACAAGAAATTAATCTGATTAAACAATTCCAAGAGGAGCAAATACGATCCAAAGGGAAGAATCAGGATCTGGATATACACAATCTTATTCAAGGGGTGGAAAAAAAAAAAAAAAAAAAAAAAAAGAAGGAATTCACGTAGCTATTTTTTGGTTATTATTTGTATTTTATTTTTTCGCCTGCTCAGAAACAAAAAAAAATCAAAAGTCGATTGCTGATATGCCGGATATTTAGTTAAATAGGCAATTACAGTTCAAAATATGTATTTATGACAAAATATGCACAAATATGGAAAATAAAAATGCCATATATGTAGATAAATATGCAGTTAAAGTTCAAATTGCAAAAATTATATGTACAAAATATGCAACTTATAAACCGAATTCACGTCAAATTTCATTTCAACAAAAAAATCGGCCGCAAAACATCGGGTTATTTTAAGTACTTATGGTGATGATACTATTAGTGAAAGGACGTGTCGCGAGTGGTTCCAGCGCTTTAAAAAGCATTTTTTTGTTGAAGATCGGCATAGCGGGGCCGAGAAAAAACTTTTGAAGATGAAACTGGAGGCTTTACTTGAAGACTCGTGTCAAACTCAACAACTCAAACTGATCCCAAATGCTTCAAAACATATACATAATGACGATATTAGATGTTTTAGTTGGCTAAGAGAAATATGCAAATGAATATATTTCACAGCGCTAGTCATCACCTTCTGGTCCTTGTAAAACCCTGGCCTCCTAAACAGTATCTTCCATTCGACCTATCTTCAGCTGCCCTTCTTCATCCTCTCACACCCAGATTCCGATGTTGCTCCACCACATCTTCAAGCCAACGAAGTCGAGGCCTTGTATCCCTCCAACATCATCTTAGGGAGCCTACTTGCTTCCATTCTTTACAAATGCCCTACCTATCTTATTCTGCCTCTTTTTATATTGGCTACAATATTTGGGGCTGCATATAGAGCTTTCAGTTTGTCCTCTTTTGCAAAAGATTCAGTCTACATTTTGTTGGACCATATCGCACATGGGCAAGAAAAGGGACACAACTCAAAAAATTCATTTTACTTTTTATTTCAGAATAATGATCGTTTCTGGTTCGCCTTGCAACAGGAAAAGTTGCATAAGGGTATCTCAGCGGGGGCCGCAAAATTGAGTTATTTGCCATTTAACCAAAGTTACGATAGCGAACGGTGGAAGCAGGCACAGTGACACATTTCAGTTGTGTCTTGCCCTTCACAAAGGTAAATTGTACGGGGAGTTAAGGACAGTGTCAGATTTTGAGTTGGGGCGGTTTTCTTGCCCATAAGCGATATATTTTTCGAAGGATTTTCCTTTCCCACATGTTTAATTCTTTTTCCTCATGTGAGGTCAGGGTCCATGCCTCACTCCCGTACACAACCAGCTGAAGGATCGTTCAATAGACTGCTGAATATATTTGTTTGAAAAATTATCAATATAGAGGAAGAAAAACAAAATATTTTATTAATGACACATCACTGACCGTACATTAACCATTAGGTGCCTGGAATAATACCATGGTTCCCCCGTACATCGATCGGACTACCCCCATACCCCGCATGACGCCATAGACCCGATGGTATCTTGGTCAACTGTTGCTCCAGCAGTTGCCTGACCTAGTTCTTCGCTCGTCCTATTATTCCATCCACTGCCAAGGTTATTGAAATCAAATGATAAGTCGGAATCTCCTTAATAACTTCTTGGGGTTACCATCTGCCGGCAACCATCTGGTTCGTACTCCTTGAGAGGACTGTCCTGCCCAGCTGCTATATACGTCACGGCTATTTTACTAATTTTATTATCTTGTTACGTCAATGTAAATACGTTAGCTTCCTGCAGTATATTTTTTATGTAATAAAATATTACCAAACTAGCATTCCCAGTCGCGGATTCGCCCGCTCTTATAAGTGAACTTACATAGGTTTTATTCAACTTACTAATAATAGAAGTTTTATTTTTTTAACGATAAAAATCTTATACTGTATCATGGAGTTGAGAATTATTTTATTTTTTTTATTTTTTTATTTCTAAGTAGGGCCATGCCCCTATACAAAGCAGTTCCGCTATTTATTACGTGCAATGAAATAAAATACAAATATTAATACAACTACAAATATCATGTACATTATAATAATTCAAATAATATACCAAAGAACGTTTAATAAAGTAAGAATTAAATACAAATAATAAAAAGTAAATAAATATTTTCAATCTAAATAATAAAAAAATACCTAATAAAATAATTAAAACTTTTTTTATGTCATTTATAAACCTTTAAACTTTATCAAAGATCATATTAGACTACTACTTTCAAATATATATATGTCATATCTCAGGCAAATAGGTGAATACATGATACTGATATTTTACAGTTAAAACTACTGTATCACAGTAAAAAAATTTCTGATTTTAATTATATTCATAATAATACCCGGTACTATTGCAATGATTAGCTAGTTGAAATTTACGTCAAATCATAATTGGATATTCAATCATTAATAATAATATTACGAAGTTGGTAATTTAGATGGACAGAGACTTTTTAGAAAGACATTCTGGCGGATAATGGTCTACATTATCACTGCTTACAACTCTATCAATAGAGATATTCTCGGTCACAATTTACTTTTTCAATAATAATGTTATTTATTTTCTCTGTCATAGTATTTGTAAGTGAAATTACTGATCTTTCACACAACCATTTAAACGATTATTTTAATAAACTTGAAACATCAGAATATATTTCAAATAATTTAAATTTCAGTCTTTAAAAACTAAGGTTAGGCAGCCTATTTTTTACAAGCAATATAAAAAAATAAGCAATCGATATTTTGATAAGGTAATTGGATTTTTAGTGCGGCAGAAATAATTTTATCGATTTTGATTTGATTTTAATTTCTAACTATAAAAAGTTAATCACAGTGTGGCAAAACTCTACAACTTCACACTGTACATTTAAATTATTATTATATTAAACTATTTTAAACTGAAAAGACAATGAAGATAATGTTGCGAAAATCCGCACCACATATTTATCGCTTTTCAGCAACAATTTAATTGGAAATATGTAAATTTTATTATTTCTAAAACTTCCATGAACTATGAAGATTATGTGGTTAATATTTACAGATTGATTAAGTAGTTTTCGCGGTTAGTGACCACAAACGAAAAATGGTTTTATTTTTTTTTAGTGTTTTCCTTGCAGCAGTAACCCTGTTGGAAGGGATTGTATTTATTTTTTCTGTACACACCATACTTGTACAAAGTATACAATGTACATGTAATTATTATTTTTGATTTGATTATAATTTTACATGTGTTGAAATGTTAATATAAAAAATAAACAAGAAAAATAAAAGTTATATAACATTGATAATTCAAAATTCAATAAAATCAAGCAACAAAGTTATTTAGAGAAAAGTTTATGAATATTTAGTGGTTTAAAGATATTTCATATTTATATCCTCTATGTTAATGATTCAATTTTTAAGAAATATTTTGAAATTTTCAAAAATATTGTTCATCAAACATTGACCATCCACCGGCCAATGTCCTAGTTTCTGTACTGTTTTTGTCTGTAGAATAGTTCTGTAGTCAGTGAGTAGTCTGCATTCATATATGAGGTGGTGTATATTTTGTTCTTGAGTGAAATCACAAGGACATAAGAAAGAATCTCTTATTTTAAATCGATAGAAATAACTATTTACTGCCACCATGTCCTGTGATTGTATTGTTAAATCAGAACAATACAGATTTGTAGGATCCTATCAAATTCTACCCCTCAGTCAAAAATCTCGGAGTTATTTTCGACCAAACCCTATCCTGGAAAAACCACGTATCCGAAATTTCCCGTCGCACCATCCCAATCCTAATACGTCTCAATTACGTTCGTCATCTTATTCCTTTCGAAACCCGCAAATTCCTAGTAACTTCCCTTATCTTCCCCCACTTCGACTACTGCTGTGCTGTGTATGGGGGTGTTTCTGGTGATCTCGAGGCCAGACTCAAAAGACTGTTTAACTACTGCATTCGTTTTATCTTCGGGATCCCCAGGAACGCCTTGGGGTGGTGGCTCTTTCCTTCCAATATTTTCTGGCATGCTTTCTCTACCAAACAGTGAAATTCCAACGTCCACATTACATTTCTCAACTCCTTCAGTTCAAATCCTCCGTTCTTACCCACCAAACCCGTTCCCGTCCATCAGATTTGTACAGTCCTGCTCATTGCTCCGCTGCTTTCGACAGATCATTCCTAATCCGATCCTCGTCCTTATGGAACTCCATCCCTTACACCATTCGCCATTCAAACACCCTATCCGCTTTCAAATATAATTTATTTAACTACCTACTGTCCACCCAGATCCATGAAAACTGTCACTAGCCACTCAATAGTTATATAAAACATAAAAGCTTATGTACACGAAATTTTATTGTTTTTACACAATTGATTCACAAAATGAATCAAAATATTTTTCTGTTTTCCTTTTGTCAATATTTTTAAGCTTAATTTTTTTGATTCAGTTATAATTAATAATTACCATTTTATTATATTTAATAATATTTCATAACCATCTTGAGGCTCTGTAGGCCCCCTGATTTTACATTATTTTTTATTCTTAAGGGACTTAAGGTCCCAGAATAAATAAAGAACTTTTTTTTTTCTTTCTTTCTTAAATGTAAAAGTTAGTCCATGAGTTTGATTTAATGTACGAAAAATGGCTTGTCATTTTATATAATAGTATGGGTTCCGGTGCCCGAGATTTTGGGGGCAAATTTATCAAATATTGTAGTTTATTTTTTTTTGGTAAATGTTTTGAGGGGAGGGGAGTAAGGGGGTATATGTTTACCCCGGGCCCTGCATTTAGTAGACTTCAAAAGCTTCCATTTAATTACAAAAGACTCATTTTACATCACAATAATTATATTAGTTGAGTATAATTATTATGAGTTGAGCTTTCTCAAAGGCTCCACTAAACAAAAAAATCACCTCATATCCAAATCTCACAATCCGAAATCCTTCCAAATATTCTAAATTCCCCTTAATATGTCACAAATAAACTTAATCCATAAAGATCTTAAAGTTCCATATGTTTCTGATTTAGCCCACACCAGATACCTATCCTTTCATAGTAAGTTCCATAACCACTCAAATCCACTAGTCTCCCAACTTGCTTCCCACTCCCGATAATCCTCCGAGGCGTCTGAAAAGAAGATGGCCTAGAGACCTTCTAGTGTGGAATTTTTATGGAAATGCTACTGATGAGTAATTCAGAGTTGAGCTTTGGGACTCCATTAAACCATCCAATTCATCTTGTATCCAATCCTTACTATCCAAAATCCTTTGGAAAATCCTCAATGCCCCCTACTTTGTCACCAATAAACTTATCCATAAAGATCTTAATGTTGCTGATTTAGCCCAAACCTATCCTTTCATAGTAAGCTTCATAACTACTCAAATACACTCGTTGCTTCCTATTTTATTCCAGATAATCCTCCGAAGCATCTAAAATGAAGATGGCCTAGAGACCTTCTAGTGTAAAACTTATATTGAAGTGCTATACGAAATAATCTAAATTCACCTTATTATATCACGAACAAAATTGTCTTCTGAGATAATTTTTACGATCCATATTTTGAGTAGTGTCTAAAGAAAATCGCAAGATTTAACTTCGATTCCCTATTGGTTTCAGAGACTTCTGCACAAGTTATAACTGGAAAACAATAAATTTTTTTATTCTCGGTTTTGCGTCCTTTACATGTTAGGAAGCAATTAACAGGCTTATCCATATATTATAGAAAATAAACCATTAATGATTTTCCTGAATGAATAAATCCCATTATCGTTCGGTTCATACGGCCTTCTAAATATTATGCGGGTTAAGCGAATACAAATTCATTTTTTTTTTTCATTTAATTTTTTTTTTTAATTGGAAAGTTGTCTCAGTATAATTTTTTTTTTTTTTACCGTGATAATAATTAGAATGGATATTTATGAAGCATGTGTAAAATATTGAAATCAGCTGTTTAAATATTTCTTATTTAAATTTAAAAAAAAAAAAATTGAATTGGTTAATACTTATCTGAATTTTCAATTATCGTAATATTGTCCCGGTATTGCAATTTTTGTAAGATTCATTTTAAAAACGTTAGGTTTTGTTAATAATTTAGGTTTTGATTATTATTCGAAAAGGATATTTATTCTGTTCCTGCTTTTCAAAAACATGAATGCTTATCAGTTCTAAATCATTTGGAAAATTTTTATGTTCCGCGTTATTGCATATTTGGTCAAAATATTACTATTTAGCATATTTAGAATTCAAATTCATAAACATACATTACAAAAGACTCTAATTTACACGATATATATTAGAGGTATTTGAACATATGGAGCAGAGCATCCAATTCTTCTCGTATCCAATCCTTAAACCCAAACTCTTTGAATAATCGATGAAACTATTAGACCGAACTCTACCAAATTTTAGCTACAGCATCTTCGTAGTTCTAGGAAAGTTTATAATAATAAATTTTATTATAATTCTAATTAAAATGTATAGTCTCGAGTACCATAAAGTAGGTTCGCCAAACTGTCATATACTTTTATGATTAGAAATTAAAATCCAACCAGATGGATCTATAAAATTATTTCTGCCAGATTGGATGTCTAATTATGGTTTTACGTACTCTTCAAACATCTAATCAGTGCAATTTTAACCAGGTTAAAAATTACTGCCTTGCGTAAAAATATCGTTGTAGAAACAATGCTAAATTCTTAAATATACGAGATTTGTATCGATAAACAAATGAAATTCAATTATTAGATAAAATAATTTTTTGAGTTCTTTATTTATGGCAGCTGATGAAGCCGCGACGGCGTATATAAATATATTTATGTTTAATAAGGTTCTTGAGGTTCAGTCAATAAATAAAAACAACTATTTTGGCGACGTTTCGAGACTATATTGTTCTCATAATCATGCCCTACAGTGAAAAAACAGGTTACAATAAAATTATATAAGTTATACAAGTTATTTCAAAAAATAAATTTAGCTACAATACAAGTATATAACAACATGTGTTAGAATATTAAAAATATATATAATTTCAGAATATAGAGTAGTACGAAGCTACTTACAATGTTACTTGTGGATATGGAATAGGCAAAAAATTCTAGTACACAACTAACCTAGGGGAACTTTGAGCAGACAGTTACAAAAGTTATAGATACCGTGTGAAGATAGTTGTAGCAAGTCTTATTTTGGTACATCGGAACAATATCTTAAACGTATCAACATAAATACAGTTGCACGTCTATAAATAAAAATCCGAATATACCTGACCAAACAGCTCTCACCACATATTACAGGCAAACAAAACATACTTTTAAATTTGATTTCCCCAAAATTATTCACCATGAACAAAACAATTTTAACAGAAATATTAAAGAAATGATAACCATAGAAAAATTTAAAAATTGCGCAATAAACAAAAAATCAGACGTTCTAAATCTAAACACCTGTTATTCCAACTTAATACATTCAGATCAATAATATAAATTTACATTTTTATACATCATACAAATCATTCTTCCATTTATTAGTATATTACACTGAAATATTTTTGTACCTGCATCTTTGGGAATACCCACACAGTCCTTTTAACTTAATTTTTAAGAAACAGGGATTTCCTCACAACCTTTGTAACTGTCTGTTAAAAATTCAAATTCATCATAAAAAAAGGTTAGTTGTGTACTAGAATAATTAGTCTATTCATATCCACTAGTAACATTGTAAGTAGCTTCATACTCCTCTATATTCTGTAATTATAAATATTTTTATTACCCTGCACATGTTGTTATATACCTACCTGTACTGTAGCTAACTTTATGTATTGAAATGACTTGTATAACTTAGATAATTTTATTGTAACCTGTTTTTTCACTGTAGGGCATGATTATGAGAACGATATAGTCTCGAAATGTCGCCAAAATAGTTGTTTTTATTTATTGACTGAACCTCAAGAAACTTACTAAACATCTAATAGTAGCAGTCAAGAAATTTATCCCCATACATATATATATATGTGTGTGTGTGTGTGTATGTATGTATGTATGTGTGTGTGTGTAAATATACCGGTAAAAAATTTTTTTTCTCTAATATTTGCCTTATTATCTCGTTCGATGTCGATGCTGATTATTCCAAACTGTCCTCCAAGCCTCGCTGTTCCTCCAGTTCTCCAGTTCTCCAGAGCGGACAGAGCCTCCATAACTATAATACCCTAGCCCTTGGTCAGGACCACATGACGTCCAGCTGTCTTCCTCATCTGCATAAGGCGCTCCACGGCTACTAACCTTGTTTGGTTTTTTCCTTCTTCTTTCTTCTTATCCTTTTTTGTATTCATCTACCGCTTCCCTTCCTTTTCCCACGAAGGGCGCCCTCACTCTCCCGAGTGTTTTTTAATATTTTCTTTCGAGTCCTCCTAACCCTTTCCTTAGCAGGTCTTCATCAGGCATAATTCATGAGGTGTCCTGGTGGCATGTCCTTTCGCTTCTTTCGGTCGTATTGTTCCGATCCACTAATTAACTTTCTTTATAAGAATCTGGCGTATAAATTAATTTTAAAACTTTTTTTTTCTTGTCGAATCTCCACTCAGATATACGAGACATACTGTTTTTATTGTAAGCAAGAAATAATTTTTTTTTTTTTTTAAAGGCTCCACTTAACCATTCATCTCCTATTAACAATCCAAAATCTTTCGAAATATTCTAAATGCCCTTTACT
Source organism: Euschistus heros (assembly GCA_003667255.2). NCBI lineage: Eukaryota > Metazoa > Arthropoda > Insecta > Hemiptera > Pentatomidae > Euschistus > Euschistus heros. The sequence goes on along the minus strand of RCWM02000184.1, from coordinate 961,051 downwards.
TTGTAAGCTCCATAACCACTCAAATCCATTAGTTTCTCAACTCGCTTCCCACTCTATTCCCGATAATCCTCCGAGGCTTCTGAAAAGAAGATGGCCTGGAGACCTTCTAGTGTAGAATTTATAATAAAGTGCTACTGATGAGTAGTTCTTTTCAAGTTTTAACATGTTATTATAATCGTTATCAACACATATACTTGATGTATATATCTATATACAGTTGTCAATTTCAATTAAATAAAAACTATTGGTTTTTATAGAATTAATCAATCGTTTATTGTAACCTGTTTTATCACTGTAGGGCATGATTATGAGAACAATATAGTCTCGAAACGTCGCCAAAATAGTTGTTTTTTATTTATTGACTGAACCTCAAGAACCTTAGAACCTTACTAAACATATATATATATATATATATATATATATATATATATAGTTATATTTACAAGGAAATGCATGTAATAAATGTGATCAGTTGTTAAAAGTTGCGTAGTTATTATATTACGTATCATCACAATTATTAAAATAAAATGAAAATGCATATTCAATTAAATTTATAAATTATTAATTAATGTATATTCATTTTCGCCACTCATGTTGTACTATTTTTTATTTATTTTTTGTTGTTTGGTGTCAAAATGATTGATGGGTTGAAATAATTATGGCTTGTGCCAATTTAACGATCATTCGAACCTTGTATTAATTTATCAGCTTTTGGCAGTTCTTAGTTTTTTCATCGTCAATCTGCGATCAAAAAAGAAACAAAAAATATAATAATCAATCAATCTTTAAATCACTAATTTACATAACAGAGTAACTATGTAATCTAACTGGAATTTAATATCGACAAGAAAAAATAAAAATACATGAATTCGTCACTGTGATGAGTAGTCATGTTAAAATCTATAATAAATTAAGACTTCGAAGTCTCTTTGGGTTCATTCAGCCTCATGGAATGGAATTGTTTAAACTAAATAGAAGTTTAATAGGTTTTATTATTATTACAATAATGAATTATTTATGGTTAGTAATATTTGTAATTGAATAGGAAGTAAAATAGAAAAAATAAAAAAATGCCTAACTTGGGTCCGTTTAGAACCATTTTGGAAAAATTGAGTTATTTCCAAATTTCCAAATTCGAACTTATACCAGAACTCAATTTTTCTCTGACCAAATAAACCAAAGACCAATAAACACATTGTAGAGTGCATGAAATATGGGATAATTTTTGACTTCATAGCTTTGTTAAGAATAGTTAGAAGGTAAATATACTAAAAGTCTCCGACCCTGTGGGTGAGCTAACGGGGAAAGAAGGTCCCAATTTTGTGTTTTTTTATTATATCTCGAAAACGGTGCACTCTAGAAAAATATTTTTAAAATAAAAATTAAAGCTGATTACATTTCATATAAAATTAATTATATACATATTTGTGAAAATTTCAACGATTCTCGAGATATACGTTATTAAAAATCGATAATTTTAGAAAATAAACAATTTTTTCCTCACTTTTTTATGTAACATTTGTTTCAAGTGCCAGAAATGTATATATGAAATTAAAGTAAATTTAATGTTATACAATTTTTATTCTCACATTTTTTCTGAGAAACAATCGCGGAAGGCACTAGAAGCAAATGTTTGACAAAAAGTTAGGTAAAAATTTTGTTTTTTCGAAAAGTAACGATTTTCAATAGCGTATATCTCGAAAACCGTTAAGAGTTCGACAAATAATTATAGAAACAATTTTATAGAAAATTGAATTAGCTTTAATTTTTATTTAAAACATATTTTTCTAGAGTCAACCCTTTTCGAGATATAGTCGAAAAACACAGAAAATTGACCTTCTCCCCTCTCACCTACCGTTAGCTCACCCCCCAAGGGCCGGGGGCTTTTAGTATCTTTAGAAAACTGCCAGCAAATTTTTAATTCGAGTAACACAAACCGAGCTGGAGAGTGTCAAAAAAGCTCCTACAAACAGTGTAGGCAAAACGCGGCTTATTTTCTTTCGAACCACTATAACTCCAAAGACAAATACTATATAACGAAATATATTCTTTTTTAAATATATTAAGGCAACTGCCAGCAAAATTTCGATCCGAGCTACACCGAGCTAGAGCATGTTAAAATGTTACATTTTTGAAGGTGAAAAAAAAAACGTTACACCTTAAAAGTATAGACCCAGATAAGAGCCAAAAGACATATCAATGTCATAATAATAAAAAGCAAAACATAAGTTCCCATAAATTAATGTTGAAATTCTATTAATTTAAATTATATGCGCTGTGGTTGGAAGCTGTCGTAGAACTCGTACAAGGTCCCGTGGTTTTTGTTCGCTCTGTCAACACAACCTTTCCTGTTCGAATGGGGTTCTTTGCTGGGTTCCGCTCTCAAATACATTGTGTTTGTTTTTGCTCCCTCTGTAGTGAAATAATTATAAACAAATCAATCTTTAGATGTTTTAAAAAATATACTATTCCTAATATCTTCTACATTAAAAATATCAAAGTTAATTTTCTTTTAAATATACACTGGACTTCCCCTTTGTCCAGTCAATGAAGGCCTAAAATGGGGGTAGAGTGTGTTTTCTGTAATACAAGATTTTTCTTCGAATACATCTTCAGGGTAGTTTGAAAGTAAACATACTAAATCTCCTGGAGTTTTCGGGCCTGGGAGCAGGAAAGGGGAGCGCGAATGGGCCCTTTTTTTGGTTTTGCGCTCATATATCGAAAACGGTGCGTCGTATGCAAAATACAATAGTTACTAAATTATTTTTAATTAAATTCTCTACAACTTTTATTATATACACATTTTTCATATTCTGTACCGTTTCCGAGATATACGCTTAGCAAATGCGAAGGGCTTTTAGTATGTTTGTTTTACCAAGAAAAGTAAAATTTATTTAACTTTCGAAAGGTTGATGATTGGCATATAGATGTGTATTTTGAAGGAAATTGAATTTTCTACAATATTATTTATAAAGACTTTTGTCGTAGGATGGACGTTCTAAAAGATATGGAGGGAAGTTTAACAGAAAACGTGAGGTAATTTTTTTTTTGCTAAGCGTATATCTCGGAAACGGTACAGAATATGAAAAATGTGTATATAATAAAAGTTGTAGAGAATTTAATTAACAATAATTTATTAAGTATCATATTTTGCATACAATGCACCGTTTTTGAGATATGAGCGCAAAACCAAAAAAAGGTCCCATTTGCGCTCCCCTTTCCTGTTAATTACCTCACGTTTTCTGTTAAACTTCCCTCCATATCTTTTAGAACGTCCATCCTACGACAAAAGTCTTTATAAATAATATTGTAGGAAATTCAATTTCCTTCAAAATACACATCTATATGCCAATAATCAACCTGTCAAAAGTTAAATAAATTTTACTTTTCTTGGTAAAACAAAGATACTAAAAGTCCTTCACATTTGCCAAGCGTATATCTCGGAAACGGTACATAATATGAAAAATATGTATAGAATAAAGGTTATAGAGAATTTAAGTAACATTTATTTAGTAAATAGTTTATTGACTGGACTTATCCAGTGTTGCGTTGACCGTTTTGGATAATGAAAAAACCTTGAATAACGGAAACATAATTACGAACAAATATCAATATTAAATTGATTATTAATTTATTAGTAAATTTGATCATAATGATAACAATATTAAAAGGTTCCTTGGCCATATTTTTTTCAGACTATTGGGAATGGAGTGTGTGGCAAGTTAAGAGACTAGTGGGTTTGGAGTTTTTGCTACAATGAAAGGATAGGTTTCTGGTTTGGGCTAAAACCAGCAACCTACGGAACATTAAGATCTTTACGGATATGTTTTATTGGTGACAAAGTAAGGAGCATTGAGGATTTTGGATTGTAAGGATTGGATACGAGATGAATTGGATGGTTTAGTGGAGTATTTTGTGACTAATTTGGAGCTTACTATGAAAGTTTAGGTATCTGGTTTGGGCTAAATCAGCAACATATGGAACATTAAGATCTTTACGGATACGTTTATTGGTGACTAAGTAAGAATCATTGAGGATTTTACGAAGGATTTTGGATTGTAAGGATAGGATACGAGATGAATTGGATGGCTTAGTGGAGTATTTTGTGACTAATTTGGAGCTTACTATGAAAGTTTAGGTATCTGGTTTGGGCTATATCAGCAACCTATGGAACATTAAGATCTTTACGGATATGTTTATTGGTGACAAAGTAAGGAGCATTGAGGATTTTGGATTGTAAGGATTGGATACGAGATGAATTGGATGGTTTAGTGGAGTATTTTGTGACTAATTTGGAGCTTACTATGAAAGTTTAGGTATCTGGTTTGGGCTAAATCAGCAACATATGGAACATTAAGATCTTTACGGATACGTTTATTGGTGACTAAGTAAGAATCATTGAGGATTTTACAAAGGAGTTTTTATTGTAAGGATAGGATACGAGATGAATTGGATGGTTTAGTGGAGTATTTTGTGACTAATTTGGAGCTTATTATGAAAGTGTAGGTATCTGGTTTGGGCTAAATCAACAACATATGGAACATTAAGATCTTTACGGATACGTTTATTGGTGACTAAGTAAGGAGCATTGAGGATTTTTTGAAGGATTTTGGATTGTAAGGATTGGATACGAGATGAATTGGATGGTTTAGTGCAGTATTTTGTGATTAATTTGGAGCTTTGTCTAGTAAATGTTGAAGTATTCTGTAACGAAATGGATTTTGGCTGGTGTTCTTTTATGTTGTGAGGTTTTTTCAACCGCAAACAACACGCTGTTGATGTATCTCTTATCAATACTTTTTCTATAGTTTCTTTAACATAAATTAAATGGAGAATAATTTTTGTTATATAACATTTGTCGTTTGAACTTTCCGCTTATGGGCAATATTGGTTTGAATGAAAAAAGTCGCGTCTGAAACCCATATTTTCTCTCAACATTGTTAATTTCGAATAATCATTAATTATTAATTTATGTAATTTGATCCTTTTGATTCTAAATTGTAAATTTGTAAAAGCAGTAGATTACAGAGACGTATCCATGATCCAATGTTTTTTTTCTAGTTAGAAATTGAGATTTTTTTCGTAATCTGGGAAAAGAATCGATGTTTAAGAATTACATAATTGCAAGATTCTTGACACGTCACTAATCGATACTAAAGGAAATTTCGATTCTTGGCCTTAAAAGAGAAATTATTTCATTATTATAAAACAGGAAAGGAGGAATCGAAGGTTGTATTTTAGTCAAAATTTTCAAAACGCGGTCCTTGAAAAAGACCGAATAGTCAATTCGTATTCCACTAAGGCGCTACCGGCAGATCATTACCATATAGATGTATCATATTTTAAAAATTAATATTTCTGTACTTTTGACATGTCTGTATGCCATATATGAATCTCCAGGTATAAATTTACATAAATATTTAAGATCGGTCACGATTTGAAATATCTGGTTCGTGAGGTAAGTCATTTTTTCCTCATTCCGAAAGATTAAGTAATTAAAATGAGTTTGAAATGCTAAAATGAAAAAAAAAAATAAATAAAAAATTGATTGAAAATTAAATTTAAATGCACTATTAGCTATTCAGGGTGAGAAGGTTTGGAAGTGGTTACCTTGGAAACGGAAATAACAAGCAAATCGCCTACGTCATAGGTTACCATAGTAATGGGAGTTAACGAGAGAAGAAAAGATACGATTTCAGCATTATTTAAAAAATATGTAGTTTCTATTTTAATAAGATTTAAAAATTAATGGTAAATTTAGTTAAAATAATTGTACAAAAATCATTTCTGTCACTTCAAAAATGTTTATAATATACATATATAAATAAAAAAGATATTAGAGAAAACAATATGGATACTATCATTCAGAGGTAGCGTAAAATTTTTTGTTTAAACAATTTCGTTTAAAGAATATGAAGAGTAGATAAATTTACGTATTAATTTGTAATTTTTGAATAATGAAAAAATAATTCAATTTTACATAAAGTTATCTACACATGTATTTTTATTATTTTCCATCAACTAATAACAAATGAAAATAATATTTGAATTTTTTTTTTTCTACAAATTTAATTTGATTGAAATATATGTTATAATGACTTAATTTTTACTCAATACCGTTCCTATGTATTAGTGATTTTATGTAATTTTGAATTCGATTTTCCTACACTAACGAAAAATACCAAAGGTTTCAAAATGTTTATATAATAATAATGATATCTGACATATGGCTTTTAAAAAAAGTATCTCAGATATAAATATGTAGTTTCTGTATGTTTTCTATGTTTACGTATTAGCGTTCCAAAAACAAAAAAATAAAAACGAGAAGTTGGTCACTATCGCAACCGCCAGCCGTGCCCTACGTAACTAGGCAACGGTCGCCATTTTATTCCAGATGAGTTGTTATTTAAATATTCAGATTCAGTGTCTTGAAGTTTTTCGTTTTTTTCTTTTCTTTTAGAACTGATGATGAGCGTTTATCTTTCGAAACAAGTCTTCTACTAAAGTAAATAATAAGGATGCGTCGATAACAAAAGTCGATTCTTAGTAACCGATGGATGTCACTGATTTTGTCAATAGTATTCTGTTACATTACACTTCCTTTCTTCTTTCTAATGATAACAAAGAAACAAATATATTTTTAATTTTCAATAAGAGTCATTTTTTTAATCTAGATTAAACCTCATTTTTAAATAATTTAAAACTCTTCCATTTAACGACCAAACATTGCTACTGTTGGAAAAATTATTAACTAAGTTATATTATCGAATAGATATGTTTAGTAACCGCTATCGATAATTGGAACATTTTGGTTCAGACATTGCTAAATAACATAGAAGTGGCAGTATATTCATGAATACTTATTATTATGTAATTATCTTTTAATTTTTCTTATAAAATGAATATGAATTTATAATTTTGCTTCTTATAACAGTTACTTTTCGGTAACCAGTTACTGCGTTCTAGAGGTAAACATTCGAAATGAAAACTTCCAGATTCCTTCCTTTCAGTACGAGATCCTCAGATTTTTATTTAGTAAATATGAAATTTTCGTTAAAATATTAAATAGACATGGTGTTCTAAATGTAAAGAAAAAAGTAACCAGAAAAAAAATGGATAAAAGTGTTAAAAAATTTGTTATTTTTATAACCAGTCTCTAAATGAAACGAACGACAATATATAATAAATAAAATGTCAATAGTAAAAAGCCTGAGGAACCATAAATAAATGGCAAGATGTGAGAATGATTTAATTGAAAACTAATAATATTATGTTATTAATAGTCTAGCCTAATAATATGTGGTTGCTTTAGCTAAAACGGCGGGGCTAAGTTAGTATGTGCTGATAAAGGGAAAATTGAGTCCTAATTTAGAATTTCTACCGCTAGAATGCGCCCCGGTTAAACAGTAACCGGTTACCGAAAAGTAACAGTTAAAAGTAGCAAGCCACGTCTACGCAAGTAATACTATAATTTTATTCATATATTATTCGTGAAGGTTCACGGACCGTGCACTTGCCTTGCGGTCGTGTAACTCGAGCCGACGTGGAAGTTGAGAGTGGCTGTCTAAAGAGTCCCTTCACTCTTCTGATATAAAAACTTACAAAAAAAAAAAAAAAAAAAAAAAAAAAACTTCTCCCCCACAACAGTTTTTGTACGGGCCGCTCTGTCATTAGGCACAACCCTTCTCGACCTGTTTCTACTAACCGCTGCTTCACTTTCACTTCAGGATATCTCTCCGCTGTGTGTCCTGATACTGCAGGTGTCCGGCTGTGAGGAGTTGGGATCTATCCTAGAACTTGAGGAAATCCAATAAGACCTCCAAAAAATAACTCAAAGTCCCTTTTATCTGACTTAAATACTAGTGTCCATATTGTTTATTTATATTCCAAAATGAAACTATGTCTGTAATTATTTTCTTTGAATCCTAAAAAAAGCTTGCAAAAAAAAAAAATCAAAGACAAAGTTCGTATTTCTTCCAAAGAAATGTACTGGGAAAAACTATACATTATGAATATGTCCACCTCTACTGTTTTTCCAAATTTACTTTTTAGGATTAAAAATTTAAAAAAAAAAACATTTAATAAGTGATTTAATAAACTGTTTTTGAGTTTTCTTAAAAAGTGCTGCGTTGATTTCAAAATATTTTTTATGGGACCACCTCTGAAGTATGCCCTACCGATCTAAAAAAGAATCATCAAAATTGATTCAGAATTGACGGAGTAATCGCGTAACATACACACACACACAAAAAAAAAAAAAAAAAAATACAGACGAGTTGAGAACCTCCTCTTTTTTGAAGTCGGTTGAAAATGTACAGACCCCAGACAAAAGACCTAATGTGAGAATTAGAATTTTTATTATATAATTAAATTTTGTATATTTAATTATATTAATTCTGTTCCGACTGAATACGATACGAACAGGTATACTGATACGAAAATCTCGTTTAAACTTTTGAGTAAAGAATGAATTATCTCCTAGTAAATGTTAAAGAGTTATACAAAACATTATCGTTTACAAGTGGAATAATTAAATACAAACAGTTTAATACACAGAGAGGGGAATTTTAAACAAAACAAGAACGCCTGAATTATTTTCATTAAAAAACCAAAATTTATAATTATTTTCTTATAATTTGTGCTTAGTATTTTATATAAATACTTTTACATATTTATCAGTATATAAATAAATACTTCTTAGAGTTTATTAGCGTTATCGCAATCAGCAGTCGGGGAAAGAAACGGTCGAATGTACGGCATAGTGAGATAAGATAAGAAATGCAGTTGTTCGAAAAAACAGTGCGTTCATACCGTGGCTATATCGTCTTATCTTCAGTCGGCCATTTTTTATTTTAAATTTTTTTTATCGGTCCTTGGCCTCCTCGAAAAATTCGTCCTCTAAAAGATAAAAAAAAAATGATTGAATAAGCTAAAAAGAAATATTTATAAGGAAAAAAAAAAAAAAAAAAAAAAAAAACAAAAAGCATTCCGTAATGCAGAATCAATAATGTTTTATTTTGTTTGCTGAAAAGAAAATGCCCCTCGTTACAGACTACTTCAACAAGGCAAACATCCAAAGACCGCAATTACTTACAAAAGACTCATATACATGACTGTGATTAGACCTATATGGACGTACGGAGTTTAGCTTTGGGACTCCACTAAACCTTCCAATTCATCTCGTATCCAATCCTTACAATGTCAAATCCTTTCGAAAAATCCTCCTTACTTTGTGACCAATAAACTTATCCATAAAGACTCAACGTTCCATACGTTGCTGATTTAGCCCACACCAGATCCTTTCATATTAAGCTCCATAACCACTCAAATCCGTTAGTTTCTCAACTTGCTTCCCACTCCATTCCCGATAATCCTCTGAGCCGTCTTAAAAGAAGATGGCTTAGAGATCTTCTAGTGTAGAATTTTTATTAAAGTTCTACTGATGAGTAGTTCTTTTCAAGTTTTGACATGTTATTGTAATCGATATCAACACACTTACTCGATGTATATATTTCATAATGTTGTAAATTTCAATAAATGTAAAAAAAAGTAAGAATTATTTAGCAGTTGAAGTTTAGGATCGGTAATGGAATCAAGATATATAATAAAATTCGATTTTTTTCTTTGACAGTCCGATATTTTTCGTATCGATACAAAAGTTGCGATATATCGTTTCCTCTATATTATAAAAATACAACATAAAATTATATATATTTTTAAAAAGAATCAAAGCCCTATAGAATTGGTTTAAATAAAGGAAACATCTTAAATTTTTTTTTAATGTTAGGATTAGGGGATAGTTTGGCTTACTGGTTGCATCTGCACGCAAAAAAAATTATTCGAAAAGTTAAGAAGGATAAATGATTTTGGTAATTACAATGATGATGATACTACAAATAGGTGATTATGTCACGGTGTACATGATTGTGTAAAAATAGGATTGAATTTGGTGTGTGTTGAACATTAGCCTTTTGATTTGTATTTTTTGTTGTTTTTTTTCAGAACACTAAAGTTTTTCTTTTTACGTGATAGTACTGTAATTTGATTTCAGGATTCTAAAAAATATAACAATTTATATTGATTGTACATTACGGTTCTGTATAATTAGTGATTTATTAACAAAGGTTTATCAACAACTTACGGTCCGTTAGGTCTGTTTTAATTATTTTTATTTTTGGCTTATTATAAAATTATATTTATTTGATTTTCTTTCCAAAAAAAAAAATAAATAAATAAATAATAATGAATGAAGAATAATGGAGCACCAGGAAAAAACACATGTAATTCTTTAACTTGAAAAAAAAAAAAGAAATCGGAGAGATCTGATCGGTAGATATTACAGGTGTATAATGAAGCCATCATATCTGTCCTCAATTATATTTCCGTATATAGTAATACGTATTAATATGACATATGATTACACTCACTTTGAGGTTTCATGTATGATTTAGCTGTCAAATGAAATCTTTAGTTGGAAAAAATGCCTAAAAAAAATAATATTAAAAAAAAATCGATGATATATTTTTATAAGACATTTTATCGGATCGATTTTTTTTTTTTTTAAATAAAAATGCCATTAGTTATTTATTACTTTTTGGAACCACTAGCCTTTAGAGCTATTTATTTTTATTTTTATTTTTTTATGAACGTGTCAACTGTTTTTTTTTTTATTGAACATCGTGTGGACTAAGCCATTAGCTTGAAGGTTGCTTCTTGTTTCCTATTTTTTTGTCGATGGATTCCGTTTCAATTCCTCATAACCCCATGCTGATTTTCTATGATAAAATTCTCTGAATTAAAAAAAAATTAAATTATAACTTGTTTTGAGAACCCTGGACATGATGACTTAAATACGCTGTGTCGGAACTGAAAAACAGAGCGGCATATCAAAACGTTGGCCCTATGTTCCTAAATATCTAATATGCAAATTAGATTCTTTAAAAATTTTTTAGTTAGACAGCTTGATGAACGATTTAACCTTTCTATGATTTCATCTATTTAGAACTACAACTCCTGTCAAATCAATTCTTGCTATATTAAAATCATATTTAAAAAAAATAAATAAAAAAAATATTTATAACAGACTAAAACGACAAGAAACCATCCGTCGTTACAGATTACTCGAACATTTACTAGACAAACGTTCTAACCTTTCGATTCATAACTTTCGAAACTCATTTACATAACTTTAATTAGACCTAAAGACGAGCTTCCGGGCTTCACTAAACCATCCAATTCGCCTCGAATCCAATCTTTACAATTCAAAATCCTTCGAAAAATCCTTAATGCTACTTAATTTGTCATCAATAAACTTATCCTTAAAGATCTTAATGTACCATATGTTGCTAAACCTTCCTTGAACCATGAATATGGTGTAATTAAAATTTGATCACAAACAAAAAAAATGGTTTGTCTTTTTATATAATAGTATACCATATATTGGCATCGTCGACTTAATTTTCTTTTAAAATTATATTTTTTGAAATATCTCAATTTATAGCTGACCTCGGATTTTTTCATTCACTAAAATCTGGATTAAAAATTCCTGAAAGGATGACAGACTGATCGACTGATTCTTTGTATTTTATTTTACAAATTACTGTTCAATTATAACATAAATAACATAACTGTTAAGTACATAAATGTATTGCTTAAAAACAATTTTTGAATTTACATTAATGTGTTCGTACTGAATGCATATATTGTCCACCTTGAGCGAAAATGATTCAGTGGAAAATACAAAACAATCCTATGGATTTATTGATTTTGTTATATTCTTGCCAATGCCTTTGGATGTAGTTTTGAATAGAAAACAACTTCCTCTAGGATCACATTATTCTTATCAATAAAAACAGCTGTTCCCTTTTCGGGACCTTCCTAATCATTCGTTTTGATCTAGCCCTCTTTCGGAGATCATCATGCCATTATTTTGCATTGTTTACAGCATATTTACTAAATGTGTTTTTATTAATACAGTTGTAAATTTCAATTAATAAAAGAATAAAAAAAAATAATATTTTTTGAAATATAATAAAGATTATACTAATAACTATTCTAAATATACTAAAATGACTCAGACTACTACCCACACACAGCCCAAGAAATTACTCAACATGGAAGATCAATCTCTGGGATTTCTATAATCCATTTCAGATCCGAAGACAAAGAAATTTATGGGAACAAGATTTTCTTCAGACTTTTAAGAAGTCCATCCTTTTTTTTCTTTCTTTCTCTAGTTTCCTTCGTACCATTAGCAGTTTAATAGCTCCGGTTATTTATGTTTTCTTCTCGTCCTTTCTTTCTATTTTTTTATCCTTTTGTTTCTTCAGTAGTCTCCTGAATAACTGTACGCTCTGTTGTTACTTTCGCTTTTTTTTTATTCCTATAGACTTTTTTTTTTATCTTCAATTGTTTTCTTTTAACGAACAGGAAGAGAAAAATTTTACTTTAAAAAAACTTAATTACATTTGTAGAGATATAAAAATAAAAACTATTCAGATGTCTTTAATACATTCTATTACGTTTTAAATAAATATTGGAAACATAAAAATATTATTAATTTTGACATTATGTCTTTTGTTTAAGGTCTATACTTTTTTGTTGTAACATCTAAAATGTAACATTTTGAAAAGTTCGAGCTCCGTTGATGTTGCCCGAATCCAAAATTTTCCGAAAGATACTTTATCAGAAATTTAATGGACATTTTTTTTTGTTAAATAACATTTGTCGCTTGGATCTACCGTTTAGGGGCTATTTTAGTTTGAATGAAAAAAGTCACGTTTGAAATTTTAACGTGAAGTCTATTTTTAAGTGAAGGCGTTTTTTGACTCGCTCTAGCTCTGTATTTCTTGAAGAAAAAAAAAAACTATTAATAAAATTATACAGTGTGAGTATCGGAGAGCAACGGTAGAAATGCCTTCCCCTGTAAAAACAAACTCATCTGCCCATAAAATTCACCTCAAAAAGTAGTATTCTTCAACACAATCTGCATTCAGAAGCTAACGGCAAAATTGAGGTCTATGTTCATTATTATCGGATTTTAAACATTACATTGAAATTCTAATAAAATAAATCCTATATAATAATAATAAATTTAAGTACCTAGGTGAGACTATATGTAGCAACGGTTCGGAAAAAGAAACTATAAAGGAAAGAATAACTAAACTACAGAAACTATCTTTTGCAACCTCTAACGTTTACAACAAAAAAACCCTGTCCACAAAAGCAAAAATAAGACACTACAACACAGTCGTTAAACCTGTGATTTTATACGGGACAGAAACCACTTGCATTCCTAGTCTGGAAGAACTACTAAGGATTGAACGGAGAATTCTGAGAAGGATCTATAGCCCCAAAAAGACTCAAGAAGGATACAGTCTTAGACCCAACCGGGAAATCTATAAAGATACAAAGGACATAGAAACGGAAATCCGGGTCAGAAGACTGAAATTCTATGGACATATGATAAGAATGGTCCCGGAAAAACTAAATAAGCAAATATTTCAGAAATTCGTGGATATCAAAGCTCAGGAGGATATATGAAACAGATGAAAGAAGAAACGGAATGATTAGGTATAACGGACCAGGACTGTCAGGACAGAGAAAGATATAGAAACAGACTTAAGGAATTGAAGGTTTTTGTGGGCAGAAGAAGTTCAAAAAAGGGAGTGGCGTGGACAGAAGAAAGAAAAAAGAGACACGGAGAAATAATGAAAGAAAAATGGAAGGAAAGAAAAAACAAGAGAGGAGCCAAAAATTGATATTCGCGTGGTCTCCAAGGCCGTTTCATGAAAAAAAATAAATAAACAAAATAAAAAATAAATGTAATACCACAATATCCTCTGATCTGGTGTCGCTTTATTGACAGTTTTCCTTTATTTTCTATTAAACAATAATTTTTTTCTTTGCTTTTTATTCCAATGAAGAGTTTATTATGTTTAAAATGCACATTTCCATTAAGGGATTGTTATAATGTTTTATTTACACAAGTAACTGATTTGTATGGCAAATGAGAACACCATGCTTTTACAGTTTCAAAAGTAAATTTCTCCATGAAATCGAAACAGAATCATTACGTTTAACGTATCATTCGAAAGCTTATTGGATTTGTAAGTTTTTGTGAGATTTGACGTTTTGTCGATAGTTTTTTTTTTTCGAAAAACGGTGAGCGTTGAAGTAATATAAGACATTGTTGAAAATGAAATTTCCCAAATCAGGTGATGATCAAGCTGTTCTTTGGATACCAAGTTTGTAAAATTCACTGTCACAGATACTCAGGTATTATAGAAAATTTAATGCTAAATCCGAAAATGTGGTCAAAATTTGAAAAATATTTAAATAAAATGGAAATATTACAGATTTTATGAAAAAAAAAAACGTGGTTTCCAAAAAAAAGTCTTTGATTTATCGTATATCTGCTTAGGGGCAATATTAGCTTTAATGAAAAAAAAATCCAGAGATAGACTATTGTTTTAGCCAGTCTGAGAGAAATTGTTTTTGGTTTTTTTTTGTATGTGAATAAATTAATTCATACAAAAATATATTAGAAATCATCTGTATTTTTTATCTTTACAATATAGCATCATTCTGCCGTTACAGGAACAGCACAGAATTATAGCAATTTATTTAAATTTATTTGAAATAAAACTAATAATTAATTTCAATATTAAATTTGGTGAGGTTTTTTTTTTAATATTTTCATATTCAAATTAAGAACAACCCTCCAAAAACTAGATCAGGAATATGTTTATATATAATCTACTGCTTCAAATATGGAAACCTTCGGCAAATTTTCGATATTTTTGAAGGTGTAAAAAACATTACAAATTTTAAGGATGACGTTACACAAGAAAACTAAAAGGTCCCAGCCAAAGGTATACCCATGTCAAAAATTAAAAAGAAAAAATATGAAAAAGAATTAATTATATTCTTACTAAATATAAAATTATAAATAAAGTAATTTACTCTCAATCCGTTTGAGAAATGTTCCTAAATTTTTTTTTAAACTAATGATATCTCGCCTGTAATTCATTCAACTTCTCAAAATGTGAAGAATTCGAAAGCCGAATTCATGACATTTCTGTAGAACCCGAGATTGTCAAATTGTTGCGAGTCACTTCGCAAATACCGTAAACTTCTTGCCAATTAGTTTGGCCTCCGCTCGTAAAATTTGAAATACGGAAACCAAAACTCGGGCCGTGTCCAATTTGCGACTCGAGGTTGTGAGGACCTAACTTTTTGATCCAATTACACAATATACTCGGCCAACCTTCGGAGAGGAACAGCTGTACCTGATTTGTGGAAAATAATCAATTTCGATGTTAGAAAATTATCGAGTGATAATAAAATCGATAATTCGAACGTAACTGAAGGACTCGTTTACGAATTCCTTCGACTGGTTGAAGGCACTGATAATAATAACAAAATATTCTACTCTACACTGCGCTATCAAGCTACCCTTTCAGCTGGGAGAATTAACAGCTGATTTTAAAGAATATTATTAACAGCTGTTTAAAATTACATCTGTTTAGTTGAATTGGAATCCTTGGCATTCCTATTTTACGACTTAAAATTTAATAGTGTATAAAAATGTCTAAAGAAATTCCATTTATTTTTCTTCATTTAATTATATATGTAATTGAAAATGTCATAAAATATAAATCTTTCAGTATGTAAACCACTACTAATAAAATTATACTTAATGGCAAAAAATATTACTGTTTTACAATTTAATCACCACTCGAAATTGTTGATGTGGAATTATAATTGAAAAATATATATATATATATATTTTTTTACATATACTGATATCCACAACTTTACACAATATACATAATAAGTAAATTTGTGGATAACGATTACAACAACATGTCAAAACGTGAAAATAACTACTCATCAGTAGCACTTCAATGGGAATTCTACACTAGAATGTCTCTACGCCATATTCTTTTCAGACGCCTCGGAGGATCATCGGGAATGGAGTGGAAAGCAAGTTGAGAAACTAGTAGTTTTGAGTGATTATAGAGCTTACTATGAAAAGATAGGTATCTGGTTTGGGCTAAATCAGCAACATATGAAACATCAAGATCTTTATGGATAAGTTTATTGTTGAAAAGTAAGGAGCAATGAGGAGTTTTTGAAAGATTTTAGATTGTATAGGTGGATAAGAGATAAATTGAATGGTTTAGTGGAGCCCAAAAGCTCAACTCCGCCTGAATAGGTCTATTTATGTAAATGAGTCTTTTAAAATTAACTGGAAGCTTTGATCGTTTGGCTAGTGAATGTTGGAGTACTCAAAAACGACGAGCAGTTACTTGTCTTTTTAGTCTTGTATGTGCATTCTAGTTAAGACGTTTGTCCAGATGGAGTCCTAGGTAATAAATCTGTTCTACAGGATTAGAAGAATATTGTATGAGGATTCTATAAAACAGGAAGTCGGAGGATTTGAGTGGTTATGGAACTTACTATGAAAGGAAAGGTATCTGGTTTGGGCTAAATCAGCAATATATAGAACATTTAGATCTTTATGGATAAGTTTATATTTGACATAATCAAGATAATTGAGGATTTTAGAAGGATTTTGGATTGTAAAGGTTGGATACGAGATGAATTGGATGGTTTAGTGGAGCCTCAAAGCTCAATGTTTGTCTAGTAAGGGATGAAGAATTATATCCCGACGAACAGCTTTTTGTCGTTTCAGTCTTAGTATTTGTATTTAAATTAAGATATCTATCCAGATGGAGTCCCAGGTAGCGGATCTGTTCAACAGGGATAAATGGAATATCATTTAATTATTCTCACAATTTTAATTGTTGTAACCATAAACCTGTGCATTGGCATCCAAATTAATTTGGAAATAAAATAAAACAAACATAAATAAAACAAAGATAAACATGATACGTGACACCCGACACTCTATCGGACCTGATGACAGTCGATACACGACTCGAACGGATCCAGACAAGTTTCTTATCTCGACGATCGATTAAATCAGCTGTTCGACGGGTCGACTCAAATTCTCGCCGTATTGGGAATGATTTTTATCGATTTTACAAATCTATTATAAACACATTCGTTTCTATTTAAGTGGTCTCCAATGGCCGATTCTGACTATAAAGAACAGAAAATGTGTTGACAAATAATCGAAACAAGATTTCGATTTTTTTTTTTTTTTTAATTTAAATTTAAACTGCTGATTCAATCTGAGTTCAAGACAGACCTACCGCGATCTTTTTTAAAAATATTTATCTGTCCTAATGCAAACGACTTTATCAGCATTATTTTAAATTTACAAATTTATTAATAATAATACATTATTTAAAAATTTACTAGTGTGTGTTAGGTAGGAGATAAATTGATAGATAATTTCCTGTTTCAAAGGCTTCAGAATCACAGCATTTACCACACAGTCTTCCAAAAATACAGTTATGCCGAGAATCGATCCAACCTCTTAATACCTATCTTAAGCCCTCATTGACTTTTGGATAGTTCAATAATTTATTTCAATTGATTATACTTTTCAGTTTATGCTTTTTGAATCCTTGTTTTTTTTGTTTTTTTTTCTAACTAATATTAAGAAAAAAAATACTTTAAGTTGTGCTTAGTTTAACCCAAAAAGTGAATATTTGTGTAATTTTGTAACTAAATGATTTTACTAAAAACATATTTCTACTAACAACCTGAGTAATATAAGTGCCCGTAGGATTTAAGGCCTATTTTAAATTTTAAAAAATTGTTTATAAAACACAATTTTCTTTCTTCCCTACGCATGATAGTACTGTTACTATGGCAACCCTTTCCGTCGCCTGCTTCTGTTATTGTTTCCATGGCTACCGCTTCTAACACCTCTCTTAACTAAATTTTGAATTTTTTATTCAAATAGTTATTATTTCAGGGGACTTATTGTAACTGTAAACAGTTATTTCAAATCTATAAATATATAAAAATGAATGTGTGTATGTCTGTACTTGATAAATTCAAAAACCGTACATCTAATCGCCGTGAAAATTTGGGAAATTATTAGGTATATCCCCGGTAAGGTTTTTGAAAAAAAAAAAAAATTAAATCAGAGTTAGGGTTCTAGGTGTATGTAAATATCGAAATAACATTTATTTTTTATAAGTACTACTTCAGTGCAGGTGTTTGTAAACAATTAACAATAAAACATATGTTCTAAATTAATATATATCTATGCTATTGTATAAAAGGACAAGCCATTTTTCGTTGGTTATAACGGTACAATGTTATATAGAGCTAGAAATTGATAATAAAATTGGCTTAATTCAAATAAATTGTTATAAAAAAAAGCTATAAATATTTAGTGTGACGTGTGAATCCTAGGGATATTTAATAATCGAACGATATGTGGCTAGCGGCATTCACACCAGAGTTTACAATGGTAAAATTATTAAACCCCTCTGTACCAAATTTTAACAACAAAATCTTCATAGTTCTAGGAAGATTTTAAATAGTATAGTTTACTATAATAATAATTTAAATTCACAGTGCTAAGCGGCAGAAGTTTGTTACTCTGTCAACTTTATAGTTAGATAGAAATTAAAATCCAACCAAATGAAATCAATACAATTATTTTTGCTGCACGAAACATTATTGCCTTATCAAAATATCGATTATTTTTTTTTTTTTTTATTGTGTTAAAAAATGGGCGACCTAACCATAGCTTTTGATGAAGGTTTTAAGAAGACTAATATTTCAATGATTTCAAATTCATTTTAATGTTTCAGGCTTATTTAATTAATTGTACCATTGGTTGTGTGAAACAGCAGTAATATTACCAACAAATACTATAGCAGAGAATATTAACAACATTATTATTGAAAAAGTAAATTGTGACATAGAGAATATCTCTATTGATAGGGTTGTAAGCAGTGATAATGCAGTCCATTATCCGCCAGAGTTTCTTCCTAAAACGTCTCTGTCCATCTAAATTACCAACTCATAGATTAGTTTTAAGTATTGAATATCCAATAATGCTTTCAGGTAAATTATGGCATTAATACCGGGTTGCAGATTTGAGTGAAAATATCTAGAAATATTGTGAGAATGTAATTCTCAACTGGATTATAAGATTTTTATTGTTAAAAAATAAAACTTCTGTTATTAGTTAAACCTGTCTAAGTTCTTTACTTATAAGAGCGGGCGAAGATCATGGCTGGGGATGCTAGTGAAAAACCAATGATAGTTCAAAATGAAGTTTAGAGAAAATAAGGGTTTTAAACCTGACTTTTTTCCCATTCAATTCAATATAGCTCCTAAACGGTAGTTCCTAGCAACAAATATTATAGAACAAAAATTATTTTCCATTAAATTTATGAGAAGAAATATATTGACAGATTTTTGATCCGAGCAACACCAATATAGCTAGAGCGTGTCAAAATCTTACAGTTTTGAATTAAAAAAAACGTTACACTAGCCAAAAGACAAACACGTGACATCCTGTTACCATGGCAACCCTTCGCCCATTTTTGTTTCCATGGCTACCGCTTAACATTCTCACTCTGTCTCCATACAAAGCGTGGTAGGTTTTCTAAAACATCTCATAAAATAAAAAACTTTATTATTCCTGATCTGAGTGATACAAATAAAGTTATGGAAGGAAACTTATCTCTATGAAGTTTTAAACATCACACATTTCATAAACTTCTACTCCGATAAAATCTTCAGGAATCTGATAAAAATTTACCTACGTCATATTTGTATAAAATTCTCATTAAAAAAAAAATAAGGAAAAAAGTAATAATTCTGAAACTGGTACACCGGTTAAAAAAAAAAAAAGTAACCTCTTATAAAGAAACAGGTTACTTTTTTTTAAAAAACGTAACTAAAGAGAGCGGAAAAATAACTGGGGAGAGACGGCCTTCATTATATTAATCTCTCCCTCAGTGGGCGTCTAAAAAAAAAATGGCTGGTTTTTCTTTCCTTGAGACTTTAATTGTGAGGGAAGGGTTTTTGCAGGGTCCGCACTCTCCAAGCCATACTTTTTTTTTCTTTTTAAGGTAACAATTAACAATTCAGCCCTTGTCCTGGAACCATCTTCTTTTTTTTTTTTTTTTCGCTATGGCAATTTTTCATTTGATAATACGTGATCGACATGACGGAGGTTATGGAATTCGGTTCGGCCTACTTCTGAAGATATGTATCAGTATATAAGAAGTTCGCTGTCTGTTCTGAAGTATATGAGAAAAGAATCGATTATCTAAAGTCAATTCCTAAGATCGATACCTTTGACGATAGTTTTGTGATCCTATATTATTTAACTAGCATCCCCCAGTTTAGAATTATTTCCTCAATGATATTTTTACGCATAGCAGTAATTTTTAAACTGATTAAAATTACATTGATTAGGTGTTTAAAGAATACGTAAAAGCATAATTAGACAATCACTTTTACAGAAGTAATTTTAACGATCCATCTGGTCGGATATTAATTTCTAACAATAAAAGTATATGACAGTTTGGCAAACCTCTTTTATGGGACTCAAGACTATACATTTTAATTATTATTATAGTAAAATTTATTATTATAAAACTTCCTGGAAATATATAATTTTTTTTTTTAATAACAATTTATTGAAATTTACAATTATACAAAATGTATACATCAAGTAAATGTGCTGTTAACTATTACAATAATGTGACAAAACATGAAAAGTACTACCCATCAGTAGCACTTTAATAAAAATTCTACACTAGAAGGTCTCTGGGCCATCTTCTTTTCAGACGCCTTGGAGGAATATCAGGAATAGTGTGGGAAGCAAGTTGAGAAATTAGGGGATTTGAGTGGTTATGGAGCTTACTATGAAAGGATAGATATCTGGTTTGGGCTTAATCAGCAACATATGGAACATTAAGATCTTTATGGATAAGTTTATTGGTAACAAAGTAAGGTGCATTGAGGAATTTTCGAAGATTTTGGATTGTAAGGATTGGATACGAGATGAATTGGTTTTTAGTGGAGCCCCCTGGAAATATGGAGTTGTTTTAGTTAAAATTTGATACAGTTGGGTTTAATAGTTCTGCAGAATGTCCACTTTTCGGTCGATTTTTATACTGCAGTCGAATCCACATTTCGCTCCATACATTTATAGATTTTTTAATAACAATTGAAATGATGTACATTTTATAATAAAGTTCTAGCTCTATATAACTGTACCTTTGTGTTCTCTCATGTAGAATGGTGCACGCCACCTATCGGCCAATTTTCAAAATCAAAGTCAGTTTTTTTAATAAAAAAATAATTGAAAATCAGTAGATTAGATTATTGCTTAACCTTCCTTGAACTATGAAGATAATGTGGTTAAATTATGGTTCAGCAGTTTTTTCGGTTAGTTATCACAAAACGAAAAATGGCTTGTCATTTGCTCTGTTAAAGATAAATTTTTTTAAATTGAAATTTATTTTCAACCGATGTATATGTATAATAGATCTTTTTAGGAATCCGTACCGTTATCGAGAAGAAAGAGTTTGTTACCGAGATATCATTGGTGTACGTAAAAATGTAGGACTAGAAATCAAATCCATATTGGCACTCACCAAAGGGAAGTGGAAACAAATCCCTTATTCGATTACTAAATCCAATAAGTTCGAATGATAGGTGACCTGGCGCGACATCCCGAAGGCAGGGATTAGGACAGGACCAAAAACAAAGACAAGGCACGGGGCGGGCCCCCTCTCTCCTTCCCCCCCTCAACTGAATCCTGTTTTTCAAAGTTTTTTCTTGGCGATTGTCCACGGTGGGGCATACACTCCGGATCAAATGTAATTTGTACGCCTCACTTTTTGAAGTATTAAGTCATCAGGCAAGTGGTCCTTCGGCACCACTCCATAGACTCCAGGATATTTCCAGTTAGCTCTGTCTGTTCTGGAACAGACCTTCTTTTTATTTTTTTTTTTCTCATTCCTCTCTCTCATCTTCAAGTCTCCCGGTATTAACACTTCGTTCTCCGTTGGAACGTTTTACCCAAGTGAGGTGGATCGAATGAAAAAAAAAAGAAAAGTTTAAAAGAAAATCTAGATGTATTTCTACATCACTGTATCGGTTAGACTTCTCCCAACCATAAAAAAAATACATATACATAACTATGCAATAATATTCAATAATAACACAATATTCAACTTCAGTTCTAACACAAACAAATTTCAGCACTCTGTTACACTGTATATACAGTGGAAACTCGTTATTTCGTCACTCGATAATTTGACAGATTTTTAGTTGTTTTTTTTCATCTTTAATTGCTAACTATAAATAAGAAAATCAAATACGTATGTAATTCATTTTTTCCCCTTGCTACTTATTTAATCTTTAAACCGCCTTTGATTTTCACTAAAACATACGCCTATATTTATACATTTTTAAAATCATTTCAAAGAAAACAAACAAGCCCGGAGTCGATCCCTCCATTGATTGTAGTAAGAGATGAAAGGAAGTATGAGTGCAGTTGACGAATTCCTATAATCAGTTAATACTGGAAAGCTCTTCCTACAAAATCATTAGCACCTGGCTCAGCAACTTCTGCTCCAGGTTATAAAATGAGTAAAGATAAGCAAGAGGTAAGCAGCTGGTTAAACATAGTACGGATAAAGGATATGAAATTTTAAATGAAAATGGAATTATAGAAAAAGTATTAAGTGCTCAAAATGAAGCTGGTGATGAAAAAGATGACGATGACGTTTCTAATTCTTCCACTATTCCATACAAAGAAGTTGAGGAAATGTTAACTAAGTGCTTTGAATGGTTTCGAGCAGCAATGTGAATCAGATATTTTACACCTGATGGGATGCGGCAAGTGTTTAGCTTTTTTTTTTTTGTCATTGTCACTTAGGTCCAATGTGAAATAATGTTCATCTGTTCAAAAAAAAATTACAATTAGATAGTCATTTCCGTTATTTCGTCACCCCCTCTCCACCACTCATAACGAATTATTGAGTTTCTACTGTACTAAAGTTTTTAAAAATTTAAGACAAGAAATCAAATATTACTCGTATTGGTACGCAACTGAGGAAATCTAACAGATATCTGAAATATATCCATAATGGAAGGGGAAGGGCCAGATAGGTTAATTTTTTTTTTTATTTACCTTGGGTTTTCCCTATGAGTAATTGGATTTTCCCTATTATTTAGCTCAAGTGATACATAACATTTTAACTATCGAAAATTTTATATACATTTATTTTAAACACTTTATTGATATATACAATAAATACAATAAGTAAATGGGCTTTGAATCGATTACAAAGATATGCCAATAATATGGGAAGTACATTACACATTACAAAGTGTCCAGGCTATTTTCTCATTTTCTTCTCAGACGCCTCGGAAGGTTATATGGAATGGAACAGAATGGGAAGTTGAGATAGTAGTGGATTTAAAAGGTTATGAAGCTTACTATGAAAGAATAGGTATCTGGTTTGGGCTAAATCAGCAACATATGGAACATTAAGATCTTTATCGATAAGTATATTTGTATCAAAGTAAGGAGCATTAAGGATTTTAGGATTGTGCGGATCGGATAAAAGAAGAATTAAAAGGTTTATTTGAGCATCTAAGTTCAATTCTGTCTAAATAGTTCTGATAGCTATCAAGTAAATAAGTCTTTTGAAATTAATTGGGAGCTTTGAACGTTTGTCTAGAAAATGTTGAAGTAGTCTGTAACGAAGAAAAGTTTCTTATTGTTATATAACCTGAAGAATATCGTGATATTTTAAGTATCTAGAAAACATTTAAGCCGAGAAAATATTACAAAAAAAGAGGATGGGGGTATAATTTTTTGCTAGTCAGTATATCTTTGTTCATATTATAATTCCATTAATTTTCTTTCTGTTTAGGAGAATAAAGTATTTAAAATTTCAGTTAGGTATATTCTATTATACGAAAAAAAAAAAAAAAAATTATAAATAAAAATTTCGTTAATGCCCCCTTGACATTACACAAATACGAAATCGGCCTTTGAAGAAGAAATAAAAATTGCGGGGTTCATTATTTGGAGAGGAAGTACACCAGAACTTTCTTAAATTACAGCTTGAAAAAGTCCTGCCAATTCTTTTCACAATTTCTCCTTTTTCTTCAGGCATCATTAAAGTTTCTTACTTCATGCCTTTACTGTTTTAATAGCGCTTGGTTTTGTCACTTCGGGTCACGGCTATATAAAAAAAAAAAATTATGTATTTTCTAGCTTTTAGGGGGAATCGAAAACCGCAATAAATTCCAACATACTGTTTTTATTATTTTATAAAATAATAATTACTGGATAATTGTTAATTTTAAGCCATCTAAATACTAGTTTAAAACGATAAGAAAAGACTAAAACGGCAAGAAACTGCCCGTCGTTTTAGACTACTTCAACATTTACTAGACAAACGTTCAAAGCTCCCAATTAATTACAAAAGACTAATATACATGACTGTGATTAGACCTATCTGGAGGTACGGAGTTGAGCTTTGGGGCTCTACTAAACCATCCAATTCATCTCGTATTCAATCCTTACAGTCCAAAATCCTTAGAAAAAATCCTCAATGCTCCTTACTTTGTCAAATAAACTTATCCATAAAGATCTCAATGTTCCATATGTTGCTGATTTAGCCCAAACCAGATATCAATCCTTTCATAGTAAGCTCCATAACCACTCAAATCCCCTAATTTCTAAACTTGCTTCCCACACCATTCCTGATAATCCTCCGAGGCGTCTGAAAAGAAGATGGCCCAGAGACCTTTAGTGTAGAATTTTTATTTAAGTGCTACTGATGAGTAGTTCTTTACGAGTTTTGTCACGTTATTTTATAGGTAACAGCAGATTTACTGATGTAATAAATATGTACAGTTTTAAATTTCAATAAATTGTTATTAAAAAACAAAACAAAAAAAAAAAAAAAAAACGAAAAGGAACTGCTCATCGTTTCAGACTACTCAATTTACATTGCATTTACTACCCAATCATTCTAAGCTTATTAAATAATTTAAAAAAAAAATATTATTATTATAAGACATGTATATATGTTTAAGCTGGGGGTCTGAAGTTCTATTTTGTAAGGTATTTTTACACTCACAAATTTAACATTTTGATTCTAAATTGTTGGTGTCCGCTCAGATCAAAAGTTTGTCAAAAAATATTTTGATGAGAAATATAATGGAAAATATTTTTTGTTCTTTGAATGAAAAGAGTCAAGCTTAAAACCCCTTACTTCATCTCATTTTATTTATATCGAATAATGCTAAGTAATCAATTTAATTTAATTATTAGTTTTTTTTTAGTTTTATATGTGAATTCCACATACAAGGCTAAAACGACAAGAAACTGCCCGTCATTTCAGACTATTTCAACATTTACTAGACATGCGTTCAAAGCTCCCAATTATTACAAAAGACTCATATACATGACCGTGATTAGACCTATTTGCACGGACGGAGTTGAGCTTTGGGGCTCTACTAAACCATCCAATTCCTCTCGTATCCAATTCTTACAATCCAAAACCTTCGAAAAATCCTAAATGCCCCTAACTTTGTCACCAATAAACTTATCCATAAAGACCTTAATGTCCGATATGTTTCTGATTTAACCCAAACCAGATACCTATCCTTCATAGTAAGCTCTATAACCACTCCAATTCACTAGTCTCCCAACTTGCTTCCTCCTCCATCCCTGATAATCCTCCGAGGCGTCTGAAAAGAAGATGGCCTAGAGAGAAAACATTTTAGTGTCGATTTTATTGAAGTGCTACTGAAGTGAGTAGTTCTTCACAAGTTATTTACATGCCATTGTATTCACTGTCAACACATTTACTTGTATATTATTCTGCACAGCTGTAAATATCAATAAATGGAAAAAAAAAAAAAAAATTTCATCTTGTAATTTGTTATATTTGTATAATAACATAATAGATTGCTATATCATACTATGATGTATTATTTATTACACATTTAAAAACCTTTAAAATCACCACTTTTTGTGAAATGAATTTTGTCGCTTAGAACGTTTTTCGGCGGACCCATTCAATTATAAAAAATATATATATATTAATAGAAAGTTTAAATTCATTATCAGTGAATGATCAGGTGTTATCGATTTCTAAAAGCCACAAATTTCCTTTTTTAGTTTTGTCTTTGTTCTAATTATTTATTTGTGAAAGTTGTTCCTGCCCATTATTTGAAAAAAAAAAAAAAGAAAAAAAAAGGCTTTGTTCCGTTCACTTAACACATGTTCAAAATATTTCGAAACCATTCCTCTACCATAACCGAAAGGTAACATGGTAGGACAATCTCTGCTAACCTGATAATAATTTTTTTAAAACAAATATAATCTATCTATATATACGTAAATAAACATGCCTCTTTACAGTTAGGAGGTGAATTATACGATTTGAACATATTACTGACCACAAATTCTTCCATGGTATATGGTTTATTCCTGTCATATTATTGAGTTTATGATTTTCTATTGCATTTCGCGGTTTCCAGATACCTATTTTCTTGTATTAAACTTCATAAAGTATAATTAATATATAGGTACCTACATGAATTTAAGTTATATTTATATTCTTTAGAACTATTTTTTGATGAAAAACTGCTGTTTGCAGCAAAAGAAAAAAAGTTACCTTAAGCAATGCTACCGTTGCTGTGACGCATCGGTAATTTTCCATTAACTATCGAATAAGAAAACGGAAAAAAAAGAATCGATTAAGTATTAATCACTATTGTTGGAAATTTTCGCAATGTAAACTGTCTTTTTTTTTTGGAACTAATGGTTTTGTTCAGTGATTCGATTCGATAAATTATTGTGGTATTTACAGTTCCTGTATTGTTTTATTGTAAGGGTTTCCCCACGGAGTAATCTTCTGTTCATATTCGAGGTAAAATTAAATTAGGAATATTCGATAATTTGATCGTATAGACCAGTGATGGGAAAACTACGGCCCTTCGGGCTAGTCAATCCGACCCGGGACATGGCCACACACAATGATACATAAGACAAAATGTATTTTCTGCAAAGCTAGAATAGAATTATTGTTTTCTTCTCGTTTCTTTCCGGATTTTCTACCGTTGCACCATATAAGTCTTTTAAGTCATATAATTTTAATACATGCATAATAAACATTATGGATAGGTAGTTAAAGGAATATCCTTTCGCCATCTTAAAACAGTTAAATAGTCTAATATTTCAAAAAAGTGTCCTTTTAAGGACCGCCATCTTGAAACCGTTAAATATTTTAAAACAGTATCCTAGAGGACAACAATGGAGGAAGTTATCCTTCGGATAACTTAAAAAACCGTTAAAAAAAGCAATCCTTAAGGACGAAAAAAGCTAATTCTAATTGTGCATGGAGAGAGTGGCCAAGGATTGTCCTTCGGCCTCAAAAAAACGTCAGATCCTGGCAGATCTGTAGAACAGTGTCCTTAAAAAACCGTTAAAACAGCAATCCTTAAGGACGAAAAAGCTAATTCTAATTGTGGATGGAGAGAGTGGCCAAGGATGTCCTTCGGCCTCGAAAAAATCGTCAGATCCTGGCAGATCTGTAGAACAGTGTCCTTAAAAACCGTTAAAACAGCAATCCTTAAGGACGAAAAAGCTAATTCTAATTGTGGATGGAGAGAGTGGCCAAGGATGGAAAAATCGTGATCCTGGCAGATCTGTAGGTGTCCTTAAAAAACCGTTAAAAAAATCCTTAAGGACGAAAAAGCTAATCAATTGTGGATGGAGAGAGTGGCCAAGGATCCTGGCCTCGAAAAATCGTCAGATCTGGCAGATCTGTAGAACAGTGTCCTTAAAAACCGTTAAAACAGCAATCCTTAAGGACGAAAAAGCTAATTTTAATTGTGGATGGAGAGAGTGGCCAAGGATGTCCTTCGGCCTCAAAAAATCCTGGCAGATCTGTAAAACAGTGTAAAAAAAAAAAAAGTTTATTAGTTGTAAAACTTTGTCCAATTTTTTCGGCCCGCCTAGATGTTTTTCTTTTTCATCCTGCTCTCCCCTTAAAATCTTTGCCCATCTCTGGTATAGAAAATATGGATTTAAAAACGATTTTATTATTTCTAATTGTTCTTAAACATTCAATTTTAGAATATTGACATCCATATGTCTTTTGGTTGGGTGTCTATAGTTTTTTGTTATTTAGCTGAGTTGGTATTGCTCCGAGAGTTCAATGGCAGTTTTCTCATCAAAAATTTTATGGAAAATAGTTTTCGTTATATAAAATTTGTCGTTGAAAAAAATGTCAACTTTTACTGTTAGGGCTTTTTCGACACGCTCTAACTATGTTTGAATATAGGTTATA
Organism: Euschistus heros; assembly: GCA_003667255.2. Classification (NCBI taxonomy): domain Eukaryota; kingdom Metazoa; phylum Arthropoda; class Insecta; order Hemiptera; family Pentatomidae; genus Euschistus; species Euschistus heros. Next base: position 932,768 of record RCWM02000184.1, on the reverse strand, counting down.
GATCAGATAGGCATTCCTGTGATCTATTGTTTTTCTCAGTCAGGGAAAATAGTTATTGTTTTTTGGCTCGGATATGTCCCATTGCTGACCGATAAGATAAAGCAGTCTATTTTCTGTTTACGATCTGTTTTAGGATCGTAATCCTTCATAGATATCGTTTATGAATACGTCCCCGATCTATGAGAAATAAACCATCTTAATAAGGCGACGCTAGAACCGTGTCGGACATACTGAGAGTCCATTTGTAGCAATCCGTCAGTTAGTTACGGTGGAGGGAATGTACACCTGCCTCACCTGTGAAGAAACAGGCAAAAAGTTCTCTAATGAGCAGGTGACGATATGACTAGCGCTCAAAGGGAAGCGCCTCAGGCATTTGTATTCCGTCCTCGATTCGAATCATCCCGGGCTCTTTTTGAAGAACGGTGACAAATCGAAAAAATCTAATGAAAAATTATAGCTGCTCGGTCTGGCCCAGGCATAGCTCTGTTTCGCTTTTTCGCCGATAGGGGCTCAAAAAAAAAAAAAGGAAAAAAAAAAAAAAAAAACGAAAAGCGATCGCGTTTCCTTGGAGACGAATTGACTAAATAGATTGTTTTTTTTTTAGTTATTTATTGAAATTTACAACTATAATTAATTTAATTAAGTAAGGAACCAGCCATGGTAGTACTTTAATAATATATATTAGAAGATCTGTTGACCATCTTTTCAGACCCCTTCAGGGGTATAATATCAAGTTAAGTTGAGATAATAGTGGAGTTGAATGATTATGGAGATTAATATGAAAGGATAGGTATCTGATTTGGGCTAAATCATCAAAAGGTACCCTTACATAAGCGTGTCTCCACGAAACCGGCCTACACCGCACTACACCGACCAGTTCACTTCGACTTTACATTTATCGATAGTTCTTTCCTATAATCTCACATGTAAACAATCACTTCTACAGTTTCAAATTGGATTGTGTTGTTTAGTTGTTATATTAATATTTATTCTTCTTCAATATAAAAATGTGAGACAGAAGTTAACAACATGAGTTTCATAATGGATTTAGTGTTTTATAGATTCATGTTTTCTTATTTCCTCTTCTCTAATATGTAAAAGTGTTACAAAATACAAGATTAATTTCTACATAGATTGTGTTTTATATATCTGTACAAAATTTATACATCAAGTAAATTTGCTGTTAACTATTACAATAACGTGACAAGCCATGAAAAGTACTACCCATCAGTTGCACTTTAATAAAAATTCTACACTAGAAAGGTCTGGGTCATCTTCTTTTCAGACGCCTCGGAGGATTATCAAAAATAGTGTGGCAAGCAAATTGAGAAATTAGGGGATTTGAGTGGTTATGGAGCTTACTATGAAAGGATAGGTATCCGTTTTGGGCTAAATCAGCTCCATATGGAACATTAAGATCTTTATGGATAAGTTTATTGGTGACAAAGTAAGGTGCATTGAGGATTTTTCGAAGGATTTTGGATTGTAAGGATTGGATACGAGATGAATTGAATGGCTTAGTGGAGCCCCAAAGCTCAACTCCGTACGTCCAGATAGGTCTAATCACAGTCATATATATTAGTTTTTTTGTAATTAATTGGGAGCTTTGAACGTTTCTCTAATAAATGTTGAAGTAATCTGTAACGACGGGCAGTTTCTTGTCTTTTTAGTCTTGTATGTGGATTCCAAGTAAGACGTTTGTCCAAATGGAGTCCTAGGTAGCGGATCTGTTTAACAGGAATTAGTGGAATATCATTAAAGGATACTGTAGGACAGGAAGTCGTGGGTTTACGACGAAGGGTAAAGGTTATTTGGTGAGATTTGTTTGGCAGGGAGGCAATGAAGGTATAATTGTTTACTGATAACACACATGTGTCATCAGCGTAAGTGGTGAGGACAGTGGTAGGATGAGTTGGAATGTTGTATCAATTTAAAGATAAAATTTCAGTATACATATTTTGTGAATGGATTATTTGTCGTCCATATTACTTATTGCCCTAAAGTGAGACGGATTGTATTATTAATTTAATGTAACATATCGATCTAAAAATAAATGTGAGAAAGTATATCGCAGGTAACATATTTTCTTATTTCCATTTCCCTTGAGAAAATATAGCAGAAATTAACATCATGACTTTCAACAAGGATTCTGTGTTTTATATATTTATAATTTGTTATTTACACTTCCCTAACATCAGAAAGTTCATCATAACATTAATACTTTTATGGATTAGTTTTTTTGTTACACAATAAGCGTCAATAAGATTGTGACAGTTTTTTTATAATGGATTCTAACAAACTATTATCTCAGAGAAATGATATCTTTGAAACACCTGCTCTAAAATAAATTATTATTAAATAAGAAAAAATGATTTGAAAGCTGTAAATATGATTTCTAAAATATATTTAAAAAAAATATATATAAATCAGCTGGTTAATGTCTGAATATGACTAATTTAGCTAATTTAGCAGTTACACAAAATAACAATTATAAAAAAGAACAGTTATTAAAAAGAACGGTTAAAAATAAAATAATACAGTCCAGCATAGTGCAAAGCATGCTGGGTAATTGCTATTGTTAATATCAGCTGTTTCTTTAACACTAAACCTACCCGCATTCCATGTATACCTATTTCTATCACAATTTCTAGGTAAAAACTAAAACGGTAAAATAAGAGGGAAATGGATACTGAAAAAAACATTTTTTATTTATTTTTTTTTTTTTTAGTTGTAAAGTTAAAAAACAATTTATTAAATGTTTCCAAGAACATTTGCCAAAAAGTCAGAAAAGTTCATACCCGCCATTTAGTGTTACAAAGATTTTTGGATTATGAGATGAATTAGATTGTTTATTATAGACTCTGGGTCCAAATAGGTCTAATTTTTAAAAAAAAATGTAATTTAGCCTTCTGTAGATTATAAGCATCTTTATATAATTAAACATAATGCCATTGCGTTCGCATATGTATCAGGATTTTAATATTGAAAATTTTGTTTTATATAGCTGTGAATTTCAATAAATAGAATTGATTGTCACCAATAAACTTATCATTAAAGATCTTAATGTTCCTTATGTTGCTGATTTAGCACACACCAGATATCTATCCTTTCATTGTAAACTCCATAAACACACAAATCCACTAGTTTCTTAACTTGCTTTCCATTCTATTCCTGATAAACCTCCGATACGTCTGAAAAGAAAATGGCCTAGAGAACTTCTAGTGTAAATTTTTTTTTTCAGGGCTACTGATGAGTAGTTCTTTTTAAGTTTCTCATGTTATTGTAATCATAATCTACTCATTTACTAGATGTATATATTTTGTACAGTTGTAAATTTCAATAAATGGATATAAAAAAAATAAATAAAAAAAGATTTATTGTAGGATATCTGTAGACAGCTAGATTATCGTTGGGGTTAAATTGGACGGAACGTTCTATTTTACTGTTGTAAAAGATTCCTCCGTTTTATTAGTTTCTTCATTCGTTCCTCCATTTTTATCAATTTTAACTAAATTGTAACGAAGAAAATTTAAAAAGAAAAAAAAAAAAAAAAGGAACTAAAAGAAATGGGTTTAATCAACTGCGGTAGGTTGCGAGGAGAAGGGTTGAATTAAAAAATGGCGTCCAGCGTTGAAAGAAGAAATTTCTTCATCCGAGGGAGAGCTGCTTCTCAGAAAGGTTTTTAGAACTTGTAAAAAAAAAAAGAAAAAAAAAAGGACCGAGATGGCGCGGTTTTTACTCAGAGGCATCGAACAATATCAATTTTTTTCTTCATTCGCAGGGAATCGAACAGCGCTGGTCTAATTAAACCGAACCTGGCCGATGTAACCTCAATGATGATATAACGCTTAGTATTATGCACTGACTTCATGCTAAGTCACCATGCATTTCCCATATTTTCCGTTACGTTTTCATGTAATTTTAGATTATTAATAATTGAATTAACAGGAGATTAATTTCTTGATATTTATTATGGGGTGAAGAGATAGTCAATTATCTTGAAGGCATTACAAGTTCAGATAATAAAGATGATTTTCTTCGGAAACATGTTTGGGGTAAACTAAGTAAACATATTGGGTTGTTTCACATGAAATGTCCATTTTCAAGGTATAGGGATTTTAGTAAAAATACAATATGAAAACAATATAATTTTATTCGAAGTATTTACCTTCTTTTTCTACACATTTTTCCCAACGTCACAACAACTTTTTTATCCCGGATTTGAAAAACTCTGAGCTTTGAAGTGAAACAAAATCTGAAAACGTACTTTTGATTTCAACATCATTTGCAAAAATTTTTCCTCTTACAGAAGTTGTCTAAATTCCTGAAAAGGTGATAATCTGTTGGAGACTAGTCGGGAGAATATGGTGGGTGCGGAAGAACTTCGTACCCCAGCTCTTTCAATTTATGCATGGTAAGTTTTGAAACGTGGGGTCTAGCGTTGTCGTGTAGGAGTATAGGGCCCTTCCGATTTACCAATCCAGGTTGTTTTTTCAATAATTTTTCGTGCATTTGGCCAATTTCATTGCAGTAGGTTGTAGAGGTAATGGTCTCACCTCTAGGCAAAAAGGAATAATGTATGATTCCAACCATGGACCACCATACTGTAACCATCAATTTTTTCGGGTGCAAATTTGGTTTTGGCATTTGTCCTGGGCTTTCGTCGATGTCTAACCACCGCCCTGACCGACGCTGATTGTCATAAGCAATCAATTTTTCGTCGCAAGTTATTATTCTTTCAAGGAAAGGGTCGGTTTTTTGCCTAGCAAGCAACGAAACGCAGGTCTCAAGACGTTTCAATTGCTGTCGCTCAGTGAGATCGTGAGGTACCCATGTATCGAGCTTTTTCAACAACAGAGAATCGCAAAATCCTCTATGTATTTCAAATATTATAAAATCGGACATTTCATGTGAAACAACCCAATACTTAAGGTCCTGGAGTTTTAGGGCCTGGAAACAGAAAGGGGCGCGGAAGGTCCCTTTTTCTATATTTGCGCTCATATCTCGAAGACGGTGCGTGGTATGCAAAATAAGACAATTTACTAAATTAAAGTTAATTAAATTTTCTACAACTTTTATTCTGTACACATTTTCTTATTCTGTACCGTTTCCGAGATATACGCTTGGCAAATGTGACGGACTTTAGTATGTATATTTTACAAAGAAAAGTAAAAATTTATGTAACTTTTGACAGTTGCAAGATACATTAGCATATATATGTGCATTTTGAAAAAAAATTTAATTTTCTACAATATTATTCATAAACACTTTTGTCGTAGGATGAACGATATAGAAGATATAGAGGGAAGTTTAACAGAAAACGTGAGGTGAAAAGTTTTTTTTCTCGGAAATGTTCACATTTGCCAAGCTTATATCTCAGAAACGGTACAGAATATGAAAAATGTGTATATAATAAAAGTTATAGAGAATTTAATTACCATTAATTTAGTAGATAGTAATGTTTCGCTTAGGACGCACCGTTTTCGAGATATGAGCGCAAAACCAAAAAAAGGGATATTTCGCGTCCCCCTACCTTTTTCCAGGCCTTCCAGGACTTTTAGTATGTTTACTTTATAATAACCTGAACATGTTTCCGAAGAAAAAACTTGGATCACAGAAAACGCACTCTACATATAATTTCAGGACTTCATTGACTGGATTTTATGGTATAGAAGGAAAAATACAACTCGTAATTCGGATATTAAACTTTCATCATAAGTTCTAAAGAGATATGAAAAGTTAAAGAACAATCTTCTTTTATTTTTGAAAAAAAAAAAAAAAAAAGAATAAGGAAAAAAAAAAAGAAGAAAAAAAAGAGGAATTCTAATTAAAATTAAAGGCACCAGTTGGATTCCTGAGAAAATTACTTCTATAAAAAAGTTATAGAGGAGTTAAGCAGTTTAGGAATAAAGTTTATCAGAGAAATAAAAGCGATCATTGCTAAAGCATTTTATAAAAACAATTAGTTTAATTATAGTTAGAGTTCTGAATTATAGTAGATTTTTTTTTTTTAATTTAGATTGCTTGGAACTCAAATTAAAATAGGATTTATTGAGTACTTGACTTGCACATTTTAAAATAGTGAACCCATAATATTTAAGTACTTCAACATTAACTAGACAAGCGATCAGATCTTCCAATCAGTTAAAAAAGATTCATTTCCTTGACAGTAATTAGACCGGACGTACGGAGTTAGGCTCTGTGGCTCCACTAAACCTTCCAATTCTTCTCGTATTCAATCCTTACAATAGAAAATCCTTCGAAAAATCCTAAATGCTCTTTACTTTTTTTCAAATAATCTTATCCATAAAAATTTTAATGTTCCATATGTGGCTGAATTAGATCAAGATACCTGTCCTATCATAGTTTACTAATTGGAATTTATTCCATAACCATTTAAATTCACAAGTCTCTCAACTTGCTTCTCATTCTAAGCACGAGATCATAGATAAGTTTATCAATAATCTACTGTTTTTATATCGACTTGTTCTAATAAGGAAACTGTCAATCCTTAGGCAAAATCCAAACAATTGAAAATCCTTCCAAAAATCCTCAACGTTCCTAATTATGTCACAAACAAACATTCATAAAGATCTTTTTTTTATATATATATCAATTTATTGAAATTTACAACTATACAAGTATGTACACCAAGTTTAACGATAACAATGACATGTAAAAACTTGAAAAGAACTTCTCATCAGTAGCACTTCAATAAAATTCTACACTGGAGGATCTCTAGGCCATCTTCTTTTCAGGATTATCGGGAATGGAGTGGGAAGAAAGTTGATAAACTAATGGATTTGAACGGTTATGGAGCTTACTATGAAAGGATAGGTATCTGGTTTGGACTAACTCAGCAACATTTAGCATTTAGGATTTTTCGAAGGATTTTGGATTGTAAGGATTGGATACGAAATGAATTGGATGGTTTAGTAGAGCCCCAAAGCTCAACTCCGTATGTCCAAATAGGTCTAATAACACTCATGTGAATAAGTCTTTTGTAATTAATTGGGAGGTTTGATCGTTTGTCTAGTAAATGTTGAAGTAGTCTGTAACGACGAGCAGTTTCTTGTCGCTTCAGTTTTGTATGTGGATTCCAAGTAAGAAATTTGTCCAAGTGGAGTCCTAGGTAGCGGATCTGTTCGACAGGGATTAGTGGAATATCAATGAAGGATACTGTTGGACAGGAAGTGGTGGGTTTTCGACGAAGGGTAAAGGTTATTAGGTGAGATTTGTTTTGGTTTATTTTGATTCTCCATTTTTGACACCATTCTTGAATGTTTAGGATATGGGATTGGAGTGTTTGGGAGGCAATGAAGGATGAGTTGGGATGTCAGCTGTATACACTGTATAGAGGATGGGGCCTGGGATACCCATAAAGATCTTAAAATATTTTTGTATGTTGCTGATTTCCTCCTAACCTGATTCCTATCCTTTCATAGTAAGCTCCTTAACCACCCAACTTGCTCCTCACTCAAATTCCCGATAATCGTCCGAGGTGGCTGGAAAGAAGGTGGCCTAGAGACCTTATAATGTATAGCCATTAAACATAGAGTTTATTATATAAATCTATTCCAGTAAAAAAAAAAAAAAAAAAAAAATTCCATAACAGGCTAATGATACAACAATAAAAACAGATACGATCTAAAATTGAATTACATCTAAAAAATAAATGAAATCATTGACAAGCAATAACGATTGGGAAATTGCCTATAAATGGCCACTACCTATTAACAATATTAAATTTATGTTGAGTTAATTTGACAACTCCATGTTTGGTTGAACATGTAAACAGAAGCTAGTTCAAGCCTTCTACTATCTTTGGAGCAAGTTGGTTTGGTTGACTGATTGGACCGGTTTCAATTCTCAGCGCCCAAGTTAAAAAAAAAAAAATCACACAAAGCCCTGACAGAATGCCATTTACTAAATTATGCCGAGAAGTGAAAGTTTTAGGCGCCTGTATTAATGATATTAGTGATAAATATATTATATAATAATAAATAGTTGTAGATTAATGAAGCAAATTAAGTCTTAATTATATTATGTTTTTATATGAGGCTTTTAGTATCGAAACCAGCTTAATCCATTTTTATAAATTTTACAGAAGAGAAATAAAAAGGTTTACCCTTTGCCTGTTCAAGTATTCTGAAAAATTATATTTTTGCTTTGACAAACTTTGGCGTATGATTCCAAAGCGTTTAAATTATTGTTATTACTTGCGAAGATGTAGCTAAAAGTTACATTTCGGTAACCAGTTACTGTTTAACCTGTGCAAAACAGTAACTGGTTACCGAAAAGTAACAATAAAAAAAGTAATAATTAACTAAACTTTAATACAAATGTTTTATTGACAAACAAATAAAACTCTAATTAATAGTTAAAATTATTTAAGTTTTTACTTATGCCAACGGGCGATATAAATAATTAGACATTAATGATAATTTCAATAAAATAATTCGGTGTTATTTGCGAGGATGTGGCTTGCTCCTTTTAGCAGTTACTTTCCGGTAACCAGTTACTGTTTTGCGCCAGTTAAATAATAAATGCTTACCGAAAAGTAGCTGTTAAAATGAGCAAGCCACTTCTTTGCAAGTAATACCACAACTTCGATACAAATTTTTTATTGATATACAAAAAAACTCCAATTATTAGTTAAAATTATCGATTTATAAATAATTAGACATTAGTGATAATTTCAATAAGATTATTTGGTATTACATGCAAAGATGTGGCTTGCTTCTTTTAGCAGTTACTTCTCGGTAACCAGTTACTCTTTAATCGGCGCAAAACAGAAACGTTACCGAAATGTATCTGTTTAATGGCGTAAGCCACTTCTTCACAATTAATACCGAAGTTTACAATTGAGCATTACTACTTCAATGACATTTTCACGTAGAGCAGTAATTTTTAATCTCGTTAAAATTAAACCGATCAGGTGTTTGAAGATTCTTCAATGAAGATTACGAAAAAGCAAAATTGGACAATTTAATTTTAATATACATTGTATGAGTGGGTAATTCTGATGGACAGAGGCTATTATAAAACTCTTGCGAGCAATGGACTGCGTTATCAGTGCTTACAAATAAACGCCATTGAATCATATTTTTACAAACAATATCAAATAAGCTAATGATAGACATTTTGGTATGGTAATAATGTTTTCTCGGCAGAAATAATTTTATTGATTACATCTTTTTGGATTTTAATTTCTAACAATAAAAGAATAAGATAGTGTCGCAAAACTCGTTTCTCCCACTCAACATTGTACTTTTAATTTTTTACAATTGTAAATTTTATTATAGCTAAACCTTTAACTATGAAAATGATTTAGTTGAAATTTCGGTTCAGATGAGTTCAGTAGCTTTACCATTGTAAACTGTTCTGCGGAATGGTGCCAACCACATATCCGTCGATTTTCAAAATTCACTTGGATCCACATGTCGCACCATATGTTTAAATTTTTAAAAATAATTTAATTCATCCAATTCATCTCGTATCCAATCCAAAATCCTTCGGAAAATCCTCCTTACTTTGTCACCATTAAACTTATCCATAAAGATCTTAATGTTTCATATGTTGTTGATTTAGTCCAAACCAGATAGCTATCCTTTCATAGTAATCTTCATAATTACTCAAATCCATTAGTTTCTCAACTTGCTTCTCACTCCATTCTGATAATCCTCAAAGGCGTCTGAAACGAAGATGGCCTAGAAACCTCCTAGTGTAGAATTTTTAATAAAGTGCTACTGATGAGTAGTTCTTTCCAAGTTTTAACATGTTATTACAATCGTTGTCAATACATTTACTTGATGTATATATTCTGTACAGTTGTAAATTTCAATAAATGTATATTAAAAAAAAAAAAAAAAAAAATAATTGAACATAAGCTAAATTTGTTATCAATTTTAAACTCTATTAATTATTATCACTTTTTTAATAAAAAATTAATTAAAAATATAGTAAATTTTATTATTGCTAACCTTCTGTAACTATAAAGATGGCGTGGTTTCAGATTGATTCAGTAGTTTTTATAGTTTAGTTATCGCAAACGAAAAATGGCTTGTACTTTTACATAAAAGTATAGAGAAAAATAAATCTGATAAATGTGAAGATAATGCTCATAATGACATGTTAATTGAAAGGAACTACACATTGGTAGCATTTTGATAAAAATTTTATATTAGAAGGTACCGTGGCCATTTTCTTTTCAGAAGCCTCGGAGGGTTCTTTGGAGTAGAATGGGAAGTTGGGAGATTAAGGGATTTAAGTGGTTATGGGGCTTACTATGGAAGGATAGGTATCTGGTTTGGGCTAAATCAGCAACATAAGGAACATTAAGATCTTTATGGATAAGTTTATTGGTGACTTAGTAAGGAGCATTGAGGATTTTACGAAGGATTTTGGATTGTAAGGATTGGATACGAGATGAATTGGATGGTTTAGTGGAGCCCCCTGGAAATATGGAGATGTTTTAGTTAAAATTTGATACAGTTAGGTTTAATAGTTCTGCAGAATGTCCACTTTTCGGTCGATTTTTATACTGCAGTCGAATCCACATTTCGCTCCATACATTTATAGATTTTTTAAATAGCAATTGAAATGATGTACATTTTATAATAAAGTTCTAGCTCTATATAACACACGCCACCTACCGGCCAATTTTCAAAATCAAAGACAGTTTTTTTAATAAAAAAAATAATTGAAAATCAGTAGATTTGATTACTGCGTAACCTTCCTTGAACTATGAAGAAGATGTGGTTAAATTATCAGATTGGTTCAGCAGTTTCCTAGGTTATTGATCACAAACGAAAAATGGCTTGTCCTTTGCTTAGTTGAAGATGTTTTTAAATTTATCTTAAATTTAAAAAAATTTCTTGACTTCAGATTGGGTGGGTAAGTGGAGAAATATTTAAAATAATGCTTCATATATACAAAGGAAATAACATTATGAATTATAAGTTTCATATTTTAGTTTAGTCGATTTACAAATTATTTAAGAAATCTACTATCGATATAAGGAAATCTGAATCTTGTTTTTGATCGAAGTACTTCCTTGTCTTGTTGTGTTGATTTTTCACAGTGACACGCAACCGATCCATATATACAATTAATCAATGCAGACGTATATAAATTGAATACATTATTGTATCGATTACTATTACAGAATCGATTTGTTTTCTAATAATAAAAAAAAAAAAAGAATAACTATTTATAAATCCTATAAATGACAAATAGACAGGTGTCAGTTTCCACTTATCCCCTGACGTAACGTTCCTTCCATTCTACATTATTCATGGTTCGATATGTGTTGTCGCTCTATAGACTTCTTCGTACGTACGGTATTTCTTTTTACCATTTAGAAAAATATAAAAAAAATAGATATCCATCCATAATTCAACAGCTGTAATTTTCACCTTTTATCATAAATAGAAGAAACTCTCCAGCATGTTGAAAAGTGCCTTACTACGTGTTTTGAATACCGTGTAGCAAAAATAATGCAGGTTTTGAATATTCATTTTTTTTTTTTTTTTAGACCAGACACTCCAGTCACACACCACTTCCCTTGAATAATGGTGTCATAACTGGAGATTTAAGATAAATCTCCGCAAATAACTTTTACCCTCCTTCTAAAATCTGCCTCTTCTGTCCTCCTGTATCCTTCAATGGTGTACCGCTAAATAATGTGGAACAAATAAGATACCTTGGATTTCATCTGTACAAGAGGCTTACCTGGAGCTCTCATACAAGATTGAAAATACAAGAAGCTGCACACCGATTTTGACTTCTACAACACTTACTTGACAAACATACAAATCTCCCGATTCACAACAAGAAACTCATCTATATGACGATTATCAGACCTATTTGGATATACGGAATAGATTTATGGGGATCCACCAAACCATCGAATTCTTCCCGCATTCAATCACTCTGAAAAATCCCAGATGCTCCTTATTTTGTCACATACGAACTGATTCACAATGACCTTAATATGTCGCCGATTTGGCACGAACCAGATACCTTTCCTTTCATAATAAACTTACTCCTCATCCATTATTCTCTCAACTTGCTTCCCATTTCATTCCTGGCAATCCTCCGAGGCTAAAAAGAAGATGTCCTCGTGATTTTGTAGATATTTCATAAGAGTGGGTTGTTCCTCTCCAAGTTTTGATCATGTCATTATTTTGCATTGTATAACGCCTATTTACTAGATGTGTTTTCTAATACAGTTCTAAATTTTTATTAATAAAAAAAAAAAAAAAAAAAAAAAAATGTTTTGAAATATCTTATATAATTTTATTGTAACCTGCTTTTTTTTTTGTCACTGTTAAGGCATGATTATGAGAACAATATAATCTCGAAACGTCGTCAAAATAGTTGTTTTTATTTATTGGCTGAACCTCAAGAACCTTATTAAACATATACATATATATATATATATATATATATATATATATATATATATATATATATATATATAATGTTTCACAACCTTTGTAACTGTATGTTCAGAAATTTCCCCAGGTTAGTTGTGTACTAGAATTGTTAGAATTTAGTTAGTCGATACCATATCCACCAGTAACATTGTAAGTAGCTTCATACTCCTCTATATTCTGTAATTATATATATTTTTATTACCCTGCACATGTTGTTATATACCTACCTGTAATGTAGCTAACTTTATGTTTTGAAATAACTTGAATAACTTATATAATTTTATTGTAACCTGTTTTTTCAGTGTAGGGTATCATTATGAGAACAATATAGTCTCGAAACGTCGCCAAAATAGTTGTTTTTATTTATTGACTGAACCTCAAGAACCTTATTAAGTTAATATATATAAATATATAAACTAAATTTTGATATTTACAACTGTATACATTTGAGGAAAATAATTACAATGTCAATTTCATTTTGTTTGTATTACTTCTTAATAACAGCTGAGAAATAATATAGAACTCACCAACGTAGCCATGGAAACCAGCTTTTGTTCCAAGCTGGGATTGATTACCATGGTAACCAACACTTTGTAAAGAAAACCAAAATGGCCGAATTCATAGATATTTAAAGTTTTTATAGTTAGAAAGGTAATTGCTAATTTAATAATATTTCGATGTTTTTTTTTTCAACTCGGTATTCACAAGTGTATACAATAATTTAACAAGTAAATTTTAGAAAAATGATTATAACTAATTACTTGCAGCACTTCAATAAATTTTCTACACTGGAAGGTCTGTTGGCCATCTTCTTTTCAGACGCCTCAGAGGATTGCCAGGAATGGAGTGTAAAGCAAGTTGAGAGAATAATGGATTAAAATGGGTACGGAGATTATTATGAAAGAATAGGTATCTGGTTTGAATCAAATTAGCAACATGTGGAACATTAAGGTCTTTATCTATAAGTTTATTCGTGACAAAGTAAGGAGCATTGAGAATTTTACGAAGGATTTTTGATTTTTAAGAATTGGATTCGAGAAGAATCGGAAGGTTACTGACATGTAAATAAAGTCTTTTGTAATTTATTGGGAATATTTTATTAATACAAACTTCACAATACAATTAATTCGATAAATTATATTGATCATAATCGATTATAGATTGAAGACCTATATTAGATCGATTCCTAAAGACGGTTGTACTACTAATTCGTGTTGCACAATGGTCATGATTGGTTCCAGACCTGACGGTATAGGGATACCGGTTTCCCCTCACCTGTCAATGGCTCTTATTGTAAGGCCAATGGACATATAATTGCCGAGGGTACCGATAGGTAGTGGAAAGAAGGATCGATAAATCAATAGAGGGAAAGGTGTTGACTGGAGAAGGATGAACAGGTAGGCAGAGGACAATGGTGGCGCGTGCCGGTCTCAGCAAAAACCTGCCAACTCTCTTTGTGTCTACTTGAGGTGTCTGTGTCCTTTGTGATAGAGAGCAAACAATATTATATCTAGCCCGTGTTAGTGTGTTAGTGTGATATATAGCACTAATGATGTAGCTAGTGGGTGCTGGAGGCGTGCCGAGGTTTTAGCACTGATATTATTATTGTTTTAAATATTGTTACAATGGACTTATAAAAATATATATATATATGTTATGGACAGTGGACCCACCGGTAAAAGCGAAGCTTCCTAGATAAAGAACTGAATAATACTTACAACGGCATTAAAAAAATCAAAGAATTATTCATTAAAATAATCCCCATTACAACTAATAATTTTCGAGAAAAAAAGTATATATTTACTTCACTTTTTGTCGAACATTTGCTTTAAGTGCCAGAGTCAGTTATATATGAATTTAAAGTCAATTTAATGTTCTACAACTTTGGATCTGACATTTTTTTCCGAGAAACCATCTTGGAAGGAACTAGAAGTAAATCCTTGACAAAAAGTGAGGTAAAAATGTTTGTTTTGAAAAAATTGGTTCTTTAGTTTTATCTCGAAAAAATTTAGCTCTAGAAAAAAATGTAACGCATCAAAATTAAAGCTAATTAAATTTCCTATAAAATTGATTCTATACATATTTGTCGAACTTCTACCGGTTTTTGGGACATACGTTATTGAAAATCGGTAATTTTCTAAAAAAAAAATATTTTTACCTCACTTTTTGTCAAACATATGCTTCAAGTGCCCGAATTGTATATATGAAATTAAAGTCAATTTAATGCTCTACAACTTTGAACCAGACATTTTATCTGAGAAACAATCATGGAAGGCACAAGAAGCAAATAATTGACAAAAAGTAAGGTAAATATTTTTTTTTTCTAAAAATCTATTTTTAATAACTTATATCTCGAAAACCGTTGGAAGTTCGAAAAATATGTATATAAACTATTTTATGGGAAATTTAATTAGCTTTAATTTTTATTTGAGACATATTTTTCTAGAGTGTACCGTTTTTGAGATATAATAGAAAAAAACCCTCTCCACCGACCGATTCGTCACAGGGGCGGGGACTTTTAGTATGTTGACCTTTTAACTACACCTAAGAAAGCAGTGAAGTTAAAATGTTCGCATATTCCATGCACTTTACAATATGTTTATTGACACGACTACTGGCATTTTCTGTTAAATTTTGTATTATATTGTTCTGATTGGATATATCTGTATTTCTAATGAAATTTTTTATGTTGCAGGTATGTTCCGCTCACCTTTGGTACCTGGAGGTGGATTCTCCCCACGACCTGTTCCTCCCCTGGTGACTTCACCACAACCTTTGGCGGTGGCGCCCCAGACTGCGGCAACACCTCCCTCGCACCCCCCGCAGTCTCCTAGTCCTGCGAGGGTGGCGACCCCCCAACTACTGGTAAGTACCATATTATCATTTCTATTTAAATCATGTGTTGCCAAACAATCCAATAGCATATTAAAAACCTTCAAGAATGGTGTAAAAAAAACGGAGAATCAAAATAAATCCAAGTAAATCCCATAACCTTCACTCTTTGTTGTTAACCTACGACTTCCTGTCTTACATTACACTTTAATAACATTCCACTGATCCCCTTTTAACAGATACACAACCTAGGACTCCATCTGGACAAGCGTGTTACTTGAAATCCATACACAAGACTGTCGTTACAGACTACTTCAACATTTACTAGACAAACGTTTGAACCAATTAATTACAAAAGACTCATTTATATGACTGTACGGAGTTGAGATTTGGGGCTCTACTAAACCATCCAATTCATCTCGTATCCAAACCTTTCAATCCAAAATCCTTCGAAAAATCCTAAATGCTCCTTTCTTTGTTTCAAATAAACTTATCCATAAAGATCTTAATGTTCCATATGTTGTTGAGTTAGCCCACACCAGATAGCTATCCTTTCATAGTAAGCTCCATAACCATTCAAATGCAATAGTCTCTCAACTTGTTTCGTATTCTATTCCTGGTAATCCTCCGAGGTGTCTGAAAAGAAGATGGCCTAGAGATCTTGTAGTGTAGAACTTTTATAAAATTGCCACCAATGGGTGGTTGCTTTACAAGTTATTGGATAATGTATTTAATTTTCCCACAAATTGTTGATATATATGTTCGATACTGTTGTAAATACAAAAAAAAAAATATTTGTACTTTACAAGACCACGGGAATATCACTAATTTTCCTTTCTCATTTTAGCCCTTATTTTCTCTCAGAATTTTTTCACCATTTCTGCTTGCCTTTCCTTTGAACAAGCAGTACTCTTCGGTTCATATTTATTTTCCACATGAACTTGGATTTATTTTAATTCCTTTCGGGATTGTACTCTTGCATTAATACCGATAGATCTACGCGGTATACTGATATTGTTGCATTTCCGTAAAAAGTAAAATCAGCATTAATTATAGATTATTAGTTAGGTTTCAAAATAACGATTCGCATCTAGCAGGTAAAGTGGAAAGAAGAAAAATATGAGAAATACATCCCTCTCCTTAAAGAAATGTTTCAATTTCAGCTTCATGGTTTCAATGGTGTTGAGTATGTTTTCCATATGTTCCACTCTTCGTATAGTGTTTTGGAACTCTCTGGTTATAAAAAGAAATTCAGAAACCTCATTTTTTTTCTCAAGATTTTAATCAATATAAATTTTTATTTATTTTTTAAATTATTCGACAAGTTTGGAGAGCAGTTTTTAAAAAATAATGGCTTCGATCAAGC
This sequence comes from Euschistus heros, assembly GCA_003667255.2. NCBI lineage: Eukaryota > Metazoa > Arthropoda > Insecta > Hemiptera > Pentatomidae > Euschistus > Euschistus heros. Next base: position 916,130 of record RCWM02000184.1, on the reverse strand, counting down.
TCCAAAAACTTGAAGTGCAACCTTCATAACGATTTTTTTTTTTTTTTTTTTTTTTTTTTTTTTTTTTTTTTTTTTTTTTTTGTGCTTGTTTACTGCATGGGTAACGGCCGATTTGCTGACTTGAGAATTTGTAATGTATATGTACATCTGCATATCGAAGTACTGAAGGTTTTTAATATTTTTTATGATTATAAATCTGATAATGAATGTTAAATAGCCTTTGAATAAAAAAAAATATAAAGTCCACTATGAGCCTGTCGGCTAAAGGAATAATTACATAGAACGTGTTTTAGGGATTGCCATTTTGACCGTAGATTTAATTTTCTGTAGGAGATAAATTTTCAAATTAAATAGCTTAAGCCAGCTGACCGCCTGAGCCCTTATGTTCTTATGTTATTAATCGAAGTGCTGATGTTTTTAATATTTTTTTATGAATTTAAATCTGATATTTAATTGTTCAAGACAAGAAACTACACGTCGTTACAGACTACTTCAACATTTACTAGACAAACGTTCAAAGCTCCCAGTTAATTACAAAAGACTCATATACATGGCTGTGATTAGACCTATTTGGACGAAACGGAGTTGAGCTTTGGGGCTCGACTAAACCATCCAATTCATCTCGTATCCAATCCTTACAATTCCTTCGTAAAATCCTCAATGCTCCTTACTTTGTCACCAATAAACTTATCCATAAAGATCTTAATGTTCCATATGTTGCTGATTTAGCCCACACCAGATACCTATCCTTTCATAGTAAGCTCCATAATCACTTAAATCTGTTAATTTCTCAACTAGCTTCCTACACTATTCCTGATAATCCTCCGAGGCGTCTGAAACGAAGATGGCCTAGAGGCCTTCTAGTGCAGATTTTTTATCAAAGTGCTACTGATGAGTAGTTTTTTTTAAGTTTTAACATGTTATTGTAATCGTTGTCAATACATTTACTTGATGTATATATATTCTGTACAGTTGTAAATTTCAATAAATGTATACAAAAAAAAAAAAAAAAAAAAATATCGAATGTTGAATAGCCTTTGAATAAAATGAAATTAAAGTCCACTATGATCCTGTCAGCTAAATAAAGAATTACATGGAACGTGTTTTAGGGGTTGCCATTTTGAGTGTAGATGTCAGATTTTTTCTATTTTCATTTTTTTTTTTTTTTTTTTTTTTTTTTTTTTTTTCGCTTACCTGTGATTTAGTTTTCTGTAGGAGATAAATTTTATAATTAAATAGCTTAAAGCAGCTGACCGCCTGAGCCCTTATGTTCTTTATTTCATTCCGCTTACCGCTATGATTTTAAATTATTTACGAGGGTGAATCAAATATAAACGGTAATTTTCAAAATTATATTTATTGAATTATATTATACAGAAACTATACCTTCAACATTTTTCAATGTAGTCTCCTGCATTATCTACACACTTCTGCCACCGATTTGGAAGCTTGAATATTCCCTGTTCATAAAAGACTGAGGGCGAGTTTTTAACCATTCGCGCACGTGCTTTTCGACGTCTTCATTGTTTTCCTCCAAGTGATTCTTCACATGTGATTCTTCAAAAACAGTATCCTGGAGGACAACAATGGCGGAAGTTATCCTTCGGATACTTAAAAGCCGTTAAAACAGCATCCTTAAGGATGAAAACTAATATCTAATTGTGGAAGGAGAGAGTGGCCAAGGATGTCCTTCGGCCTCAAAAATCGTCAGATCCTCGCAGATCTGTAAAAAAGGCACATTAACTGGCATGGCCACTGGAAGAGTGGCCAAGGATGTCCTTCGGCCTCAAAAAATCGTCAGATCCTGGCAGATTTGTAAAACAGTGTCCTTAAGGACGAAGAACTAATAAAATTCCGCCATCTTAAAACAACTCCCTTAAGGACGAAAAAGCTAATTCTTATTGTGGAAGGAGAGAGTGGCCAAGGATGTCCTTCGGCCTCGAAAAATCGTCAGATCCTGGCAGATCTGTAAAACAGTGTCCTTAAGGACGAAAAACTAATAAAATTCCGCCATCTTAAAACAACATCCTTAAGGACGAAAAAGTTAATTCTAATTGTGGAAGGAGAGAATGGCCAAGGATGTCCTTCGGCCTCAAAAATCGTCAGATCCTCGCAGATCTGTAAAAAGGCACATTAACTGGCATGGCCACTGGAAGAGTGGCCAAGGATGTCCTTCGGCCTCGAAAAATCGTCAGATCCTGGCAGATCTGTAAAACAATGTCCTTAAGGACGAAGAACTAATAAAATTCCGCCATCTTAAAACAACTCCGTTAAGGACGAAAAAGCTAATTCTAATTGTGGAAGGAGAGAATGGCCAAGGATGTCCTTCGGCCTCGAAAAATCGTCAGATCCCGGCAGATCTGTAAAACAGTGTCCTTAAAGACGAAGCTAATAAAAATTCCGCCATCTTAAAACAACTCCTTAAGGACGAAAAAGAATATCTAATTGTGGAAGGGAATTGGCCAAGGATGTCTTTCGGCCTCATAAAATCGTCAGATCCTGGCAGATTTGTAAAACAGTGTCCTTAAGGACGAAGAACTAATAAAATTCCGCCATCTTAAAACAACTCCCTTAAGGACGAAAAAGCTAATTCTAATTGTGGAAGGAGAGAATTGCCAAGGATGTCCTTCGGCCTCGAAAAATCGTCAGATCCTCGCAGATCTGTAAAACAGTGTCCTTAAGGACGAAAAACTAATAAAATTCCGCCATTTTAAAACAACATCCTTAAGGACGAAAAAGTTAATTCTAATTGTGGAAGGAGAGAGTGGCCAAGGATGTCCTTCGGCCTCGAAAAATCGTCAGATCCTCGCAGATCTGTAAAAAAGGCACATTAACTGGCAAGGAATTTTCCAACCAAGTTCCGCCTGATTGCCAAATAATCAGATCGGTAAATGATTGTATCGGTAGAGATGTCTTCTGAGTGCTCGGCCAAGCTTTGTGCATTAATGGCGGTAATAAGTATAAAATAATGCTGATCAGGAACTTTTACGTTTCCATTACTACTTGACTCGTTCATATGGTGTTTCATTATTGCCATTCGATTGTTCTTGAGAAGACCTTTTTAACTGTAGTATGATCTCTGTATTTGGTTTTGACTTTTCGACGCGTATAGGCCGACTTTATATATTTTTTATAATATTTTCTTATTTTTACACCTTATTATATTCACTGTCACTACTTTAAACTAATGTTTTGTATACAATCGGTAGATTTTGAAGACAGCGGAGGATTAAAACTTTTTTTTTTTTTTAAATTTATTGAAATTTACAACTGTATAAAATATATAAAACAAATAAATGTGTTGAAAGTAAATACAATGGCATGTAAATAACATGTGAAGAACTATTCACTAGTAGCACTTCAATAAATTCTACACTAAAAGGTCTCTAGGCCATCTTCGTTTCAGACGCCTCGGAGGATTATCAGGGATGGAGGAGGAAACAAGTTGGGAGACTAGTGGATTGGAGTGGTTATGGAGCTTACTATGGAAGGATAGGTATCTGGTGTGGGCTAAATCAGCATCATATGGAAAATTAAGATCTTTATGAATAAGTTTATTTGTATCAAAGTAAGGAGCATTGAGGATTTTTCGAAGGATTTTGGGTTGTAAGGATTGGATACGAGAAGAATTAGAAGGTTTAGATTAGCCCCAGAGCTTAACTCCGTATGTCCAAATAGGTCTGATAACTGTAATGTAAATGAGTCTTTTGTAGAAAATCGGGAGTTTTGAACGTCTGTCTAGTAAATGTTGAAGAAGTCGAAAACGACGAGCAGTTTCCTGTCGTTTAAGTCTTGTATGTTTGTCCAGTTGAAGTCCTAGATAGCGGATCTGTTCAACAGGGATCAGTGGAATATTGTTGAAGGATACTGGAGGACAGGAAGTCGTAGGTTTACGACGAAGGGTTAAGGTTATTTGGTGAGATTTGACTGGATTTATTTTAATTTTCCCAATTTCGACACCATTGGATTAAAACTTAAACGAACATTTTAGCTTTTCCGAGTCAAAAGTTATACTAATTTCAAATCTCGATGCGCAGAAAAATAACCCTAAAATTGCGGCGCTTCTCCTTCCACCGCGTCACTGTTCTCGCTTATCGTAATGAATTCTCTGATCCTTTAGCTATCCAGTAATTTTGGATGTAGAGGAGAGATTCGAAACTACAACGCCAAACTGCATCCCCCGATTTTGTTATCATTAGATTTTTAGGATTGCCCCCGTATGTTAGCAAATTTAAAGACGTATTTGCGTCAAAAATATTCTCTATTAAATTTTGTAATCCGGAAACTATATGCGAATTTGCAGTCCCTACAACACCATCTAAGATAGAGTGTATTAAATTACGCATAGCGCCCTCTCATTTCACAAAAACGTATCCCTTTTAACCAACTAGGCCACGGTAAAACTTTCAATGATTCAACTCAATATAATTGCCTCTATAAATTATTAATATAATATAATATTATTATTGATATAGGGTATATAATATATATAATTTAAAATAATAAATAATACCAGAAGGTATGTGCAGTTATACGGATATCCCGGCAGGACGCAGTACGTGCTCAGTGTTCTATGTTGGCTCTGACCTAAAACCGGGCAAAAAATACCTTAATGGTGTGAACCACTTCGATCCTGGCTCTCCTCCTTCTTTTACTCCATTTTCCAGGATACAGGATTCTTTTTTATTTGAGAAAAAAAAAAAATTCAAAAGAAATCCTTTAGGGTTTTTTAGATATCACAGGAATTCCATATCGAAACATGGAAATAAAATTTTTTTTGTTTAGTTTTTTATCGATATTTACGTCTGTATAAAATATGTCGATTATATGAGTGAGAACAACAGACGCCCCGAGGGTTTATCGGCAATAGCCTGGGAAGCAAGTTGAGAGACTAATGGATTCGAGTGGTTATACAGCTAGCCATGAAAGGACAGATAACTGAAACAAAAAAATAGTGGACATTTAGATCATTATGGATAAGCTTAGTTGAGGTATAATAAGGAGCATTGAAGATTTTACAAAGAATGTAAGATTTTAAGGATTGGAAACGAGATGTATCGAAAGGAAGTATTATTTTTTGATTAACTTTCAAAACTTCCGAATTTCTACAAAAGACACATTTACATGACAGTTATCAGACCTATTTGGGGCTCCACTAAACCACCCAATTCATCTCGTATCCAATCCTTGCAGTCCAAAACCCTACGAAAAATCCTCAATGCTCCTTACTTTGTCACAAATAAACATATCCATAAAGATCTTAAAGTTCCATGTGTTGCTGATTTAGCCCACACCAGATACATATCCTTTCATGGTAAACTTCATAACCACTCAGATCCACAAGTTTCTAAACTTGTTTCCCGATCTATTCCCGATAACCCTTCGAGGCGTCTAAAAAGAAGATGTCCTCGGGACCTTCTCTAGTGCTACCAGTGGGTTGTTACTTCTCAAACAATTTCCATTTTATTTGTTTACATTATTATCGCAATGTACAGTTGTAAATTTCAATGAATAGATAAAATTGTCGTAATTTCATTTTCAGTTATTTTATTTATATATTTTTTCTGTAAAACTTTCTTATTGTTGTTTTATTATTTTTAATTTTTTGATTCTTTATAATGTGTCACAATCAACTTCGTGACCGATTTACTGATTCGTTACTAAACACTAGGACATTTATTTCAGCGATTAAGTCAGTTACTTAACTGAGTTTCTTAAAAGCTTGTTTCGTCATTATAAATAAAACATTAATTTCAAAAGTTAAATTTAAAAAAAAAAAATGTAGAATTTATAAATAAAAATAAAATGGGTAAATTAATGAGATGTATTCAAACAATTTTTATAATTTTAGTCAAAACTTTTTTATTTTTTTTATTGCAGTATATAATAGATTGACATTTTTATGATCTATTGAGCAATTGAACAATGAAATACTTCATTCTAGCACGTATATAAATATATATATATTTATATATAATATTTTATATAGAACATGTATAACATCATAAATGTTTCTAATTTATATAAAAACACGTTGGAAAACCTACCTGCGTCATAAGCTTGATTACTTTTTTACACCTCATGGTTTTTCAATTGAATTTTATAAATATTATTCATTTAAAATTATCGCATAGAATAAATAAATTAAAAATTGCCACACGCGAAACGGTAATCATACATCTATTGAATGCAAAAAAATTATAAATAGTTTCCTCAAAATTAAAAATTAAAATTAAAACAATAAACAATTGAACATGCAAACAAAGGCCGGCAAAATAATTTTTTGGCGAAATATATTTATGAAGCGTTGATCACGAATAACCTTCCACTTGTCACGCTATCATGCAATACAACTCTCGAAGCAAAAAAATAAAAAATAAAAAAATAAATTAGGAAACATTTTTAAAGTCATTTGGAAAAAAATATATCCTTGGTAACATCATAACGTGAATTGAAGATGACATAAAAAAAAAATTATCCTAACAAAAATATATATATATATATATATATATATATATATATATATATATATATATATATATATATATATATACAGGGTATCCCACGAATGTTGTGTCAGGCTAATAAAACCCAAAGTCTATGGAATTTCAATGCGATAATCAGGGATCTTATATTGCGTCATATTCGTTACCTTTTGAAGATATTCAACCCTTCCAGAATTTCTCCAGTATTGCTGGAATGGCTCCCGTACTGGAAATTTCACCATAAGTGACTGGTTTTTATGACGGATTCTGATGGTGAGTCGAATTCTAAAACTGTTTTGTATCGGTTACTTTTTCAATCAGGTGCACCCCTACGTCGATAACAGCCTAATCCTCTTATTTGAAAGGAACCCTGGAACTCCTGGTTTGTTAGATGACAAGTTAATTATGGATTCTGAAGGAAATTGAATTTTATTATTCAAGTAAATATTACATTATTTGAAAATGCAATTGGGTTAATAATATTTGTTTATTTACATAAAAATACTATTTTATGTGTTCAAAGTAACGGCCTTCTTCATTTATTTACAAATACTGAAAAACTAATAATCTTATAACCAAGAAATACAGATGGAACAAATATTTGAAAGAAACAGCTGTCATTTACATGTGTTATATCATATGTTTATTTTTTTTTTTTTAAATAAAAAAATACACTTTATTAGATATTTAATAAAATAAACTAAAATTTGAAAATGGTTAATAATCAGCCTGTTATCGACGTAAGGGTGCACCTGATTGAAAAAGTAACCGATACAAAACAGTCTTAGAATTCGACTCACCATCAGAATCCGTCATAAAAACCAGTCACTTATGGTGAAATTTCCAGTACTGGAGCCATTCCAGCAATACTGGAGAAATTCTGGAAGGGTTGAATACCTTCAAAAGGTAACCAATATGACGCAATATACGATCCCTGATTATCGCATTGAAATTCCATAGACTCTGGGTTTTATTAGCCTGACACAACATTCGTAGGGACACCCTGTATATATTATCGTTTTGAAGTTGAATTTTAATTTTTAGGTTCGCCCCCCCCCCCATATACTTTTAATCCGGGCATATTAAATGTATTTAGGACAAACAGTAAGTAAATAAAAACAAGCAGTTTACTAACTTTAAACTAACTAAATAACTAAACTCATTTTGTGACTAGGAAAAATAATTGATCATCGAAATTTCAATCTATAAACTACTGTTTGTACAATTATTCCTTCTGACAAAGAAAAAATCGATATTTTAAATTTAAATTTAAATTTCTGACCAGTAAACTGTATAAAAATTTTCTATCAGAACAATTACAACAGAGTGTGTCAAAATATTACATTTTGATTGTAAAAAAAACTACAGACTCAACCAAAAAACATATCCACGCCTAAAAACAAAAAAAAAAAATTAATTTTTAAATTAATATTATTTATTATAATTTTGCATTAGATGGGCATATCCCACAAAAAGTTATTTACAATCACTCCATCTTGTATATATATATATATATATATATATATATATATATATATATATATATATATATATATATATTTATAACAGACTAAAACGACAAGAGACTGCCGGTTTCTTTTTTCACTTCTTCAACATTTACTTAAAAAACTTTCAAATCTATCGATCAATTACTAGCTACTGGGCTCCTCTAAACCATCCAATTCTTTGAATCCAAAATTCTTTGAAAATCCTAAATATTTCTTAATTTGTCACCAAAAAAGATCATGATGTACCATGTGTTGCTGATTTAATAAACCAGATACCTTCTTTCTTAGTAAAGTCCATATCCACTCAAATCCACTAAGTGCTCAACTTGCCCTATTTTATTAACGACAACCGAGTTGAGTTCATACGGAGTTGAGCTTGGGTCTCCACAAAACCATATAATGTTGTATCAAACCCTGCATACAATATCGTTAATATTCCCATTACCAGATGTTGCTGATCTAACCCAAACCAGATACCTATCCTTTCATAGTAAGCTCCATAACCACTCAAATCCGCTTGTCTCTCAACTTGCTTCCTATTCTATTCCAGACAACCCTCCGGGGTGTCTTAAGATGGCCTCCAAACATAAAATTTTTATTGAAGAGTGTACTACCATTGAGTAATCATTTGCTTGATGTTTTTTTTTTTTAAATACATTTATAAATAATAAAAGAAAAAAACAAATACGGCTTCCTTCAACATTAAACTGTACCACCGTACTTACAGCCTTATATCTGTATCTCAGAACCAGTTTACAATTTTCAGATTATTGCACCATTGTATGTAGAATTTTATATTATTATAAGAATTTATAGGTTGTTAGAACCTAAGATTAAACTATACAAACGTAGGTCCACTTAGGCTATTCTCCTGAAAACTTAGCTGTGACTAAGACACGCTGAGGACGCTTATTGAAGGCTGAAAAAGAGTTGGATGAGGGATCTTCCTAGTTAAAAAAATAAAAAGTGTAATAAAACTATCAAGGAGAGGACACACTCAGTCTCTCACGGATCTTGTTGGCATTTTTTTTGGAGGTTCCTGGTCAAAAAATATTAGAAACGTGCTTTGCCGTTCCGACCAATGGGCCCTAGAAGCCGAGAAAAAAAAATAAAATAGCAATTAATTAATTCATTTTATATCTCGAGTTTAAAAAATGATATCGACATGATTCTTGCACCGAGATTTTTATTTTTGATTGCGGATTTAAGAAAAAATACAGCCGCTCCATAGATTTTGGTTTAGGGTAATTAAATTCTAAAAAAATTATTACATTTTCAAGCAAACTACCTCTGTAGATTCTTAACACAAAAATTGACGTCAGATTCTAATTCAGCACTCTCAAAAACATTGAAAAACGTTTATTCAATAAAAACGCAATATCATTTTTTCATTGAACTACGTAAAATATACTTTTTTCACAAGAACCGACATCGGGTTCGAATTCAACATTAAAAAGAACCCTTAAATGCAAAACTTCATCCAAAAATAAAAATAAAAACTCGTAAGCTTCAAAATTTAAATTGATAAAAACATGACCTACGCTTAGACGGTTTAACGTATCAACTTCATTTTTTATACAAAATATTGGGTGGTAATACTCTTGAAATGTCTTTGGTTTAGTTTTCCTATCTGGTTTCAAACTCAAGTTAAAAATTAATATGTTTTTTTCAGATTTGCCAATTTTTTTAATATGTTTTTGTTGGTCGAAATTTGCATTAATATACATCAAAAGAAAGCTGAGGCTCTTCCCTTTCCAGCGATACCAATCAGTGAATGTGTGTGACAAATTATTAGCTATTTAAAAGAAAGTAACCAATAATCGTTTTAAAAATTTCTTCCCTTCGAAGAGGGTGAAAAATGATATTTTTTGTTTTTATTGAATAAACGTTTTTCAATGTTTTTGAGGGTGCTGAATTAGAATCTGATTATATCAGTTAAAAAATGTATAGAGGTAGTCTGCTTGAAAATTTAACCATTTTTTTAGACTTTAACTAACCTTACCCGAAATCTATGGAGCGGCTGTATTTTTTCTTAAATCTGCAATCAAAAATAAAAATCTTGGTAAAAGAATCATGCCGATATCATTTTTTAAACTCTAGATATAAAATAAATTAATTTAATGCTATTTAATTTTTTTTCTCGGCTTCTAGGGCTCATTGGTCGGAACGGCAAATTAGATGTCTAATATTTTTTGAACAGAAACCTCAAAAAAAAAATTGTCAACAAGATCCGTGAGAGACTGAGTGTGCCCTCAGTAAGATGTAGCAATGGATACTGATTTCTGCTATAAAATAAAATATTAGTATCTTATAATCAGCACATGAAGTTGAAGGCAGGTGTGAATACATCAATAAGCTTTAAAAAATAAATATATTCTGCGAAAAATGTATTCTATATTATAAAATATGTAATGAATAATAATTACTTTTTTTTTGTGTGCTTATTAAAATATTGTGTCAGTATAATGTAAAGGTCGTTTTATTCACGAAAAAAAAAAATGTTGTTTATCTGTAAACTGATACTTTCATAGGTTTTTCCACATTTGCAATCTTGTTCGCTAAAAGACATTTTTTTTTTTTCGATAAGAATCAATATCCTTGGAACTTGTTAAAAAAAATATAGGACGTAATATTGACGCTGAATTGTATTAATATTTGAATTATTAACAACACCTTATTTATACTTGTATAGAATTAATAACTTATCTTATCATGTTTGCTTTCTATAAAAAAATATATTCAAATTAGATGTAAATAAATAATTTGTACAACGTATTGAATGTGTGCGTGTATATCTGTGTAGCTGTCAAACGTATTTATCACGAGCAGCACAGAGCCTATACAAAGGTTACACGTTACAACACAACCAGACGTCATTACATGCAACTTATCGCTTCTCCTCAAGAATGGTTCCATAACTGGAGTGCTAAGATAAATCGCAGAAACTCTCTGCAAATACCTTTTACCCTGCGTCGAAAACCTACCTCATTCTGTCCCCTGTATCCTTTAAATAATGTTCAACAGACGTACATATTGTTTTGCATTTTATCTAGACAAAATACTCAAATGGGACCATCATAAAAGATTGAAAAGACAAAAAGCAGTTTGGTTCCTCCAAACCATCGATATCTTCCAAAATCCTATCTCTTCAATCCAAAATTCTTTAAAAAAATCCTTAATGTTCTTAATTATATCACAAATGAACTGATCCACAATGAACTTAGTATCCCTTAAGGTACGCATGATGGATAAAAAAAATTAGGATTGATGAATTAATTGCCACTTCTATTGGATTTATTTATATTTGAAAACTAGTTTTACTGAGTCCTGAAATGAGGGGAGTACATGAAATATGCAATAATTTTTGACTTCAATCCTTCGTTAGAAGGTAAACCTTCACAAATGTTTAACAAAAAGTGAGGTAAACATTTTTTTTATTTCTAAAATTATCGATTTTTAATAACGTATATCTCGAAAACCGGTGTAATTTCGACAAATAGGTATATAATTAATTTTACAGGAAATTTAATTAGCTTTAATTTTTATTTGAAACATATTTTTCTAGAGTCCACCGTTTTCGAGATATAATCGAAAAACAAAAACACCCTGGGGGGTGAGCTTACGCTGGGGAAAGGGAAGGTACCATTTTTGAGTATTTTTCGATTATATCTCGAAAACGATAGACTCTAGAAAATTATGTTTTTAATAAAAATTAAAGATAATTAAATTTCCTATAAAATTAATTCTATACATATTTGTCGAAATTTCAACGCTTTTCGATAATATCGATAATATTCGAGAAAAAAAAATATTTTGACGTCACTTTTTGTCAAACATTTGTTTCTAGTGCCTTCCATGATTGTTTCTCAGAAGAAAATATCAGAATCGAAGTTGCAGAAAATAAAATTTACTTTAATTTCATATACACTTTTCTGGTATTTGAACCAAATTATTGACAAAAATTGAGAAAAAATATTTATTTTTGGAATATTATAGATTTTTAATAACGTACATCTCGAAAACCGTTGGAATTTCGACAAATATGTATAGAATTAATTTTATAAAAAATTTAATAAACTTTAATTTTTATTCGTAACATATTTTTCTAGAGTCCACCGTTTTCGAGATATAATCGAAAAACCCAAAAATAAGACATCCTCTCTCCACTACAGTTAGCTCACCCCCCAGGAGCGGGGACTTTTTAGTATGTTTACCTTCTAACTATGAATTCAAAAATAATCACATATTTTATTCACTCTACATTCTCATTTAAGCACTCATTATTAGCACTGTATTATTTAGTAATCCGTACGATTCGCTAGTTCGGACGACTTCCTGTCAAACGTCCGGATTAATAAGTTCCTATTGTAAATGTAAATTTTAATTTTATAAAAAAAAAAAAAAAAAATGCCCCCTTGATCTTTGAAGCTCATATGTTTTGTTTTATTTTTTTTTTTTCGCTTATCTGTGATTTAGTTTTCTGTAGGAGATAAATTTTATAATTAAATAGCTTGATATAACTGACCGTATATGCCTTTATATTCTTTTTCATCTTACCTGTATGATTGTATTGTTTATTTCCAAAGCAGAGTAATTTTGAATAAACAAAAAGTTATATAACTAAATAAAATGTTATTGTATTATGTTAGATGACTAATTCAATTCTTCATTTTCTTTCAGTTAAATGATAGTAATTTCTTTTGAGATTTTCCCCTTTTTGTTTTATTGTTTATTCTGATATTTTATAGTAAATAAAATAGCGATAATTACTAAAATTTCTACTTTTAAATATAATTTTAAAATTCGAATTTTAATATTTTTCCGAGATCGGTCAAATCCAGGTTAAAATTTTTATTTCGTATTAGGATAAACAAACCCAAAAGGAGCTCACACATTAGAACCTGCCTCCTAGTAATAGTGTAATTTATTAAAACGAGAGTTGAGCTCTTATCTGCTCCTGTTCTCCTAATACCAAGCTGTCAAACTTCGCTTAAGGTTCCCCAAAAAATTATCGCTTTTCAACAGAGTTTAAAATCGATAATTTAAAAAAAAAAAATAATAATAAAAACCAAATCCGATCAAGATAATTTATCTGGAATTTTAAAAATCATTTGATGATTTTTATTTAGATCGATTTTTTTTCATTTTTAAAAATCAAATTCTGATCATTATTTTTGAACAAAATTTTTACAATTAATAATAATAATAATTTTTGTGTAATTCCTTTCTAAATCGGAAAGATCATTTTTTTTTAATTATCTCTAAGATGTATTTTGAGTATTTTCTATAGAAACATATTGATCAATTTGTGTGTCAAAGGTGATTTTTATTTTTTGATCAATATTTTTTTCATCGCAATTTAATCATTATTATTTATGCAATACCGTATCACTCAGTGAGTGATCATAATTTTTAATCAAATCAATAAAGATCAAAAATCAATTGAAATTTTTATTTATAAATCAGGAATGATTTTAAAATTAAAAATCAAATATAATAATCATAATATGATTTTTTTTGAAAAAATAATTATTGATTTCAAACCCTGCCAAGGACGTCACCAGTAAAACATATTCCATGTTAAAATAAATTAATTTTACACTATTTTTTATATGAAACCCGATTTTATTTATTTCATAAATTTATTTTTTTGTGACCTTTAGGTTGAGGTGGCACAAGGTAGCCCAGGTTCCCAGTCGCCAGGTTCCCCCCAACAACCACCTCCTGTTCTCCTGGAAGTCCAGGTGAGCAGGTTGGCAGAAGCTGCCCAGGCGTTGGTCAACAGCCTTCCGAGGCTCGAACCCAAGTCCCACACCGCCAAGAGGAAGATGAGCAAGGACTTAGAGGTAAGTCTATTTGATAGAAGTTTAATATATATATATATATATATATATATATATATATATATATATATATATATATATATATATATATTTTTATTTTTATTGATTCTATATATATTTATATATATATATATATAATAATTATTTTAATTTTGTGTATTAATTTTACAGCAAGTGCTGTCGATGCCTGAGGACGATCCCAAGAGGATGGAACTGATCCGGAAGTACGCAGCAATTTACGGACGCTTCGACTGCAAGAGGAAACCCGAGAAACCTCTCACCCTCCACGAAGTGAGTACTAGATATATTTTCTTATAACCTTTTCTGTTACTTCAATAACCATCTATAACCTTCCTCTTTGTTGTTTATTTATTTGGACCTTAACGCCCTTATGTACTCCAACTAGGGCAGGAAGGACGGGGTAGGCTGGGAATAGGTTCCTATTCTAGGAAGGTTAAGATTTATTCGTGGGTTCGCCAACCTTTATCTTTAGTTCCAAATCTATGTAAAAAAAAAAAAAAAAAAATTCTCCCTGGCTGGGAAAAACAATGGATCGTGGTAGAAATGTCTATCTACAAGGTAAGTCCGTCTTAGGAAAAACAAATGGGCGAAATTAAATGGAGAAAAAAACGCCGCAGGCAAAGGAAACATGGTGAAGAGACGAAAGCATACTGGAAGAAAAGAAAAAGCACAAGGGTGGAAGAATTGAAATTGGCACGTGGTCTCTGCTGCCCCCCCCCCAAAAAAAAAAAAAAAATCCTTTGGTCTGTTTTCGCTTTATTAATATTTAAGAATTCAAATGTGCTAATGCTACCTGAATATATATGAATAAAATTTAATTTAAATTATTTAAAATAAATAATGTACCAGAACACAGTGCAGGAGTATTATTAATGATAGGTATTCAAAGAGAATAAAAAAAAAAAAAGGAATAAAGAGAAAAAAATAAACCTGTGGTATAAGGATAGGATGTCAAAAAGATTTATACGGCCAAAAGGAGAACAAGCACTGATGCATATCCAACCAGGTAACTTCAGTCCGTCTCTTCTTATCTTGCCCCCAGGCTGTTCTTGCTACTGCAGGTGCTATCTCAACCATGAAATCACATCTCTAATATATATATATATATATATATATATATATATATATATATATATATATATATATATATATATATATATATACACGACGTACATCAGTTTAAAAACTAATTGCATTTCAAGCAATAATCCATATGAGACCTAAAAACTCAATTTCTCTCTGACTGGGAAAAAACAATAGATCGTGCATATTTTTATCTATAATTACTGATTTTCCCTAATTATGTGCTGTTACCTATTACAATAACGTGATAAAACTTGTAAAGAACTACTCATCAGTAGCACTTTAATAAAAATTCTACACTAGAAGGTCTCTGGGCCATCTGCTCTTCAGACGCCTCGGAGGATTATCAGGAATGGTGTGGGAAGCAAGTTGAGAAATTAGGGGATTTGAGTGGTTATGGAGCTTACTATGAAAGGATTGATATCTGGTTTGGGCTAAATCAGCAACATATGGAACAATAAGAATCTTTATGGATAAGTTTATTGGTCACAAAGTAAGGAGCATTGGGGATTTTTCGAAGGATTTTGGATTGTAAGGATTGGATACGAGATGAATTGGATGGTTTAGTCGAGCCCCAAAGCTCAACTCCGTACGTCCACATAGGTCTAATAGCTGTCATGTAAATGAGTCGTTTGTAATTAATTGCGAGCTTTGAACGTTTGTCTAGTAAATGTTGAAGTAGTCTGTATGTGTGAATCTAAATTGTTTAAATTAAATTAACAATTAATCATCATTTGATATAAACAAAGTTTAGAGAAATTAGGGTTTTAAAACATGATATAACGAAAAATATTTTCCATTAAATTTCTGATCAGGAAACTACCAGCAAAGTTCGGATACCAGCAACACTCTCTCATGTGTTTTATATATATATATATATATATATATATATATATATATATATATATATATATATATATATATATATATATATATTCGTTTACATGTCATTCATTTGTCTGTAGAAGATAAATTTTATAATTAAGTAGTTTAATCCTGTTTACCGTCCTTGCCCTTATGTCCTTAATTCCATTCCGCTTATTTGAATGATTTTAAATTAAATTATCAATTATTGATTATTTGAAATAAATTAAGTTTAGAAAAAATTACGGTTTCATGATAAATTTTATATAACAAAAAATATTTTTGTATTAAAATATAATATATATGTATTAAAATATTTGAATTTTATAAAAACGTATTTTTTTTTCATTATAAAGAAAGGTTCTGAAGGCTATAATAAACATTTCTAAATTTACGTTTAATTAATAATAATTATATTAATATAAAGCAAGTATGTATTAAGGTAAAAACCAGGAAAATTTCGAGAATTATAGGTGCTGCAATACTTTTGACGGGGAGTTAAAACGAAATTTTCTATAAAAATAATTTATTACAGATTTTCATAGATAGGACAAGACGTATACAAGACGTATTCAATTCAAGGGATATAAACCTTAAAATTAAAATTTTCAAAAATTTCAAAGTTAATATATTTTTTTTTTTTACTGTTAGTATTCCTAATACGTTTCAAAACCCTGAATAAGGTAAATTGGGACGTTAATTCATAAAAAAAAAAAAAAAAAAAAAAAAAAAAAAAAACTTTTAGGCATATTAGTGATGCGTCGGTTGTTTTTTTTGTTTTTTTTCTATTCTCGATACTTGAAAAATCGATGAAAAAACATCGATAAGAAATCATCGTCATGAAGCTCTCAAAAAGAATTTACCAAGACAACTCTCCTATACATCAGCAGGCTAATTATTAAAATTAAACTAAATTAAACGAAGTTCACCTACATCAAGAACAACTTTGAATAAACGAGAATATATTGAGAATATTAAAATTTAATGTTCTCACAAGATGTGGAAGTTGTAAACATTGAAGCGATCTGACTAATTGAACAAGTGTCGATTTTAATTAGTTCCAATTTTTTAAGCCCATTCTCACACTCCACATAACTGAAATTGGATCTGTTTCATTCCTGTTCAGTCTGCCTTATCAGATTTAGTCAGTATTCGTACCCGACCTCACTTCCTTTGACGTTTAATTAGTTTCATATTCCACATCAAATAATTAAAATTGATACCTTTTTTTTTCATATATGCACTGGTATAAGTGTAAGTCATGTAAAGACTCATTTACATGACTATAATAAAACCTATTTGAACCTACAGAGTTAAGCTTTGCGTGGCCACTAATAGTATCCGATCCTTGCAATATCCTTCGAAAAATCCTCAATGTTCCTTATGTCACAAAACAAATTTATCTATAAAGATCTAAACCATTCAAATCCTATAGCCTCTAAACTTGCTTCCCATTCTATTTCCGACAACCCTCCCACTCGTCTGAAAAGAAGATAGTCTCGAGACCTTCTCATATAGAATTTTTCATGAAGTGTTGCCAATGAGTAGTTTCTTTTCAAGTAATTAAGCTAAAGTTTATCATACAAAATTTTGGATTCCAGGTGGATCAAACTACCAAAAATAAAAAAAAATTATTATTGGAACCAATTACGCCATGAGCTTGGCTGGCCAGGTGTTTTTAGCGAAAAAGGAAAGAAAAACCTACAATTAAGGCAAAGTGGGTCAGTCTCAAGATAAAGTTGCAACCGGACTTAGGTCACTTTAGTTCCCATGCTTTTCATTTAATGTCGGCCTAAGCTTCAATTAGGCAAGGGGATTCGATGAATTTTATCGATTTTTTTTTTATTCGATTTAGAGAAATGAATCGGTATCGAATATCAATGAACCCAATTCGATTCTTGGTAACCTATCTATACCACTAGCACAGGCGATAGTTTTGTGATTTGTGATTACCTAATTATGTAATTGTTATGCATCGATTCTACTCCAAAGTAATAAAATGTTTAGAGTTGTTTTTTTAATCTACTGGGATTAAAGGTTGTTTTCTACGGCAAAGTTGGTTACTATATCATTTCTCAGCTGATATTAAGAGTTAATGCCAAAAAAAAAAAAAAATTATTTACTTTTATGTTCGTCGTATCTGACTGGACTAATTACAGTTGAACAGATCCGCTACCTAGGACTCCACTTGGACAAACGTCTTACTTGGAATCCACATGCAAGACTAAAAAGACAAGAAACTGCGCGTCGTTACAGACTACTTCAACATTTTCTAGACAAACGCTCAAAGCTCCCAATTAATTACAAAAGACTTATTCACACGACTGTGACTAGACCAATATGGACCCACGGAGTTGAGCTTTGGGCTCTACTAAACCATCCAATTCATCTTGTATCCAATCCTTACAATCCAAATTCCTTCGAAAAATCCTCAATGCTCCTTACGTTATCACAAATAAACTTATCCATAAAGACCTCAATGTTCCATATGTTGCTGATTTAGCCCAAACCAGATACCAATCCTCTCACAGTAAGCTCCATAACCACTCAAATCGACTAGTTTCTCAACTTGCTTTCCACTCATTTCCAGATAATACTCCGAGGCGTCCGAAAAGAAGATGGCCTAGAGATCTTCTTGTGTAGATTTTTTATTGAAGTGCTACTGATGAGTAGTTCTTTTCAAGTTTTGGCATGTTATTGTTAGAGTTTTTAACAAATTTACTTGATGTATTTTTATACAGTTGTAAATCACAATAAATTGTTTAAAAAAAAAAAAAAATCAGTCGCATATTTTAGTTGTCTTATAAAATTTGATTCTACAATTGCAGTTATGGATTAGCTTTTACAAAGTGACCAGGCGGGTCAAGAACGTTGCGGTTGGATCATGATGCTGACCACATTTCCTTGAATTAGCCTTCGTTCTAGAAACTATGTCTTGTAGATTTTCCTCATTTTTTTTATTACTTTTTCTATCCAGTTCATGGTTGTTTTTTTTTTGTTATATAAAAATTTTGATTAGATGAAGTTATGTATTCAATTTAATGGTTCAATATCGTGGATTTCAATTTCCTTCAACTGATCGTTGCATTATCCTTCCAGGTGTCCGTGAACGAGGCGGCTGCCCAGATCTGCAGGTACAGGCCAGCACTCCTCACAAGGAGGGACGAACTCTTCCCCTTGGCCAGGCAGGTCGTCAGGGACTCTGGCTACCACTACTCCAAGGGTCATTCCAAGTAAGTTTATTTTATTTATTATGATATTCCTTTATATATTTATTTATTAATATAAAAAAATAAATTCAAATAACGCCTTACTAAAATTCGCTCGTGCTTTGGATACATCTGAAGTAAAAACATTTAATTGGCAAATCTTGATCGAGTGTATAAGCTTACCAAAAATGTCAGTTATTTCTTTTTTTATTTGACACGGGATCATTGTATATACATTATTTTAGTTTCAGTAATAAATTATTTATATAAATAAATTGAACCTTAATTTCCAACACATGTTGATCTATTAACGATAGAAAATGAAAACTAAAACTAGATATAAAAACTTTAAAATATCATTCAATTAGTCGCTTTCAAACTATAAAAACATTAGTGTTAATTTGAAAATTAGATATAAAAGAATCCTGCCATTTTTAACATTAAAAAAGCTCTGGTTACTATGGTAACCATTCTTAACTAGGAACAACAGCTGGTTACTATGGCAACTTCGTTTCTTGTCACTTCTCAACTCATGTTTAGGATCCATTGCCACCTAAATATTATTAATTACAAATTAAATTGTATACTTTTCTATTATTAATTAATTATGATTTTCTTAATATAAGTAACTTTAAATCCATTACTAAAACAAAGATTCAAGACGAAGGGAAAATGATTATTTAAGGATATTGTTTTCAAAATTGTGAAATTTCAAACTTAACTGACTATTTTCATTGCCACATAAATGAGGTTATTTCTTAATTTATACAATGACATTGAACATCTATAAAATAGAGCAGAATGTATTTTATACTAATAATAAAATTAATTTTCGATAGTTTTCTCACTATAAAAATTTTGCATTGAAAATGTTTATTCAAAAATTAATAGAATCATTCGAATAAAATTTACTATCTAGTTTTATTATTAAAATTATGAAAATCATGATTATGAAATATAATCTCTCGTGGAAGCTGAAGCAAAATATAAACGGTACTAGTTGGCCACAGCTCCCTCGATCTTGAAGATATTGTTCCTATTCGGAAGGCTAGGGGAAGATTACCCAACAGAGCGTGGAACTATATCCAACGACGAAACGATTTCTTCGATTTGGGCCACCTTTTTTTTTTTTTTTCGAGGAGCTCTAAGACTAAAAAAGAAGTTAAAAAAGGCGGGACCCCCGATTCGTTCTGAGCCTCGACCCTTCGGGCCATTCGGCTGTTTTTAGGTCGCCGTCGCCAGTCATCTGTAAGCCCTCATTCTCATTCACTTTTTATTCCTTCATTTTTTTCTTATTATTTATTTTTACTTTTTTTTTTTTTTTTTTTTTCTCTTTTGACCCTTTTTATTCATGAACCCTCCCGTTGTTATTGCCGGGTCGGAAAATTAAGAAAGAAAAGATGCATTAAAGATAAATTAGGGCTTTCTTATGAGTTCTTTAGAAACCCCTTGGTCAGTTATGCGAGGCGTAATCTGGTGGGGGTATTGTAATGCTAATAACTGTTAAATAATCAGTAGTGTGTTCATATCGGTATCCAATATACAATTTATAACATTTATAATAAAAATCATCTTCAGGCTAACTAACCAAATTTATTTCCCTAGAAAATAAGCTAATTTTTAAAAAAATATTTATAATAACTTCAAACAATGATTTTTATTTCACAGTATATTAGATAAATTAAGAAACAAAACAATTTATTTTAAAATGAATGTATTAATTGCTACTTCTATTGGAATTCTTTTCATTTGAAAAGCAGTTCGGTTAAACATTCAGTTTGTTAATTTTATTGTTAATGACAAGAATATACATACAGAAATATTTCATAGTGATTTCATTTTTAAATATAACTGATTTTCTTTTCTAAGATTTGTATATGTATTTTCAATTAATCTATTGTTAAATATTTAATGTTTGGAGATGATTCAAGTCACTTTATTCATAAAAAAAAAAAACTCAATTTATTAATATCATTGAATTATAAAATTCAATTATTAATTTAAGGCCAATCTCTATAAAATCAGCTGAGAAATGATTCTCGTAACCATAGTAACCAGTTTGTATTCCTAGTTGGGATTGGTTTCCAAGGCAGCCAGTGGTTTCATTGTACAAAATGGCCATTCTTAATGTTTCTAGTTCTGAAACATAAAGTTTTTTCTGATTATAATTCTGTTTTTATAATAATTATTCATTTTTTTTATATATTTAGAATTTTGAATAATGTATAATGTCTTGTTTAATACTTATTCATATAATGTTTAAACATAAAATTTAATATACCGTACAGAACTAAATTAATTAACAGGATATTTTTAAGGTTTCATTTGCTATTTATGAATTACAAATAAACACATAACACAGAATTAAACTAGTGTCAAATGTTAAACATCCATCATCAGTTTTAAGAAGGCAAATTGAAATGGACTTCTGAAAGATTCAAGACTTAGGGCGGGAGTCAAGTTTCCAAAAAAAAAAAAATTCCAATAGAAGGAGCAATTAGTTCATTAATCTTAATTGTTTTTATCCTTCTATACCATCATGCATACCTTAAGTATTCTATTTTAGTCTAATTATCCTGGACTCACTCTAAAGATGCACTTTATGCTCGCTGACCTTTGGCTTTCAATAAAAAAAAAAAATTCTTCTATTTAACCTGAAAACCCTTAAAAAAATTATTGGAATCTTTATCTACAGTTAAGCAACAATTCTTCTAATCTGTATTAAAAAAAAAAAACACAGTATTTTAATTTTTTATTTTCAATAAAAATATTGAATTAAAATTTATTCACAAATAAAAAAGAAACTAATTTATTAATCTGTATGTTCTATTTATTTGTAATTCATGAATAGCAAATGAAACCTTACATATAGCCTATTAATTAATTTAGTTCTGTACTGAATATTAAATTTTATGTTTAAACATTACATGAATAAGTATTAAACAAGAAATTATATATTATTCATCTTTCTAAATAAAAATAATAAAACAAGAATAATGAATACAAAAACAGAA
This sequence comes from Euschistus heros, assembly GCA_003667255.2. Taxonomy (NCBI): domain Eukaryota; kingdom Metazoa; phylum Arthropoda; class Insecta; order Hemiptera; family Pentatomidae; genus Euschistus; species Euschistus heros. The sequence continues at coordinate 894,103 of RCWM02000184.1, read as the reverse complement.
TTATAATCAGAAAAAAAGAAAAAAAAAATCTTTCAGAACTAGAAACATTAAGAATGACTATTTTGTACTGAGAAATGAGAATCTTTGGCAGTAATACATTTTAGAATAGATCAGTTGAAAAGTAAATAAACAAATATTATATGGAACCAAAAATATGATTAAATTTTGCCATTTTAAACAATAAAACCACTGGTTGCCTTGGAAACCAATCTCAACTAGGAATAACAACTGGTTACTATGGTTACAAAATTATTATATCATTTCTCCGATGATTTTATAAGGATTGTCCTCAAATTAATAATTAAATTTTATAATTCAGTGTTAGTAGTAAATTCAGATTTTTAAGATAATAATGAATAACATCATCTCTGGCCATGAAATATCTTACAATAGATTAAATTAAGAATGATAAAAACAAAAAAATAAATATTAAAAAAAAATTAAATCTTGCTGTGAGGTTTGTTATACAAGAAATAAAATACAGCAAATAAATTCTTAATGAATTTACTGACTAATTTATTGACTAATGATATTTATTAAGCTCAATACAGATCTATTGCTAAATTACAGTGATAAAAAAAAAATCATGAACATCTTACACTAGCAACATTGTAAATAGATAAATTATTCACAATTTATAATAGAATAAGTGTATAAATAATTATTTTGTCTTTAATTATTAATTAATTCTGTATTGAAATTTTCTTCTTGATATCCATATAAAACATTTCTATAACATTAATAAATTGTTTTAGGTCCTATGCCAAAACTCCTTTCAATGGAGAACAACCTCCTTCGAAAAGATCTCGCCTCGATAACTGCTCACCAGACTACGAGGAAGGCTTAAAGAGGAGACAGGTATTTTAAAAAATATAATTTATACATTTTATTTTTGTTTTATAGAATACTAATTTCATTAATTTGCTAACCTAAAATAAATCATGGAAGCCCAATACAATGCTGAATAAAACAAAAACAGTAAATTATTTTAAAGTCTTTGACTGTTAAATCTCTGAGATTGATATGGTAAAATGGTTATCATACTGATTTTCAAATAGATAAATTTAAAGAACACTTTGAAAATAACAATCACACGTTGTGAACTGAGAAGAAAACCTGTTTACACTTGCATTTATTTTTTCATTTATTTATTCCTTCAAACAGTATCTCAGCTTTGCTTTGATTTATGATTACATAAGAACTGATTTAATTTGTATATCTATCTATCTTTTTTCATTACTAATTATGATATTTTTAATTATAATGGCAGTGGATATAATGTTAAAATAGTTTTACACGATAAAATTAAATGTCTTAAAATACACATTGCTGCAAATTTATTTTAAGTAGTGTCATTTTATGACACGATGATACTTTTATATGACATTATATTTTATATGATTGAAGAGCTATGTTGAGTGACAGTGAATATATTGAAAGAGATGTTTGAAGGAATCAGACAAAAAAACTACTTAGGCAAAGTTAACAATCATAATTTCTTTGCTGAACTAACATTTCACCAAATCTTTAATAGCCATCATCTGGACTGAAATAAAGAAAAAGGAAACAAAAACTCTTTTGTTTCCTCTCTAGGAAAGGAAAAAAAAAATATACAACTAAATGAAACCAAAAAAGAATTGAATAAATAAGTAACTAAACTGAAAAAAAAAAAAATATATATATATATATATATATATATATATATATATATATATATATAGAGAGAGAGAGAGAGAGAGAGAGAGAGAGAGAGAGAGAGAGAGAGAGAGAGAGAGAGACAGAGAGAGAGAGAGAGAGAGAGAGAGAGAGAGAGTCAATAAACAATTTGAAATGATCTGAAAAAAAAATTAGATAAATTATACATTGATAAAGAAAATAAAAATCTAATTGGGTTGATTAATTTATTTATATTTTCTTTATCAATGTATAATTTATCTTTTATCTAATTTTTTTCAGATCATTTCAAATTGTTTGTTTACTTAATCACTTTTGCTATGGCTAAGTTGCTAATTGGGAGTCCTAATTTTGCCTATTCAGTTTTTTTTTTTAACGAGTACCTGACATTTTACAGACGTTTCAAATTGTTTATTACTAAGTTTTTTTTTTTTTTCAAGTTTTTTTTTTTTTCATTTTATCTACTAATTTATTTTATTCTTTTATAGTTTCATTTATTGATAGAAACCAGCTGTTATTCCTAGTTGCCTAGGTAACCAGTGCTTTTATTGTTTAAAATGGCTGGATTTAACAATATTTTTGGTTCTATCTAATATTTGTTTATTTGCATTTCATCCGAATCTTTTCTAAAATGATTCATTGTCAGAGATTCTCATTTGTCTGTACAGAATGGTCATTCTCAATGTCCATAGCTTGATCTTCTAATTATAATCTAATTAATTTCTATTAAATTAATTCTACAGTTTTAAAATATATTTATTAATAAAATTATCATTTTTTATTTTTTTTTTTTTAGGAAAGGCTCGATCAAATCGCTGATGAGCTGAGATCTGTGAAGGAGAAGACCGATGACCTCCTGACGAAGGAAGACGGCGGTCAGGCAGAGGTCGAAGCTCTCACAACCCGCCGACAACAACTGCTCACCGAGCAGACCCAACTAGTCAACCAGGGCCTCCAACCGAACAGGTCTGGTCCGAAAGATTGTGTCATATTAATTGACTAAATTACATTAAGATTAAGTTACAAAATGGAGTTGTAAGTTAAGATATATTTACCAGTTAAATGAGTAAGTTACCATTGTTCTAATATTTATTCGTTTTCTTTAGTATAGTAATAGAATTTCTTGTATAAAATTGTATATGGTTTATCTTTACTTATTATTTAGAATGTTGTTATTTTAGGTTGTATAGGCAGAACAGCAGTGGTAAGATTCTGTACGTGGATCCGGATCGGCCTGATACAGACGATACGGATTCTCAACTTTCTTTTAGCAATGAAAGTTCTCCTCTCCCTGTGAGTTCTTTTATATCCTTTAAGAATATTATAAAGAAGCATTTAAATATTTGAAAAAAAAAATAACAGTGAAAGAAATGTATTATCATATTTAAATAATATAATTAGGGTTAATGAATTATTTGTCACTTCTATTACAATTTCTTTTTTCTATTCAAAGACTAGTTGGAGATGTTAAACACTCATCAGTTCTTAAAACATACAAAAAATAAAAAAAAAAAAAAGAAAGAAAACAAAATATATAAGCTCCTTACTACACAGATTATATATATATATAATTTTAAAAATATAAGACTAAATCTTGACACTCAGCTAAGGAGGAAAAAAGGCTTCTAAAAGAAATCCGGACTTTAAGTAGACCAACTGTAAAGAAAGGAAAAGGGAAGTTGGGTAGTTAGCTAAAAACATTTTGAACCCCACATTCATTAGTCAGGTAAATGGACAGTCCCTAAGTTTTTCCCTATGGCTGATTGATTTTTAAACTATTTATGTCAATGTTTAATTTGACTAACCTTTTAATTCTTTGTGGATGGTATCATTTACTTTTTTCTAACCATTTACTTTTCTAAAATTCGCATGCAGTGTTGAAAGAAATTTTTTTATGTTTAACTATTTTTGTCGATATTTGCGACTGTATAAATTATATACAACTAAATTTGTAGAAATTATTACAATGGCATGTCAAAACCTGTAAAGAACCACTCACAAGTAGGACTTCAATAAAACTTCTATATTTGAAGGTATCCTGGCCATCTTTTTTCCAGACGCCTCACAGTATTATCGGGTATTGAGTGAAAGGCAAGTTGGGAGACTAGAGGATTGGAGAATATGGAGTTTGCTATGGAATATTAATTGTTTGTGATATAATGAGGAGTATTGAGGATTTAACGATGGATTTTGTATAGGAAGGTATAGTGGATCTTCAAAGCTCAACACCGTATTTCTGAATATTTCTAATTAAATTTCATGTAAATGAGTCTTTTGCAATTGATTGGAAGCTTTGAGTGCTTGTATAGTAAGGTTTCTTGTCTTTTAAATCTTGTTTTAAAATTTAATATATATAATCTGTGTAGCAAAGTTTTGAATTTTTTGTGTTTTTAGAAATGATGATGAATATTTAATATTTCAAACTAGTCTTCGAATAAAAATAATTCCAATAGAAGTGTCAAATATTCAATCCTATTTGTATTGATCCTTCAATTTCATCATGCGTACTTCAAGTGAGTCTAACTAATGTACAGTACTCGAGCTAAAGGTGAATAATAAAAGTACTGAGACATTGACGACTCATTATCTAAAATTAATGTTATTTTATTATTCTAAATGTATTTTATGTTTCTGTTATGATTTACTGGTGGATGGTTGCAGGAGATGTGTGACTCACGAGACTCTACCAACCGGGAAATCGAAGACGGGAGCCCGGGTAAAGTGCAGGTAAAGCGGACCCGAACTAACAGCTTCTCTTGCACAAGGCCTCATTCACTACCACCAGCTTTTCCGCACCGGCAAATGACCCACTAACTAATTTTAAAAACATCTTCTGAGCTACTAATCACTAATCAAATCTGTGCATTTCACCGAAAAAAAATTTTCTTCCAAACCGTTCCTAAGTGCTCCTGTTCTAGTCATCGGAAGTTAAAAGAGAATATTTTATTTTTGTATTTTGAGGAAGTTAAGATAACTAAGTTATCATGTTGTTATTGATGTTAAGACTTTTGTTGCATTGTTGAAGTGGAATTGTTTTTGAATCAAAATTAAATTCATTGTTGATAGATTTTCCTTTTTTATATTGAGATTCAATTTTCCTTTATGGTATTCTACTATATTTTTAAGATGGTATATTCGACCAAATCTTGATAGCTCATATTTTCTGAAAGCTCAAATTGAAAAATATTATTAGTAATAAATTATAATTATTTTATTACTTTTTATTCCATTTTTCAAAAATCTTCTTGAGCAAACAGAAGCATCTAGCACAAGAGGAAGAATTAGATCAAAATGGTGGTACAGAATCATGGATCTTTAATGACTTCAGTGCTTAATTTTTGGTGTTTTTTTTTTTTTACATGTTATTATGAACGTTATCACCATTACTAAACCCAAGATCGCGGGTTCGCAGCCCGTCAGATGACCTTAGGATTTTTTAAAGAGAGTAAAAAATCCTTAGCTTTGCCGTCCTACGGAAGGGACGTAAAATGGGGGTCTTGAGCCTGTGCGATGTCAGGTACTCGTTAAAGATCCCTATCCTAATTATACCTGGATAGGCAAAATTTAGGACTCCCACCGTAGCATCATCAGACTAGCCATAGCAGCATAAAGTGATGTTAAACAAAATAAACAAACAAACGTTATCACCACACTTGATAGATTTTATTGTTTAAACCTATTAATATATAACTGTAAAAACATAAAAATCTAGTAAATGTGACTATAATGTTCATAATAACATGACAATTGCTTGTGAAGCAACTACTCACAGATAGCACTTCAATAAAAGTTATATATTAGAAGGTCCCTAGGCCATTTTCTTTTTGGGCGCCTTGTTTGGTTGTGTTTTGGACTTCATATATTGCTATTCTGCAGTAAATATTAAAAGCCGTTGGTATTAACTAAAAAATCATGATTATTGAGTTATGACACGACAAATGAGCGATATATAAAAAGGGAAGTTAGTTGCTAAGACATTTAGCATGAATAATGAATACGATACTACATGGATAGGATGTCTTGAAATATATCAGAATCAATAAAAATAAAATAATTCATTATTAAATACGTAATTAATTATTAGTTAAGAGAAGAATATGATTAGGTAGGTAGATTGCAGGATTATATGGATAAAAATTCAATTAAATCAATTAATAAATGTTTATCAATATAATTAATTTAAAAAATAAAATTACTTCTTTCGCAACCTTCTTTGTGATATGAAATTGCTGTTTTTAAAAAATAAGTATAAATTCATTTAGAATATGATGTGTAAAACTTATTTCACATTAGATGCACTGTTTTTTTGTTTTTTTTTGTTTATTTCTAATTTTATAAATTATTTTCGAGACTAAAAACTATTTAACATTGCTTTTTTTAAGTCTAGAATTATAGTTTTAAATATTTCTCAGAAAGAACATAGCAGTAAGTTGAAGATCAAAAATGTGCACAGGTATGATGTGAAAGCTAACAGGTACGTCAACTAAACACTCATATGGTAGTGGTCAATAGATGGTGATGGGTTGCATGATGAGGGTCTATTTAATAACCAGGCTTGCTTTTATCTATACTAATAATCAAAACATATATATATATATATATATATATATATATATATATATATATATATATATATATATATATATATATATATATATCTGCAGTTACAAGGAATTGCTAAATACAAAGAATCATTACATTGTCATGATATTTTTTACAATATTTCTCCACAATGTTCAGTCATTAAATTTAGAATGTATCTCAACTACTAGGTTCTTACAAAAGTCCTTGTGCTGTATACTGTATAAAGTATATCTTAATTTCCAATTATATATTTTAAACATTATTAAATGAATGGGTCCGCCGAAAAATGTTCTAAGCGACAAATATAAAATTTTGATTAATCAGTGAAAGAAAATCTTAATCTAAAGTTTTTGTTAGTTTTATAGGTTAGATTTTATGTTTAAATATTAATTTATTATATTTACATGTATAATGATTTAAGGAGTACTATATCATGCTATGGCGTATTATTATACATTTTAAAAACTTCGCCACTTCGGAATTTTTTTCACTTAGAACGTTTTTCAGCAGACCCATTCAAATAATACTCTTCAAGGTAAAGTTGTTTTAAAATTTACTATATTTCTGTCAGTGATTGGATTTGTTTCTGATAACAATCTTTTGGTTTTGAGGCAGAGAACTCTTCATATCCAATTTTCATGTCCTCGTCATTATCTAAGATGATGATTATAATAATGATTATCTGCAGGATGAAGCAAAACTTTGATTCCTTGCAGTTCCCATAATATTTTGTTAGTAAAACAATGATGTACCACCATTGCTGTTTTGGGCTTTGTTAATGTTGCTCGGATTAAAAATTTGACAATTTCCTTATCAGAAATTTAATGGAGTGTATTTTTTTTTGTAGGAATTTTGTCACTGGGACAAATGTTTAAAAGCTATATTTCTCTGAATGAAAAAAGTCATGTTTTGCCTGCATTTTTGAATTATTTCTTTCTTTCTTTTCTTTATGTCTATATTATCAACCCACCTGACGATATGCAAATGCAATTTCTCCCCGGCTTAGAAAAGCATTAGATTATCAATATACTTATCCATGATCTAGTGTTTGTCCCAGTCGGGGAGAAATACTTTGTAATGTTACGAATAGCCACAGCACATAATAGTTTATACGCTCCTCCAATCTCGGCCGACGTGAATCACATGATTTTTTGTTCTGATTTCGTATGTGAGGTTTTAAAAATTTAAACAATCTCATAAAGACAACTCGAGTTACTAATAACAAAAGGATTAGTCAATGTAAACATTAACATAAATAATGGGAACAAAAACATTATTTTTAGAGCTGGAATCAACAGTTTATTCTTGGACAAGGATTTTTGTAACAACCTTTTACAATAATGTTTTTTTGTTGTTTTTTTTAAATATATGGTTTCAAATATGTATTTTCAAAATACTAACATATTCCATGTAACTACAGTTTTAGGTTAAGATCATTCAGAAATTTGAAACTGTAATCCTTGAATAATTAAAACATTTTTAAACTTAATTAAAAATTAAAGTTGATATTATTTCAAGATTTAAAAAAATAAATAATAAATAATAATTATCAGTAAGATGTAAACAAATATTAATTCCACAGTTCAACTACAATAGTATTTAATAAAATACAATTCTACCCAACCTTTTGTCTGATAATTGTGCCATTTTCATGGTAATTTCAATTTGAATAATTAATTTAACTAAATGAATAAGTCTGATATTTAAAAAAAATTAATTATTTAAATTTAATTTGAATAAAATTAATTAAAAGTGTGAAGCTGACAAACATTGCAGCGGTAACCAAATTCCTTAGCTCACAGAACAGCTGTTGAACAGTATTTTTCCCTTTTGTTTTGAAACTTTTAATTAAATTTTCAAATAATTAAATAGAAATTAATTGGACAGGAAGCATAATTTAAAAAAAAATAATAATTTTAGTTTTATTATTTAATTAATTTGATGAAAAGAACATTTTTACATTAGGACACTTTTCACTAGTAAAACTATTTACAGCGAGATTGAATTATTTGTATTACTTTTCTATTGTTATTCATATTGATAATTTTGGTTGATTTTTCTTTGTAATAATTTATTTTAACCAGCGTTTCATTTTTCAGAATAATGAATCGGATGATGATATTTCTGAAAAGGAGTCATCACGAGACGCTGGCCAAAACGATGATGATGGCTATGAAAACTCATTTTACCAAGAGAATAAAGTCAAAGTATATATTTATTCTCTCTATATATGTAATCTTGATTTATTTTAACTTTAAATTAATTTAATATATATTTTTATTTTTTTATTAGGTCATATCATCAAGTGGCGGTCACATTATTGCGGTTGCGAATCCAGCTCTTTCTATGTCTCCTGCCATTTCCCTCGAGAATGGAAGAACACCTTTGTTAAAGAAAGATGGCTTGTCTCCTGTCGATCCTAAAATTTCGTAAATTCATACAGTGATACCAAAAACGTATTGTTTATATATTATAAATATGTAGTTTGGATTTGTATATATGTAATCTATAGAAATGTAAATTAGTGTAGAAATCGCCAAAGTATTTTATAGTTTATCGCCCGAAATGAAATTATGTTAATTTAATTTATCGAAGAAGTTAATCGAACAGTTTATTGATTATTAAAAAAAAATATAGGATAATTGAATGGGTCCGCCGAAAACGTTCTAAGTGACAAACAAAATTTTGAGTAATCAGTGAAAGAAAATCATAACCTAAAGTTCTCGTTAGTTTTGTAAGTTAGATTTTTTTTTTCACCTTGTAATTTTTTATATTTACATGTATAATAACATAATGGATTGCTATATCATACTATTAGATACTATTTATTATACATTTAAAAACCTTTAAAATCGCCACTTCGAAAATTTTGTTGCTTAGAACGTTTTTCAGCAGAACCATTCAATTACAAAAACAAAAAAAAAAGAACACTCAGATCATTAAAATTAATAAAATATTTAATTTAAATTTACTGCTTTATAAAAAAAAAAATCATCGGCTTGTACAGCAATAGTTATATTATGTTATTTATTTTAAAACTTCAACTAATAAATTTTCATCAAATTTATTTGTGATATAATTTTAAATTAATATAAATTTTTATGTCAGCAGCAGTAATAAAATGGCTTGTATATATTGTATTTTGTTTTTTGTTTTTTTTTGTCAACCCCTCATGAAGATTAAAATCATTGTAAAATTGTTGATGGAGGTTGTAAAAATAAATTAAATAATAAAGCTATTTGTAATTTAAAACGATGTATTTATTTGTATTTAATTTTCAACCCTTAAAATGCTATACCTCAATTCCTAATTACTTTCTATATTTTTATATGTTTTGTGATGAATGTCCAATCTCAACATTGTAGAGTAAAAAAAAAAAAATCTTATATTTGTTTATATGTGTCAAAGAAAAAATAATAATTTTCAAAATCATACCATCATGCGTATCACTATTAGTCCAGTTAACAAACATATTGTAGAGTGCACGAAAAAAGCAATTACTTTTTTACTTCATATGTTCCTTAGGAATAGTTGGAAGGTAAACATACTAAAAATCCCCGCCCACGGGGAGTGAGCTAATGGTGTGGGGGGGGGGGGGGAGAAAATTCAATTTTTGGATTTTTCGATTATATCTCGAAAACCGCGGGTTCTAGAAAAATATGTTTCAGATAAAAATTAAAGCTAATTAAATTTCCTATAAAATTGATTATATACATATATATATATATATATATATATATATATATATATATATATATATATATAGTGGTTGAAAATTATAAATAATCTATAGGAACAAAAGAAAAAAAAAAAAAAGTTTTGTTTTGTTGGTAGTTTTGTTTTTGGTTTAGTGCTTTACAAAGAATATTGCATATTTTATTTTGTATTTTTACTAGCCAGTGTTTCTGTTCTGTAAAATCATTTTGGAGCTGAACTCCATTTTACCTCCTAAGGGAGAGGCTTTTGTCAAAAATATGATGTCAATAAAGCTTTATTATTATTATTATTTATTATTATTATTATTATTATTATTATTATATATATATAAATATATATATATATATATATATATATATATATATATATATATATATATATATATATTTGTCTAACTACCAACGGTTTTCGAGATATACATTATTGAAAATTTCGAAAAAATAAAAAAATTTACTTAACTTTTTGTCAAATATTTGCTTCTAGTGCAAGTGGATTTTCTCTATAAGTAGGATTGAAATCCTGTCACCAAGAGATTCCACTTACACAGGTTCGACTATCGCTTAAAGATTTAAAGATAATTCTATCACTCAATATTTTATTATTTCAAAAATCAATTAAAAAAAAAAAGGGAAAAGTATAATTGTTTCGTTGGAGAAATAAAAATTTACATTTAATTTTGAAATTAATAATTTTATTTTTCAAATATTATTTAAAAAGCCAGTGGCATAGTGAAAAGATTTCAAAGATAACAAAGACTGTTCATATCTTTCATATAATTGTGAAAATGTTTCCATACATAATTATTTAAATTTATAATAAAATTAAAATATGTAACTATTTAATGTGTGGTATAAAAATCAAAACACATTTTGATAAATTAAGTAGTGATTTTAACAAAAGGTGCGGAAGGTGCAGATTAAGTAAGGCAGTGAAGAGAGAAAAAGAACCTTTTGCTTGAGGTTTGACTATGCAAAGGGGAACTCCAGTGAGCTAACATGTATAATTATTCATTTCAGTTACACGACATGTGTAGTTATCTACTTTTAGTTTAGGATCAAGTCAAGAAATATCTCTTGGGCCCATGGCAGCAAGAGGAAAGAATCAATAGAAAATTAATTACATCTGTGAAATTATAGCAGGATGAAAAAAATTTAAAGTTGTACCATTCAAACACTTTTTTGTAGTTCACAAAGTAATAAATTTTAAGAAAATAATTAATTGAGTTAAAAAAAACTTTTAATTATTAAATGAGCCTAATATTAAAAAAATTATATTATGCTAGCTGTGAAGGTTTGGTGTGATAGTAAAATTACTTAAATGTTATAATATATTCAATTTTGCTCATGTGTATTATAGTTTTGATGTTTTAATTTCATTTGTATAATTAAATTTTTTTTTTTATATACATTGCTTATAGAATTTAAAAAAAAAATAATTTATATCTTTATTCGAAAAATATCCCTCAGATATGTTATAAGGACTGCTATAAGGACACTGTTTTACAGATCTGCCAAAAATTTTAATCGCTCTGAACTATTCAAAAATTTTATGTAATCTCGAAGAGCTATTGAAAATTATATAACAGTACGGAACTTCTATGTTCTATGTTCTATGTTATTCTATAAAGCCCAATGTTTTTTCTTCTCACCAATCCATAATTAAAAACTAACGCTTTTGATTTAAGACACTCTAAAAACAGCGGTAAACACGAAGCCGCAAGAGTTTTCCAAGACTGGGAACCACACTGGCAATTACGTGCAGCTTGCTTGCTTGCGCCTCCCTTGCTTGATGCAAAATCGCAGGTGTTTATTTTTGGTATGGATTGGGGAGAAGAAAAAACTTTAGACTTTATTCAATACTACAGAAGACGCCGTAATCTATTCTATATATATAAAAAGACAAGCCATTTTTCGTTTGTGATCACTAACCTCGAAAACCACTGAACCAATCTGTAGCAAACTTTAACCACATCATCTTCATAGCTCAAGGAAGGTCTAGCAATAATAAAATTTAAAGATTTTCTATTAAATTGTCATAAAAAAGCAATAAATATGAGGTGCGGAGTGAAGTTTGATTATAGACCCATAGGTGGCGGGCAACATAACAAATAATATTTTTTTTTTAGATATTCTATCTAATTATTATTTACCATTTAAAATAAAAACTTTAAAATTTTCATATTAAATAAAAATATTATGGTTGCTATTTTATTTTTTTTAAACAACTATATCTTTTATTTTATTATTGAAAAATTTTCTACGATTAGAATAATATGGCTTTCAAACTGCTAGATATTTTTTGTTTTTTCTGGGTTGAACAAATACAATATATCACCTGGTGTATAATTTATTAATATGGGAAGAAATTTTTTATATTTTTAATATTCTTACTATAGATTTTTAAAATAGATTTGTTTTGTTTTTTAATCACAACTCAATAGGGTCATGGTATTTAGAAACGTTCCAAATTTGGTTATGAAGTCTAACTCCTAAAAGGAAAGTGCAAACTAGAATAGTATAAAAGTAGTAGAAAATATATAAATAATGAAGTTTTAAGAAATATTAAAAAATTAGAAGACAATATATGTAAGTGATATCAAATTTTTATAATATAAATATATATTGATGAAAATATTCAATGAAAAGTTTTTTTTATCAGAAACTAATGAATTTAGGAAACACAAAAAAAATTTTTAATAAAAAAAAAAAAAAAAAAAATTTATCAGTGATATTACAAACAACTTATAGAGGAAGGAATGGGATTATATTTTCTTAAATTGCTTTTCTAAATTAACCCTCTAGTAGATACAACCGATCTGAGAGATCACCCAAGGTATTTTTTGTGCAGAATTCCGAGTAGGATTTTTATAACGAGATAAGCGACTCAGTACCTTTCAATTAACATTCCTCGAATGCATTAGTGATGTTAAATCCTCAATATTCTCTCTGGATTTTTAGTTATTTAGTTTCTATTCCGCTGTTACCAGGACAAGATCTATTAGGCTCATTGTGACTACTGAAGCGACAGATTTTATTCTATCATTATTACATTATGAATCGTAAGCGCACCTTCAATTTAGAAAATCCATACGATATTGAAATCATTCTATGTAATACAAAGAATAATAGTGATGTAAAAAATTTAGATGAAAGTAAGACTGATTCTGAAAGTGAAACAGACGTTGTTGAAGCATTCAGATACTGAACACAAAGATGATATATCTAGTGATGAGGAATGCATTACCGATAATTCATTTATAGGTAAGAGTTTGTTTATGTTTCGTATATTATAGAAAAGAGGATGCTCCACCTGAAGTCATGAAGGACGGGGCCCTATAAGAGGGCGTTGTGAATTATGTGGAAAATGAAGGCTGACTGAATACTTTTGGGAACAATGTAAAATGTATTTATGTTTAGAACATTCAAAAATTGCCAGTCAAAGCTGTATAAATAAAATTAGTGAAGTGAATAATAGTTTAAAGTTGTTATAATAGATAAATAATATTTTTATTACTTATTCTATTAATGTGTATTGTTATGTGCATTCATTTAAAAATCAAATAAAGTAAATGAGAAAAATAAAAGTGATGAAATCATCAGTAAAACGATTGAATTTCAAGAGGTGATTTGCCAGATCGTTGTGACTATTGGTGTTAGTCCTAGGGTAGCGACTACTGGACGGTTAAAAATAACTAAACAAAATAGAAACTTAAAAAAATAAATTCTCATTATATAAAATAACATAATTATAATAAATAAAAAAATTATAGTGCAAGAATATCACAGGGAAGCTACAGACAGAGATCAAATAAAGAAACATTCGAAAGAACAGGACTTGGAAACCATTATAAGGAAAATATTGAATTAGCAAATATTTGATAAACTTAAAAAGCTAGTGGTTATGCTAAGCAGGTAAAGAAAGAACATAAGAGACAGAATCACTGACGGGGAATTCTTGGATAGAGAGAGAGAGAGAGAGAGAGAGAGAGAGAGAGAGAGAGAGAGAGAGAGAGAGAGAGAGAGAGAGAGAGAGAGAGATTCAGAAATCAACAAAAACATCAGAGTTCTTGTGAAATATTGAATGAGGAAGTGAGGGAGGGATGGAAGAGAGAAGACTGCTGCAGTGAGAATAAAGGATTATTAGAGGAGAAAGAATGAGAAGTAAAATACGATCATGCTAGCCAGTTAGCATAAAATAAATAATACATCATTAATTGAAAACAACAAGTTGAAGAAATAAAAAAACAAAACAAAAAAAACAAAGAGAGAAAGATCATCAGGGAAATTGTAGGAGGAAGACATACTTATGACGGTTACAGGTTACAATCAATCAAAACAACAGAAAAGTTCTCAAACAATAAAAAATGAATGAATTTTCTTTGGCCATCTCAACAGATTACCAGAAAATTGATTGACAAAAAAAATATTAGATTATATAACCTCACATAAGAGTTCCAAACCTTGGCTAGATGAAATTCAAAAGGACCTCAAAAATGCAAACATAATACCAACCGAAATTTTAGAAAAATAAACCTTAAGACACAAAGTAAACACATGGGGAGTTACATTAGAGCAACCATAACAAAAAGAGTAAAGACCAAAATGGTCAGAAGAATGTAAAAAAAACCTTTTCAGAAAGAATGAAAACCTATTGGAAAAATAAGAAGGAACAAAGAGAAATTGATTGTAATTTGCTTAATGACTTCCATTTCTGGGAAGAATTCACTAATAATTATAATAATAATACACCATTAATGTTAGATAAACAAACAAAACTATTTTTTTCTTTATTTATTAAACAAAAAAATGTTTCCAACATTTGTTATGATTAAGAAATAGGTAACATCTTTTTACAATTTTTTTCAAAGATTGATTAATAAAGAAAAAAAAAGAAGAAGATTATTATAATAAAACTAAAACAGCTGATAACTTTGTAAGAAATCACAGCCCAGATTAACTTAAGGTTAATTATTTAAAAATTAGATTTTTCATATTAAAACCAGATAGTATTTATGTATAAATATAATGCTATATTTATGTATAGCAATTAATAAATAAATATACATATAATTTTTTCTGTAAACTGTTTTTTTTTGTTTTTTTTAAACATATTTATATGAATTTGATAGTAGTTATAAAATATGAAACATTAATAAATCAAATTTTTTTTTTCTCTGACTTTATACAGATTTTACACCATCCCAAATATCGACTTCATTTGATATTTGAAAAAATAAAAAAAACTATTATTAAAAAACAAAATGTTATTATAGAGAAAAAATTAAGAATATTCCAATTAAATATATTCATTGAGTATAGTAATTAAAAAAAAAAGTCCTTAGATTGAAAAATATGGAAAGAAGGTAGAAAAACCTATGTCAAGAAAACCCATTGGTTTTATCAATATTTTAAAAATAATAAATATACAACCACATATAGTGTAAATCAGACAGTTATTGACACCCTAACTTAAAAATTGGAAAAAAAAAAATTTAACAAAAAAAAAACAAATTAATAAAATTCCTTACTAATCCTACTCCTCAATTGTATAAAAATACTTTCAATTCTGTCCATAGGATTTTAAAAGATATCCGTAGGGTGTCAATAACTGATTTTACATTAGTTATTGTCACTATCTTGTAAAATACATTCCAGAAATAATGTTTGTTGTGAACTTTCTTGTTTAGCTTAAAGTAAAGTAATGAAAAAGTAATAACCGTAAATTTAAACTTTATTAAACTATTATTTCTATAATTATATAGGTATAAATATAATTATATTAGTATAAATGTTTCTGAATATTTCTTTAAATGTGTAAATAACTGTCTGGTTCACCTTATATTTAGATAAGGAATATTGCTTGTAGTATAATATTCACAAAATTCTTTGTGAACTTCCTGATTTTTTTTTATTTCTGACTTTTAACAACTGACTAGACTAAAACATGTGCAATATATATTAGAAGTTAAGCACTGTCGAGTGTGGTCAGCACTTGGATGGGTGACCGCCCTCCAAGTAAGACCACAGAGTCCAGGCTAACGGCGTGGGTTCGATTCCCACGTGGGGGCAGTACACTGGTCCTCCAGGTTGGGGGTTTGACATAGAGCTAATAACTTTAGTCTGTAAAATCCTGCCTATTTCGGAATCTTGAATCAGCATCACCAACGATCCCGGCTTTGTACAAGGATACCAGAAGAACTACAAGCTTTGAAAGTTAAAGCGACAGCCCAAGATAAGCAGAGGTGAAGCAGGCTGATTAAGGTGGCCAAGGATCTGCAGGGTCTGTAGAGCCAACCGAATAAAAAAAAAAAAACTGACAAAAAAAATTTTATTTAACATTCTTTTGTTTATTTATTTTCCATTCATTCTTATTTATTTTTAAAAGGTTTCAATTTGTAATATCACAAAAATATTGATAATTGAATTGTTTGGGGTATGAAGGGGTTATGTTACATTTAAAAAAATACAATCTAGTTCATTGGAAGAAAAAATTATGTACAAAAGTGTTAGCAAAATCTGAATTGCAAAACAACTAGAAAAAGAGAAATGAAGATGAAGAAGGGGTTATGTAAAACTTTCCCGCTAAAGGAAAATGTAAAAAAAAAAATTTAAACATAAATAATTCAAAATTATGTTTTGTTACTAATCTACCAAAACCTTCAATAATATCTATTATTAAAATAATATATAGGTAACATGCTTGTAATCTTTATTTAAGTAAAGAATTTTATGTTTTAATAAATAAACATTTCTTATATATAAAAATTTCATTTCATTTCATTCTAATTCTTCAATAAAGGAGTATTTAATTATTTAATTTATTCTCAGATACACTTTTATTTCAGCTTAAACTCCTCAAATAACCATTTATCATGAAAATACGTTAAGCTGAAATAAAAGTGTATTTGAGAATAAATTAAATATTTAAATACTCCTTTACTGAAGAATTAAAATATATAAAGTGGAAGACAACATTAATAACCACAATTTACATTATAATGAAGAAATTAATAAAGAAAGAAAGGTAGCAGAGATGAAATGTCTGATGATGGGATATTTGTCTCGAAACATGTTATCTCATTGAGCGATGATAAATGGTGATTTAAGGAGTTTAAGCTGAAATAAAAGTGTTTCTGAGAATAAATAAAATATTTAAATACTCTTTTAAAGAATTAAAATATATAGATTGGAAGACAACATTAATAACCACAATTTACATTATAATGAAGAAATTAATAAAGAAAGAAAGGTAGCAGAGATGAAATGTCTGATGATGGGATATTTGTCTCGAAACATGTTATTTCATAGAGTGATGATAAATGGTGATTTAAGAAGTTTAAGCTGAAATAAAAGTGTATTTGAGAATAAATTAAATATTTAAATACTCCTTTACTGAAGAATTAAAATATATAAATTGGAAGACAACATTAATAACCACAATTTACATTATAATGAAGAAATTAATAAAGAAAGAAAGGTAGCAGAGATGAAATGTCTGATGATGGGATATTTGTCTCGAAACATGTTATTTCATTTAGTGATGATAAGTGGTGATTTAAGGAGCTTAAGCTGAAATAAAAGTGTATCTGAGAATAAATTAAATTTAATTTCATATTTCTGTAAACATAAAAATAAAAAAAAAAATTATTAAAATCATTCGTTTTAAAAGTTTAATAAATGAAATTTTTAAATTTGAAACCATCAATTTTTTATCAAGATTAGAACGAAAAAAAACAAAAAAATTTAAGTTTCATAATCGATTTGATCCAAAAAGTAGTTTTTCAATTCTTCATTAACTATGATGGAACAAGGCAATCGTTTAAAAATTTTAAAAATTCAACGAATTGTTAACGATCGTTGGCCATAGTAATTGCTTAGTTAGTCTAGTGGTTGAAAAGTTTGTCTAATCTGGTTTCGACTCTTATGTTTTTTTAATGCAACTCAGTTAAACTGGTAGCAATTATAAAGTCTATAATTGCTCGGAGTTGTTTATAATTCAGTATTTTAAAAGCTCTGCTTCTCAGTTGGCTCAGCACCCTATTAGCTTACACCTCTTCTCTTATCCAAGTAGTATTTATTATAAACATATAAATTAATTTGAAATTTTAAATTTCAGAGAAGCCTATAAATAATAATTAAGTAACAATTTATTTTATAAAAACCAATTATAAAATGTTGAAACTGGTTTTAGGAGACCTACCGATATTTCTGGAAAAAACATGTTTGATGTCGAACAATAGATGTTCAAAACTTAAACAAATATTTGTCACTTTCTATATTTCGATATCATTAATTTTTGGCTTTGTTTCTTTGCCTTATTCCGGCTTGAGAAAATCTCTCGAGGGTCCTGCTTTTCTTACGATGATAGGAGTCATTACCATCAGTCATCAGGTATTTTTTTATTGTAATCAAGACAAGATTCACGATTTGTTGAATACTCTTCAAAAATTTCAAAAAAAGCACGTAACGAAATGGGAAAAAGACATATTTAAAGAAGAATCAAAGATGATCTGGAACTTGATGAATAATTATTGCACAATTTTGATAACATATTTAGCGACTTATCAGATACTGCCGTTTCTCATTGATACAGTAGTCGGTATTATTTTTCCTCATTTTCTTTCCCTGAGAGTGCCCCTTTTTGCTCAGGGATTGATCGATTTCACGAAACCGAGAACTCTCATCAACATGTCATTGTCGATACCGAGTATCATCTGGTGTTGTTTAGAGATCTTATGTCACATTGGTGGGCAAGCTTTATTATTAGTTTCGATGGCTTATATAAGAGTCGAACTGAAAATAATTCAACAAAAACTGTTGATGATTAAAAATTTGTTGAATAAAAAAAGAAAAAAAGTTGCTGGAAAATTGTTGATCGATGTCATATTGCATCATCAGGCCATCTTGGAGTAAGTATATGCTCAATTTTGTTAATTGCAATTATCAATATATATATATATATATATATTAAATTAATTTACAAATTGTATAATTAAATGAAACTTAATATTTTGTCACATGTATTAAATTGTATAGGAGAGTAAAATTATTTTTGATCTTTTTCATAATTATCTTAGAAACTAATTTGGTCAAAGTTTTAATTTAGTCTCAAATACACTTTTATTTTAACTTAAAATCCTTAAATCACAATTTATCATCACTCAATGAAATAAAATGTTTTGGGACACTTATTCCATCAATAGACTGAAATTTACATTTTTTAACATTAAAATTTGTTTACATTACATTTAAACAATACAATCAAAATGAATTAATTTAAATAATAAAAACAACAATAAATCAATTTAATTCACCTTATTTAAATTAATTCATTTCGATTGTATTGTTTAAGTGTAATGTAAAAAGATTTTAATGTAATAAAATATACAAATTTCAGCCTGATGATGGGATAATTATCCATAAACATGTGACTTCATTGAGTGATGATAAATTGTGATTTGAGGAGTTCAGTAAAGGAGTATTTAAATATTTAATTTATTCTCAAATACACTTTTATTTCAGCTTAAACTCCTCAAATCTTATTTTCATGATAAATGGTTATTTGAGGAGTTTAAGCTAAAATAAAAGTGTATCTGAGAATAAATTAAATATTTAAATATTCCTTTATTGAAGAATTAATATTTGCCAAAGTTCTTAATATTTATAATTACTGTTAAAATGAAGAATAATTTTTAATTATGAATTAATATAAATAAATAAATATATATATAAACATTTTTCATAAAGTTCATAAATACATTTGTTATTTTTAAAAAAATCATTTTTTTATATTTTGAATAATAAGATTTTCAGACACTATGTGTTTACAAACACACACAGACACACACAATAAAAAAACAAAACAATATATAGGTCATAATACAAAGGTAAAAAAATGTTTGAAAAACTCAACAATATTCATTATTTCATCAGGATTAAATAAATTATATATTTAGGATTGATGAATTAATTGCCACTTCTATAGGAATACCGTAATCTGTACCTCAAGTGGTATTATAAATTTTGTTCACACTTTCAAGTCTTAGTTCACTATGATAGATATATTTAATAATCTATTAGAAAATAATTTTTATAATACAGTGTTTTACTTAATTTAAAACCTTTCATTTGAAATAATCAGAGTTCATTGTTAGATTTTAAGAAGAAAATTTTAATAAATGCAGACGAATTATTTTCGATAAAATGGGGTTAAAACTTTTAATAAGTCCATAACTCTTTATTACCCAAAAGACAAGCTGTTTACAAATATTGATACAAATATCTTTGATATAAAATTTGGCCTTTTATTATAAATCTTCTTTGCTTTTATTCTTCCATTAAAAAAAAAAAAATTATAAATTAAATTTTTTTTTTCTTATCGAAAGTTGTAAAAAAGCCTCTTTATCACACTTGTTCAATTCGACAAACGTTAATACTTCATATAAAAATATATAAGAGATTATAAACTGCTTGAATTTGGATTTCATGATTTTAAATTCTTAATGTGAGGAATAACAGCAAAGAGAATTTGTTATAATATGCCAGGTTCTAAACAGAAGATATTTTTAAAAATTAAATGAAAATTATTTTCCTAGAGAACAGAAAATATATATAAAAAAAAAAAAAAAAAAAAAAAAAAAAAAATGTCTCCCTGACTAAGAAAAACAGTAGATCATGAATGTCTATCTATAATAATCTACTGCTTATGATGAGGAAGCTGTTGTTAAATTTTTGATCTGATCAATACCATCAGAGCTAGAACATATCAAAAAAGCCCTAACACAATTTAAACCAACATAGCTCCTAAACGGTAGATACTAGCGACAAATGTAACAAAGCAAAAAATATTTTCCATTAAATTTCTCATCAGGAAGTTATTGTAAAATTTTCCATCTGAGCAACAGCAACAGAGCTAGAGCCTGAAAAAAAAAACGTTACACCAAAAAATTATAGTCACCAGCCAAAAGATATATCCAAGTTAAAAAAGAAAATACTTCTAGTATTTATGTATTAACTTAAATATTTTATAACTATAAAGGAAATTGTTAATTTCTTAATTTTCTATTTCTATGATGATAAGTTACTCGAAAAGTTTATTAGGAAATATTAGGTTGATGCAAAAATAATGCAGGATTTTATTTCCGTTTCATTATTAATTTCAATTGTGTAAACAAAACTAATCCACAATGCTAAGTTATACACATCATTTTAAAGCCTATTTATCTCGCTTGCTTTCCTATATAATCCTTTTTTTTTTAACATTTAATTCTGTCCATTCAGTGCCTCCAGACAAAATGATGTCTAGGGGAGATTTTCGGCAAATTGTATGAGTTCAAACTCGGTCTAAGTGCTGCGCAAACGGCTCGAAATATTAATGAAGTTTGGGGGCAAGGTACCATTAATGAATCTACAGTGCAGCGATGGTTTCAAAAATTCCTCAGTGGAAATTTTGACCTTTCAAACAAAAAGGTGGTGGCCGCCCCTCTGCTATTGACAAGAACCAGTTAAAGGCAATAGTTGAAGCTGACCCCACCAAAACTACTCGAGAAATAGCGGAAGAACTCGATGTGGATCAGTCAACAATCGTACGCCATCTCAAGGCAATTGGAAAAACACTCGATGCTTTTACTGAATACCAAAAACCTGCATTATTTTGCACCAATCTAATAGAAAATTGCTTACTGATGAGGTAGTAATGTGATCTAAGTAGAAGTCAAAAAATTCATATTTTAAATTAATATTTATAAAATAGGGTTTGAGTTGTACCAAGCAGTAGAATTTTCAATAGAAATCTTAAATTTAATTAAACAAGTAAATTTATTTCTTTATCGATTGTAAATGTTCACAATTTTTAAAGTTCTGCTCAGAAAATTGCTGGTATTTGAGAGTCAACCATATTTTTTTATATTTTTTATAGTGGACTGGATACAATGAAGAGCACCTTAGGTTTTCCAGTAGCTTTTGAAAATACGACAATATCTGTATGTTTTTGTCTGAACTTATATGGAATCATTGCTTTGGTGAGTAATTGTTATTATGATTTATTTCTTATATTAAAATGATATTTTAATATATCATATTAAATATTTTAATAATTATACAGGAAGGTAAGGAGAGTATAGCTGCTAAATTTGAAGGAATATCAGGAATGGTGTCTCTTCTCTTGGTTCTCTTTTGGTCTTGCTCTCTTGGGGGGTCATTAGAAGATGAGGTAAGTAAATACTAAAAAAGGCAATAAAAATAACTAAAACTAATTAAATATGTTATATGATTGCCATTAATTAGCGAAATGGACATGTTATATATTGAAAACTGTAATTTAGTCGAATCAATGAGTGCTGAAATGAGGGGTGTAGAGTGCATGGAATATCCGATAATTTTTGACTTCATAGCTTCGTTAGGAGTAGTTAGAATGTGAACATACTAAAAGTCCCCCCCCCCAGGTGAGCTTACAGTGGAGGGTTTAAGTTTTTTTGGTTTTTCGATAATATCTCGAAAACGTTTGACTCTAGAAAAATATGTTTCAAATAAACATAAAAGCTAATTAAATTTACTATAAAATTAATTATATATAAATTTGTCATAATTCTAACCGTTTACGAGAGATACGTTATTGAATATCGATGATTTTCGGGAAAAAACAAATGTCATCTCAACTCCCCGCCTCTGAACTTTTTATCGATTTTAATAACGTATATCTCCAAAACTATTGAAATTTCGACAAATATGTATAGAGACAATTTTAAAGGAAATTTATTTAGCTTTAATTTTGAATTTAAACATATTTTTCTAGAGTCCACCATTTTCGAAATATAATCGAATAAACCCAACAATGTGACCTTCTCCCAAAAATAATCGCATATTTCATGCGCTCTATAATATGTTTATTGACTGGAACCACACCATGGACCAATTCCTCAAGAATTGACTTTCACCCTTTTTTTAGAAAGAACTTCACTTTTTTTTTTTTCACGAAACGGCCTTGGAGACCACGCGAATATCAATTTTTGGCTCCTCTCTTGGTTTTTCTTTCCTTCCATTTTCCTTTCATTATTTCTGCGTTTATTTTTTTTCTTTCTATTGTCCACGCCACTCCCTTTTTTGAACCTCTCCTGCCCACAACAACCTTCAATTCCTTAAGTCTGTTTCTATATCTTTCTCTGTCCTGACAGTCCTTGTCCGTTATACCTAATCTTTCCGTTTCTTCTTTCATCTGTTTTTTTTTTTTCACGAAAAGGCCTTAGAGACCACGCGAATATTACGAAGATGGATTTTTAATTCTGTTCCTTCTCATCATCCATATCTCCTTCATTCTTTCTCATTGCCTCTGTCTCCTCTCCTCCGTCCAGGCCATACCCTCCTTCGGCTCCTTCCTGTTCACAAGAACCGCTATTGCTTGTAGTTTCTTACTATATTCTTCTCTATCAAGGCAGTCACGTTCCTCAATCCTCAGTTTGCTAGTCTCCTCTTTTAGCTGTTTTATGTATCCCTGTGCACTCTTGTAATCCCAAATTTTCCGAAAAATAGCTTATTAAGTCTTTCCTCAGGCATTCTTACCATATGCCCATAGAACTTCAGTCTCTTAATTCTTATATCCGTCTCTATGTTCGTTGTATCTTTGTAGATCTCCTCATTTGATCTTAACCTGTATCCTTCCTGGGTTTTCCTAGGGCCGTAAATTCTCCTTAGGATCTTTCTTTCTACTTTCAGCATTCTTTCCAGGTTAGGGAGGTTCATGGTCTCTGTCCCATATGGTATAACTGGCTTTACTACAGTATTGTAGTGCCTTATCTTTGCTTTTATGGACAGGCTCTTTTTATTGTAAATGTTACTGGTTGCAAAGCTCAATCTCTCCAGTCTAGCGATCTTTTCCTTCATGCTCTCCCTTTCCAATCCTCTACTGCAGATGATCTCCCCTAGGTATTTAAATTTCTGTGTATTACTTTGATTGGCCCGTATTTAGTTTCCACTATTTTATTTCTGAAGTTTGTATCTGTGGTCATCAGTTCTGTTTTTTCGAAAGATATTTGTAGTCCTGTTTTTTCAGCTATTTCTTTGAGTGTGTTAATTTGGCCTACTGCCTCTTCCTCTGATTCTGCTAGCAGAGCCAGATCATCTGCATATGCGAGACACCTAACCTTGATGTGGTTGTATTTCGTACCTATTTTCGCCCCAGCATTGTTGGACTTCCAAAGTTCTTTCATAATTTTGTTTGTTCTTTCATCTGTTTTATATATCCTTCTGAGCTTTTATATCCACGGATTTTCTGAAATATTTGTTTATTTAGTCTTTCCGGGACCATTCTTATCATATGTCCATAGAATTTCAGTCTTCTGACCCGGATTTCCGTTTTTATGTCCTTTGTATCTTTATAGATTTCCCGGTTGGGTCTAAGCCTGTATCCTTCTTGAGTCTTTTTGGGGCCATAGATCCTTCTCAGAATTCTCCGTTCAATCCTTAGTAGTTCTTCCAGACTAGGAATGCAAGTGGTTTCTGTCCCGTATAAGATCACAGGTTTAACGACTGTGTTGTAGTGTCTTATTTTATTGTTACATAAACAGATAAATAAATAAGAATTAGCTGGCAAATTATTTCAGGGAAATTAGACCAAAAAATTACCAAACCTTGAACTCCGAAATATAAGAAGGTCTGTCAGCTGGAAATTGTTCACCACCCTTAGCTCTAAATGTGGTAAAAAGTCTTTCTCGAAATAGCATCAGTTTTGGGTGGAAAAGGGGGGAGGGGGTGTTTAAAATCGCTTCTTAGCTGTTTGATCAAATAACTCGGAAACCGTTACTTTTAGCACATTTTATCTTCAGTATATTATTAAAGGAAATAAAATTTGCAAAAAAAGTTTGGTTCTATTTATTTTTTCGCTCATCATCAATAGTCTTAGAGGTGTGGGAGACGGGAAAATTGAAGAGATTGGCTAACACGTTCGTTGGTACTCTTTTGGCTATATCTCCGAAACTATTTCTCCGATCCAAAATTTATTTTTTTTCATCTGAAAGCTGCTTGTTAAATTTACGAGGGTGAATCAAATATAAACGGTAATTTTCATAATTATGTTTATTGAATAATATTATACAGAAACTATACCTTCAACATTTTTCAATGTAGTCTCCTGCATTATCTACACACTTCTGCCACCGATTTGGAAGCTTGAATATTCCCTGTTCATAAAAAGACTGAGGGCGAGTTTTTAACCATTCGCGCACGTGCTTTTCGACGTCTTCATTGTTTTCAAATCGTTTTCCTCCAAGTGATTCTTTCAGGGGCATCACATGTGATGAACGTGGGTCCACCATTACACCCCCGAATCGAAAATGGCAAGTAAGGAGTGGCGAAGGAAGGATGAAGGCTGCCCAGTGAAAGCCAAAACTCGTCTCTCAGCCGGAAAAGTTCTTGCAACAATTTTTTTTTTTTGACTCAAGGGGAGTTCTACTCATTGATTTTCTTCACGATCAACGAACAGTGAATGCGGCTTACTACTGCCAGGTGCTACAGTCAGCAAAAACCAGTTACCGGAACAAAAGACGAGGTGTGCCCATTAGAGATGTCATCCTTCTCCATGATCAACGCAAGGCCTCACACCGCTTTGTTGACAAGGGATAAATTGGAAGAAATAGGCTGGGAAACTCTCGAACACCCTCCTTACAGTCCAGACCTGTACCCTTGTGAATATTTTTTGTTTGCGCCCCTGAAAGAATCACTTGGAGGAAAACGATTTGAAAACAATGAAGACGTCGACAAGCACGTGCGCGAATGGTTAAAAACTCGCCCTCAGTCTTTTTATGAACAGGGAATATTCAAGCTTCCAAATCGGTGGCAGAAGTGTGTAGATAATACAGGAGACTACATTGAAAAATGTTGAAGGTAAAGTTTCTGTATAATATTATTCAATAAATATAATTTTGAAAATTACCGTTTATATTTGATTCACCCTCGTACTATCAGATCTGTTATACGAAATTTTGATTAAATACCGTAACGCACTCTGAGATCCCAGTAAATTTGATCAGCTTTGAGATTAAAAAAAAAAAAAAATTCGAATCGGACAAATATTTTCGGAGTAATAGCCCAAAGAGTACCAACAAACTTGTTTTATCGAAAAAAAAAACAACACATTATCAATAGAAAATATGCTGCTCGCATGAAAGCAAAGGGAATTTAAGTACAAACCATATCGATTAGAAATAAATACAATAAAAGCCAACTACTAGAAAAATGTTTACAATCAAGATTTTAAAAAAATAATAATTTTATGGCTATTAAGTCTCAACTAAATACAATAATAAATTATATAACAGAATTAAATATATAAATGATATAAACTAACAAGGGAAGGATATACTCAGTCTCTCACGGATCTTGTTGGAAATTTTTCTGGAGGTTCCTGGTCAAAAATATTAGACATGTGTTTAGCTTTACCGACCAATGGGCCCTAGAAGCCGAGAAAAATAAATAAAATAGCATTAAATTAAAATATTTCTACGTTAATTATACTTCTATGTAGTTCAATACTTTATTGTTTTTATTTTGTTCCTCAATACTATAAAAAATAATCGCATTTATGTATACAAATATTTTTTAATGATAAATTGTGTTTAACCATTTTCAAACAAGTTACTAAAAGTCTGTCTAGAAGTAAGATGAGGAATAATAATAATTTGTTTAGGAAAACGTGTATTGTGATTACATAGACTAGTCCATGTATGTACATATATCGTTTATTACTTTACTATCCGTTTTTATTGTTCACCAAGCTAATAAGTAAAATTTTTGAACGTAAAATCATTTTTTTAATCCATCATTTCACTTCTATAAATCAACTCAGGACATGTATTTATTTCATTATCAAAAAGGAGTAAGTCTCAAATTGTTGAAAAACGGAGTAAGTCCCCAAAACTGTTGCAAAACGGAGTAAATACAGAAGAAAAACCAATTTAAAAAAAAACAAAAAAAACTGGTCAACAGGGGCTCTTATTACGCTTGCCCAACTAAAACCATCCATTTTGCTGCTAATTATACAAGAAAAATTACATTCATATAAATTGGGCATCATATTTCTATGGTTTTTGGCTCCTGGTGAAAAATATACTCTATTTTGGATGTTTTAGAATCATAAAATTTTCCAACGTGTGTATGATCTACCTTGGTATTATGAAGATACTGAAATGAGAAAGATGCTAATAATGATGATGAGGCAGTCAAACAAGCCATTTGTTATCAATTATCATTTAAAAGCAGATCTCAATCTCCGCACTTTCATGCAGGTAACAATTATATAATATCATAATATAATAATTATGATATATTTGTTTATTATCAGCCGTCTTCAAAAAGAGAAGGTTCTCAAATCGCCTCTTTGTTTTTTTTTTTGTTACGCGATTACTCCGTCAATTCTGAATCAATTTTGATGATTTTTTTTAGATCGGTAGGGCATACTTCAGAGGTGGTCTCATAAAAGATATTTTGAAATCAACTCAACACTTTTTTAGAAAAATAAAAAAAAAAACATTTAAAAAAATTCACTGTTATATAACCTTCCATTATAAACATATTTTTAATTACGGTAATCCAAAATCTCCATGGTAACTAAATCTAAATTATCAACAAAAAATATTTACATATACATTCAACTCTCGTTGTGTTTTACTTCGATAAACTGAATTCTTAAATAAGTCGAACGAAATCTAATGTCGGAAGTACATTACAAGTAAATTTCACCTCAATAAGTCGATTTCAGGCAAAAAACGTGAAAAATTGTGTAAATTAGTCGAACTGACAATAAGGATCAAAAGAGATAACTTCTAGGACCACCTCTATGAAACGAACTATTAGAAGTCATCGCCTCTATAACTCGAACTCAAATTAAAAGAATTTTATGGGTAATTTGTTTTCCTGTTTCCCGCCATTGTTTACCTTTTCCGTTTACAGTCACACCAGTTACTTATTGGTTGCTTAATCGAGTAGTTTTACAATGGCTACTTAATTCTTTCAATTAACGAAACGTTAAAACTTGCAAAGTGGAGAAAGGAGTAAGAAACTGAGCGTTTTTTGCTAGTGAATTCCGAATTCCACGTAGTTCTTTTTCAACTTTTATAAAGAATAAAGAATAAATCGCCACTGGTGGAAGGCGCTAAAGGCTTGGGCACACAGAGAGCGGTCTGTAGCGGCGGTCTGCGATCTGCGACCGAAGCGGTCAGGCGGTCTGGTTGAAATACACACATTGCATTATCCCCGTCAAACAGCACGCGGTCTACCCTCGCGGTCCAGTCTTCGTCGTGGCGACAAGCGATCCAATAGTACAAAGTTACAAATTAAACCCTGACCGCCTCACCACCTGCGATTAAAAACCGAACAAATCGAATTATTAATTCGAAAATATAAGTGCTTGTATGATAGTGCCGATGAGCATTACAAAAATGTTTTGATGAAGGCGGGAGCTAGGAATGTGATAGCAAAAGAATTAAATTCAACAAGTACTATTTTTTTAATTAATAAATTATTCATTTTTTAAAAGGCATAACTCCTCGTTATTCGTTTTTTATTCATTCATTTCGACTTGTTTCAGAGCTCAATTGCTCCATCTTCAGGTTCTACAATCATTTAAGTTATATTTACAATTCTATACTATTTTACTATTACATTTAACAATAATTGAAATTTTACCTTTCACTGTGATATTCTCAGATAGTCACATTAATTCGCACTGACACCACTGGGCAATGTTCAATCATTGTTTTGTTTATTTATTACTAACATTCTGGCCTTTTAATTTGATTCTTATTACCCATTCCATTTTCATTCTATTAGCTGTACTGTTACTATTATTCACATTTTCGCACGCATAAGCGGTGATATTCCCTTAGTTGTTTTCTCTTCTTATTAATTTCATGCACCCAGCATCGTCTTTTCCTCTTTTGGCTATGCAATGCAAATAGCAAAAGGAGAATTTCTTCGTCTGAGCTCATACTCAATATAATAAACGCCAACACGGACCAAGCCACGAGAGGAAAGAGGCCAGACCGGACCGCTCACCAGAATGTGTGAGCTCCCTATGTGACGTCCCTATATCGCAGGCCGCTGCGACAGCCACTGGATCGCTGACCTCCGCGACAGACCGCTTTCTGTGTGCCCAAGCCTTAAGTCTACTTAGAGGCACCCTCAGAAAAAAGCGCAGTTCAGTTGAAAGTTAATATGATAAAGTGGTACCGGGTATTTAATTTTCTGTATCTATGACTTTATATGTATGTACCATACAAACAACATACATATACCCATTTATAAAAAATATACGTAATAATTTCAACTCTAATTTTTGTGTTCAATTTTCGCATATACATGAAAATAAGTCGAATGATAAATTTGATAAATCTTTGTTCAATAAGTCGAACTATTTTTCACGGTAGCTCGACTTATCGAGCATTGACTGCATAAACAAAATATACTCATCACTAAAAATTAAAAAATAAAATTAATTTTCAGAAAAAAAAAACCGACATCAAGATTAAACCTATATATACAAACATGAACTAAAAAATAACATTCTAATTGCTTCGAAACATAATGCATTAAAAAACAATCAACGAAATTATCGATATTCATTTATCGATACCTATTCACAATTAACGATCAGTTATTTTTGGAGTCGGTGCCAGCCAAAACAAACAGAATTCGAAAGAAAGCTGGTAGTTGTAAAGATGCCCCCACTGTTTCATCACCGCCACACCGCTGTCTCCTGCCATTCGAAAGTTGGTTGCAAAAGCAGGATTAAACTGCTCTTCTTGGCTGGCACCGACTCCAAAAATAACTGATCGTTAATTGTGAATAGGTATCGATAAATGAATCTCGATAATTTCGTTGATTGTTATTTAATGCATTATGTTTCGAAGCAATTAGAATATTATTTTTTATTTTTTAGTTCAAGTTTGTATATATAGGTTTAATCTTGAAGTCGGTTTTGTTTTTTTTTTCTAAAAATTATTTTTTTAAAATGCAAATAATCCAATATATTCAATGAATACTCATTTGTTTTTCTTTTTCAGATCATTAATTCTTCATATTCTTATTTCATGGTGTTAAAATCAACAACATCCTAATTTTTTACAATTTGAAGATAACAAGTTATTTTTTTTTAATGGAGGTTATAGATTAATAAATACCAAACCCAATCACTTGCTTGTGAACAACACTTTGGACAGCTTAATAATAAACCTTAGAACTAAAACTGTAAAAATAGATTAGAGTGCAAAACAAACAATTGAATAGAGTGCACAGTACGATCGGCAAATATTTCTTAATATGTTAGTTATAGAATTAGGTTAAGTTAGTGGTTGAAAAAATGTTTCTTATTGAAATAATGTCAGTCCAGTCAATTAGTGCTGGAATGAGGGGTGTAGAGTGCATGAAATATGTGATTATTTTTGACTTCATAGCTTCGTTAGAAGGTAAAAATACTAAAAGTCCCCACCCCTGGTGGGTGAGCTAACGGTGGTGGAGAGGAGAGCAGGTCTCAATTTTGGGTTTTTCGATTATATCTCGGAAACAGTGGACTTAAGAAAAATATGCTACACAACAAAATTAAAGCTTATTAAATTTCCTAAAAGATTGTCTCTATACATATTTGTTGAACTTTCAATGGTTTTCGAGATATACGTTATTCAAAATCGAAAAAGTTTTGGAAAAAAAGTAATGTTTACTTCATTTATTGTCAAACATTTGCTTCATGTGCCAAAAACGTATATATGAAGTTTAACACAATTTAATGTTCTACAACGTTGATTATGGCAATATTTCTGTCAAACGATCGTGAAAGGCACTAGAAACAAATGTTTGACTAAAAGTGGGGAAATAATGATTTTTATGCGAAAATTATCGATTTTCGATAACATATATCTCGAAAACCATTGGAAGTTCGACAAATATGTATATAAACAATTTAATAGAAAATTTAATTAGCTTTAATGTTTATTCGTGACATATTTTTCTAGTGTCCACCGCTTTCGAGATATAATCGAAAAACCCAAAAATGGGATCTTCTCCCCTCCCATTAGTTCACATCCTAGGGGCGGGGACTTTTAGTACGCTTATCTTTTAACTACTAACGAAGCCCTGAGGTAAAAAATAATCACATATTTCATGCACTCTACAATATGTATATTGACTGGACTTAACAAAAAATATTCAAAATAACAAAAAGTGACAAATGTATTAAAAATAATAAAGTTAACAAAAAATATTCAAAATAACAAAAGAAAAAACAAAAAGTGACAAATGTATTAAAAATAATAAAGTTAACAAAAAATATTCAAAATAACAAAAAGTGACAAATGTATTAAAAATAATAAAGTTAACAAAAAATATTCAAAATAACAAAAAGTGACAAATGTATTAAAAATAATAAAGTTAACAAAAAATATTCAAAATAACAAAAGAAAAAAACAAAAAGTGACAAATGTATTAAAAATAATAAAGTTAACAAAAAATATTCAAAATAACAAAAAGTGACAAATGTATAAAAATAATAAAGTTAACAAAAAATATTCAAAATAACAAAAAAAAAAACAAAAAGTGACAAATGTATTAAAAATAATAAAGTTAACAAAAAATATTCAAAATAACAAAAAGTGACAAATGTATTAAAAATAATAAAGTTAACAAAAAATATTCTACATTAAGTTTCTAATTAGAAAACTGTCAGAAAATTTGCAAACCAAGCAACAATGAAAGAGCTAGAGCTTGTCAAAATGTAGCATTTTAAACAGTGGCACATCCATGTAAAAATAGTGGTATGTACTAATGTGATTGTAGATTATTTAAATACATTTATAATTAGTAATTAGTAAAGATATTTATTCAAAATATAAGTAAGTAAAAATAAATTTAAGGTCCTTAACCACCTCAATGAGCCTTCACCAGATGGCTTTATCATGTACAGTCGCTCACCAGTTACAGCATTAATAACATATTATATATTAGCTTAAATAGTTTTTACTATTGAAGTTTATGGTTTATACTGTTCATTATTATTATTGCTCATTTAAATAATTCATTAGTTATTCAAAATAAATTCCAAGTCATATGATTGCCTTCTTGAAGAAGAAATAATTAATATAGTTAATTTTTCTTGGAATCGTTTTTAAATACTTAACTTATTAAAAAAATATTTAAAAACAAATTGTAATGTGCCGCAAGATTTGGATAAAATAAAATTCAATGTTTATTTTTTTATTTCATATCAAATTCAGTAGTCTGATAAGAATTGTTTAATATTTGTAAGATTAAGGAAGTAAAATGTTTGTTGCACTTTCAGTTGTAAAACTTAAAAAAAATTAAATTTGTGTTCACAAAATATTAAGAACTAATTGTTTTCATCTATATACGATTAATTAACACAATTATTGGATTAGTTTAAGTATTGTTTTATGTTAAATATATTGTTTGAATTGTATTGTTTAATTTATGAAATACTCTTAAATACATTTAAAATAAACATACCAGTAGCAGAGAAATGTAAGGAAATTTTCATTAGCCTTCTGAGCAATGAGACCCTTGAAGTATTTATAAGATTGATCATCTATCAAATGCATGTACCCAATGGAAAATTGAAGGTATGTTAAATTTTTCTTTTTTTCCAAATCATTAAAGTTTCACCAATCATAGATAATTGGAAATCTATGAAATTGTGTTTTAAAAACTAGTGTGTTACTAGTTCTATATGACAACAAAAATAGGCATTTTTTAATTTTTTTTTTATTCATATAAATTAAAAGTGCACATCATAAAGAAAAACATCTGCTAATTTTTTTTTTTTTTTTTTTTTTTAGAAATGGAATATACAGACAACCAAAAAAAAAAAAAAAAAAAAATAAAAAAATTATAATGCTATCCCAATGGTCTTAAAAAAAATGTTGGTCGGGAGTGTTACTGTTCTTTCTGATCTTGAGATCCAAGAAACTGACTACAAAACGCTAGAGGAACTTCAAAAGTATTGCATTGGTAACTGATTGTTGAACCACATCCTTCCAGAACCTTAGGGAGAGAGGGTTGTTTAGCTTCAACAAAATGGTATTTTTGTTCAATGTCAGAAGTGTTACCTCTAAAAAATATCTTTGACTGAATTTTTATCACATTTAGAAATAACAGTTATATTCTCAGAGAGCCTACGTTTGCTTTGTTTGTTTTTTTACTGGTGAAATGGTATTTAAAAGTTCACAAACATGGAAAAATGAGGTAGATGTTATGAGTGTTACTACAAGGTTAGTAACACAGATGACTAGTAGTAACAGTACTTATATTAACCATAGAATGCCAACCATCTCTCTTTACTCCATTTTACCATCTATTCGTCACATTGACGAATATAACTTTATTTTAATGTAATTATTGAAAAAGATATGAATGAGATTTTCTTTCACAAGAGTTATTATTCCTGTAATAAAAAAAAAAAAAAAAGAAAAATTCTATCTAGTTTTATGGGGGGAGGAGGATTTATTTAAAAAAAAAAAAATGAACATAAAAAGGTATAAAATATATAAACACAAATTGGACTGTGTATGTTACAGCAAAAATAGGAATACAATTACTTTTAATACATACTGAGCACAATGAAAAATTAATTGCGTTATTTAAAAAAGCA
This sequence comes from Euschistus heros, assembly GCA_003667255.2. Lineage (NCBI taxonomy): Eukaryota > Metazoa > Arthropoda > Insecta > Hemiptera > Pentatomidae > Euschistus > Euschistus heros. The sequence goes on along the minus strand of RCWM02000184.1, from coordinate 860,485 downwards.
ATCTGTACAAACTTTTATTTGATGTTCCCCACATATTGGAGTGTGATATCGACAACAATAAACCATTGTTATCCTTCTGAGCTTATAATTACATAACTACATATTTTTCTGGGACCCTTTTTCTCTTTGGCTGAACTAGATACCTTAGTAATTTCAGAATTCCCTAATTCTTCACTTATTATTAATTTTAATTCTCTAGGGAGCATTGGGATAGCGAGCGTCATTTTCAACCACTCTTTTCGAAGTAAATCACTCAATGACATAATAAAATCGCTTGTTCTGAGTGATTTATTGAAGCCTTCGACAAAACTACGAGTACATTGATATTTCTTAGTTGCCAACCATTCGTAATTTTGATGTACCTATTTTGACATAATTTGAAGTTTCTCTGAACCAGCTAAACGAATAAACGTGCTTCCTTCGGTGACATGCAATAGAAGGTCAGAAGAAGGCTTAGCTGTGGTGTCATGTAGACAGGATGACTGGGAAGGAAGTGGCAAATGTAATTCACAGAGGTGTTCGTCATATTGAATAATTTAAAACCCAACCACCAATTCTTGACAAAATTAGGTGCCACATGAGATAATTTTATAGCAATCCACAGAAAATTTAACAAAATAATACTCTTTAAGAAACTATTTAATTTTGCTAATACTCATGACATAAAAATCATTTATGTTGATATAAAAAAAAAAAAAATAATAAAAATTAAAATAACAAAAAACTCATGATTGCACAGTATTTTAAAAAAAATTAACAGATGCAAGAAATGATACAAATATCCTTGTTTAAAACTAATAGAGTCCATTTCTTGACTTATTTACTCTAGCTCTAAACCCAAAATGGCAATCTTTATTTTAGAATAACCCTTATAACAATTTAATAATAAATATAATAAGTTTAAATTTATAATATAATAAATATAAATATTTAATAATAAGTGGCCTTGTGATTTCATTTGTTTGTGGTTTCCATAGTAACTACTGGAACAGTCCCCATTACTGGTATATTTACCACAAGGCCACTTGAATAATTAAATTGTTAAATAATTATTCGAGTGGCCTTTTGTTTCAGTTGTTTGTGATTCCCATGGAAACTTAAAGAAGCTGAACTTCCATAAACTGCCTCTAGATAATGAAACTTACATTTACTGTGTTTGAAGCTGATTCAAAACCAAGCAGTCATATTATAACAGTTTAATTACACAAGTGGTAATTTGATTTCATTTGTTTGTGATTTCCATAGTAACTGCTGTAGCAGTGCCCACTACTGGTATATTTACCACAAGGCCACTTGAATAATTAAATTGTTAAATAATTATTCAAATGGCCTTTGGTTTGAATTGTTGGTGGTTCCCATGGTAACTTAAAGCAGCTGAATTTCTTCAAACTGTCACTAAATGATGATACTGACATTTAACCCTAGAACGCCAACATTCGTCAATATGACGAACACCTTGCACACATTTGCCACTTCCTTCCCAGTCATCCTGTCTCCATGACACCACAGCTAAGCCTTCTACTGACATTCCATTGCAAGTCACCAAAGGAAGCACATTTATTTGTTTAGCTGGTTCGGAGAAATTTCAAATTATATCAAAACGGATAAGGAATATCAATGTACTTGTAGTTTTGTCGAAGGCTTCAATAAATCACTCAGAACAAGTGATTTTATTCTGTCATTGAGTGATTTACTTCGAAAAGAGTGGTTGAAAATGAGGTTCGCTATCCCAATGCTCCCTAGAGAATTAAAATCAATAATAAGTGAAGAATTAGGGAATTCTGAAATTACTAAGGTATATAGTTCAGCCACAGAGCAAAAGGGTCCCAGAAAAATATGTAGCTTATGTAATTATAAGCTCAGAAGGATAACAACGGTTTATTGTTGCCGATGTCACACTCCAATATGTTGGGAACATCAAATAAAAGTTTGTACCGATTGCTTTTCTAAATAACGCAATTAATTTTTCATTGTGCTCAATATGTATTAAAAAAAATTGTATTCCTATTTTCGCTGTAACATACAGTCCATTTTATGTTTATATATTTTATACCTTTATATGTTCATGTTTTTAATACATTATTTTGAAATAAAAATTGTTAGTAAGTTTTTTTTTTTTTTTTTTTTTTTAATATATACCCCTCCCCCCATAAAACTAGGTAGAATTTTTTTTTTTTTTAATTACAGGAGTAATAACTCTTGTGACTGATAATCTCATTCTTAGATTTTCAATAATTATATTAAAATAAAAATATATTCGTCAATGTGACGAATATTTGGTAAAATGGGGTGAAGAGAGAAGGTTGGCGTTCTAGGGTTAAAGAAAGCTTGAAGCTGATTCAGAGCCTGGCTCTCTTATTATATCAATTCACTCATACTCGAGCAGTGTGCACTATATTTATGTTGATTGAAAATTTTAAGGAAGTAATACAAAATAACCAAATATCATTACATCCAACAGATGATAAAAATCAGAAAAAGCTTTTAAATAGAATTAATTCATTACCCAAAAAAGGGTCTGATTTCAAATAATTCAAATTAGTGGGACTCTTCTGTATGTAAATATAAAAACATATTTATTCACACATACTCAGCCATCATTTGGATTAAAATTATTTTTGTTTGTATTTAAAGCATGTGTGTTTTTCAATTGTTTATTGAAAGTAAAGTTATAGTACAGATTATAATGAATCACCTGTTTCAATCCTTTTTAACAGGGTTTGAAATCAATAATTAAAAAACATAAAAATTTTTATCTGGAATTTTTAAAATCATTTGATGATTTTTATTAAGATCGATTTTTATTTTCGATCATAAGTGATAAAAATCAAATTCTGGTCATTATTTTTGAACAAAATTTTTACAATTAACAATAATAATAATTTTTGAGTAATTCCTTTCTTTTTTTTTTTCTTTTTTTTTTTGACTTTATATATTTATTCACACCTATCAAAAAAAATTTGACAACCAGTGAATTTGCGGTACGAATTTAAATGGCTTGAAAGGCATGAGAGGGAGCAGAACCCAGCGGCACCTCCAGTCTTTATTTTAATTTATTATTTTAGTCAAAGAGGTCTCTCATCCAGCTCCTTTTTAGTCTTCTCTGTGTGTTGTCGGGAATATATGTTGTGGCCATGTTGTTTATTTGTGTATTAGGATGTCCATGTAGTTTTTCGTGGAATCGTTTGTAGTAGGTTTGTATTTGTTCTTTAACTGTTGCTATACGTAGGTCAGAATGTAAAGTTATGTTGCTTACGTACCATGGGGCTTTTGTAATTGTCCTTTCCTATCTAAATCAGAAATTTAAATTTTTTGAATTATCTCCATGATATATTTTGAGTCTTGGAGTAGTAGGTTGAAAATAATATAATCAACTATTAGCAACAGAACATCTTTACTTTTGAAATCCACTACAAATTTTGGCTTACAAACAAAAATATTATGTATACATAAAATTAAAAATATTAAAAAAATATTGGGATCTTGGAAACACAGTTGTAATCAAATACTTAACAACGATCTCAAATATGTAAACAAAATAAAAGTAGGGATAAGAAAAGGTAATGGATTTGATTGAATCTTAATATAACGTTACAATGTATTTTCTACTCTCTGTATACAGTGGACGCCGCTGCTTTGGGATCAACAAAAAGTGAGTCTTGTAAGCGGATGAGTCTTATAGGCGAAAAGGAAAAAATAATATTAAAAATGTCTTAAATTTAGGAAAAAAAACTTTATTTTATCAGTTAATATACATAGCGTGTATGAGTTGAAGATAATGCTCAAATATAATTTGTTTTCTACCAATAGCACCTGTGGAATCTGCATCACCTTGCTCTCCGTGGGTTTTTGGTAGGCAATATTTTCTCACTTTTTCCAACGGTAAAACCATCCTTCAGTCGCATTGAAATTATCTTTACCCATTATTTCAGCCAATTCTTCAGCTTTTTGGCGAAGAAAAGTTCCTGAAACGCGAATATCCTTATCGAGTGAGTATCTTTTAGAAACCATTCTTTTAACGCGTATTCATCATTAGCGTCCTTTCCACCCTTTTTCCGTATCCATTTCTGAGATTTATTATGTAATGCTTCATTTTCGATTTCTGGTCTATTTTTCAAAATCCTGCCCAATACAGTTTGTGAAACGTTAAGCTTACCAGCTGCCTCGCGTTGTCCCATTTTTGGAAGAAGGTCGTACTTCTCTAAAATTTCTAATTTGTCACTCAAACTAAGAGCGCGACGCGTACTCATTTTAACACTGAATAAAAAATAAAGAAAAAAAAAGGAAAAAAGAAAGAAGACACTTGCAACTTGACACTTGAATAAAGACTGACATGTGAGTTACTCATTGCTTTGATCATTCTCTCTTTTTCGAGGATATACGGGACTATTTTTTTTTTATTTCGGAGAAACTGAGTCTTATATCTTATATCCGGACTGGCGAGTCTTATAAACGATTTTTTGTGTGTGTATTTGGATATGTCCGGAAAGCTCAAGTCGATTCTGAGCCTTATAGGTGACTGAACCTTATAATCCATGAGTCTTATAAGCTGGTCCACTGTATATAATACTGGAAATGTGTACATTAATATTGTATACAAACATATTAATCAATTTGTGTGTAAAAGATGATTTTTATTTTCTGATCAACATTTTTTTGATTGCAATTTAATGATTATTATTTATGCAATACCTTTTTTTTTTTTTTTTTTTCCTTCTTTTCCTTATATGATATCCCCATATAAGGACCGTTTATTTGTATATTAACATGTTCCATGCCTTACAGGCATACTACATGTTTTACAATGTTATTAAAAGTTAACATGATTAGTTTAGCATAACGTACATAACGTATTTATATTACAAAAATATTTAAACAAAATCACAAAAAAAAAAAAGAAAAGAAATAACAAAAACAAAACAAAACAAAAGCCAACAAGAAACTACTTTCGCTGCCCATCATTTGTCAGTTTGTCAAAGTCGATCTTTCGTATAAACGTGAGTAAGCCAGTCTTAAATTTAGAGAACAAATTTTGTTCTGTCTCTGGCCATGTTCCATGTTTGAGAATAATATTTTTACTAGATTAAACCTGTGTCTTTCAAATGCTTTACATTCATAAAGTACATGTCTGAAATTTTGAGTCTGTCCGTCTTCATTACATATGTCAGATCGTATTATGTTAAATCGTTTGAGATATTGTTTAGAGTTTCTGTGTTCTGTCATTAGTTGTGTTAGTTTGTAGTTGTTACTTTGTATGTGTTTGTAATTGTTGTGTGTAATGTGAGGTATAAATCTGTGTAAGCTTGGTGACTTTGATGAGGTCACCCACAATTGGTCCCACTTTTTATATGATAATGGAACTTTGTTATACGAAGGTAACAAATTACTTTTAATGCAATACCTTATCACTCAGTGAATGATCATAATTTTTAATCAAATCAATAAACATCAAAAATCAATTGAAATTTTTATTTATAAATCAGGAATGATTTTTAAATTAAAAGTCAAATATAATAATTATTATATGATTTTTTGGAAAAAATAATTATTGATTTCAAACCCTGCTTTTGAATATTAATTTTGACACATATAAATTTGAGAAGTTCTTACCTCATCATGAAGTTATTGATTAATTGTTTCATGTGCATCTTTTTTTCTTAATTGTTGATAAAACTATGTATATAATAATGGCAGTCATGTTAAATGTCTCATTATAATAATAATAATAATAGCCTTTTATTATGTCCATAACTCAATAAATAATCCATAATTCAAATAAATATAATAAAAATAAAAATTTAACATATCTAAAAATAAGTCCACAATCATTAACATATTTACAAACAAAATTCTTCTGTGAGTTTGAACATGGGCCTTCCTCAGGTAGTGTAGTTCTAGACTTTCCCAGACGACCAGCCTACTGGGAAGCTGGGTTCGCGATTTGTATCCACTTCTCTTTCCATTTATCTTTGTCCCTTGCCATTCTCACACATAGTGGTCCGGCTCTCTTCTTAAAGAAGTCACTCCATCTTTTCAACTGTCTTCCTCTTCGCCTTTTGTAGTAATAGGGTGTCCAAACAGTCACTTCCATTGACCACCTTTTATCAGTTCTCCTTAAGATGTGCCCCACCCATTCCCATTTTTGTTTCTCGATATGGTGAATTATGTAAATGTCCCATTACACAGAAATAAAAATGGGTTGCTCATTAAAACTAAACCTACCATGATGAGTCAAATGATCCTTTTCAGAATTTTTGTCAGAAAACAACATTCCTTTTTTAGCTTTTAACTTGGCTACTTTTATTAAAAAATATATCAAAAGTGGTTTTTCAGCATTCAGTCCTCTCTCAGTATTTTTTAAATCTAGAAATTGTGGTAGAAATAGGTATACATAAAATTTTGGTAGGTTGAGTGTTAAACATAAGAAAAACGACACTCCTATGATTTGCAGTAAGGTGTAAATAAATCAGCTTTTTAATAAACTATGTACATATTTATTTTGCTGTTCTTATTTCTACTTATTTTATTTATTTCTATTATATTTTATTACTATTATTATTATTATTAGCAAATTCACCCCAGAAATGGAAGTCGTTAAGCAAATAACTCAATCAATTTTTCTTTAGATTCATCTTGTTCTTTCTTCTTGTTGGCTTCTTCTACTTTAGATTCTTCTTTTTGGCTTTCATTCTTTCCAAAGAGCCTATTTTATAGTTTTATGAATATGAGAGTCACTCTGTATGAAGAAGAAACAAAAAAAAAAAAAAAAAAAAAAGAAAAAGAAACACAAAAACAAACAAATTTTATTGATATATAATTCATCATACTAGTATAAATTTTAGATTCATAAATTGTTTTAATTTATTCAATTTTTAAGCTAAAACTGATAAAAAAATAATCATATTTTTTTTATATTTAAATTTATTTAAATAGAATTTTATTTTGGGATTATTCTTCCTAGTTCCAATCATTTTAATGCCATCACAATATATTTTAATTAAAATAATGATGAATAGATTGTAACTATTGTTGCTATTTAACATAATTTTTCCATAGTTTTACACTTAAAGAGCTAAGCTGAGCAATTGAGTGAATAAATTTAAAGAGACCAGACAAAAATTATTTAGGCAAAGTTAACTAAAACTAATTTATTTTATTTTCAAATTTTTCAGTCAAATCTTTGATGGCCTAAATTAAGAAATGTCCAAAGAATAGAAAGGGGGGGGGATTATAATGTCAACTCTTCACATTTATAATTTCATTTTGTTTATCAACCCTATTATACATAATTTTTTTTTCTTTACCAATTTATAATTTATTCACAATTTTTTCAGATCATTTAAAACTTTTTATTAACTCTATTATTTTCTATTTTATCTACTTATTTATTTTATTCATTTTTTTGTAGTTTTTTTTTTCTCTTTCTCTTTCTTTTTACATTTATTCGTTTTAGTCCAGATGATGGTCATTAAAGATCTGACCGAAAACTCAGAAAATAAACTAAATTAATTTTAGTTAATATTGCCTAAATAATTTTTGACTGATCCCAGCCAACATCCCTTTCAATAGTTTTATACTTACTTTTTCTTGATGATGTTGATATAAATTACAATGAAAACACTATTAATAATATTATTATTACTAATACTAATACTAAAAATAATAGTAATAGAAGCTATAGTAGTCATTAGGGTTATCTCAGAATGGAATAAGCTATTAGGTACTGTCCTGTTCTAAGAAGGCAAAAGAATGATAAAAAAATCAATGAATCCTTCGCTATCATTATAACAATTAGATAATTACTTCCAATTGTGACAGAAAGTTTCCCTCCAATCAAGTCAGGTAATAATTCAATCAAGGTAAAGCCATTAGTTCTCGGAGCTATTATAGAGCCTATAATTTCCTTGCCCATCAGTTTGGAAGGCACTTAGTTCTCGGTCACTCAGTAGCTCGAAGAATCAAATCGTCACAGTATCCGGTTTAAGATAATATAAAATTTTAAAAAAATGGTAAAATTTTTAAAAGAACAACTCGGAAATCTGCCTAGACTTTTAGTTAAAACATATCTGATACCGAGGGATTCTAATAAGCGATTAGCCCAAGCTTGTGTTACTATCAGTAACGCACTCATGACTTTAATCTGTATAAGTTCTATGTATTTTTTGGGATTAGAGAAAAGTTTAGAAGGTACAGCGAGTTTTTCCGCTTATGCGTTTATAATCGCAACCAAACATGTAATATATTATTTCAGACAGGACAAAATAAAACAAATGCTAGACATTTTTTTGAAATTGCAACAAGAACATAAAGAAAATTGGGAAGTAGAAATATTCAAGAGAGGATCTAAAGACACTTGGAATATGGTTTATAAATTTTGTTTAATTATGATAGCGTACCAAGTATTTTACTTAATGTTTACAGTATCAGTTGATTATATAATTGGGAGTATTTTTCCCGATTTCCCTTCGGTCAGGGTTCATTTACCTTGTGATGGGTATATAGAATTTTTCGAACCAAGGACACTACAAAGATTTATTATAACTATTCCAGTTTTGATGTGGACGGCGGAAGCAATCACTATTCACGTTGGTTCAGAGACATTGGTATTTGTTTTGATGATGTATACTAAATTAGAGCTGAAAATGATTAAGTATAAACTTATAATTCTCAAAAAAAATCTCAACCAAAATGAAAGATATCGTAAAATTAAAACAGAAAATCTGCTATGGGAAGTTATTAGGCGCCATCAGAAGACCTTAGAGTAATTATCAATTTTATTAATAAATATTTTTCATAACTTATCCAGAATATAAGAAGCACCATTTAAAACTATATAGTCAGTAGTTTTTTTCATTTGGAGTTTTGTCGACAAGGCAAAAATCGTTCAAATATTAGCCCAAATTTATTTATACATTTAGTTATTTAGCAGCAACTAACTGTTGTTACAAAAAAAAAATGAAGTAGGATTATTGATATGTAGATTAATAGTTTTCGAACATTTTAAACTAGGCATTTTTTATTCTGGATGTGGAATGTAATGTCTGATATGTCACAGTTTTTTTTCTTTAAGAGTTTTAGATGTTATAAAAGAAACACTCGGACTTCCTCTGGCGATTCACTATACTGCTGTATCTTTGACTTTAAGTGTTATTTTTTACTGTCTCATGACATTTGTGAGTATTAATTAATTATTTATTATAATTAATTGTATTATTTATTAGTATTATTTATTTTGTATATAATTTTCAGGATGAAAGAGGAAGCCTGACTGCTAAATTCAATGGAATAACAGCAATAATATGTATCGGTTCTCTTTTGTTTGCTTTGTGCTACTTTGGAGAATCGCTAGAAGAAGAGGTATTTATATAAAAATAATGAAATAAAATGGTATTTATTTATTATATTTTGGAAATATATCAAAGGTACTGTGAAGATCCGAAGAATTATGATCCCACATGTTGAGAGATATTAAATGTTTCATTTACAGTTTTACAGTTAACTTAGGGAAGTTGACTTTTTTAATTGTTCTTTTTTTTTTTCCACATAATGGCCTTAGAGACTACGCGAATATCATTCACTTCTTACTACTTCTCTCCTTCCTTCTCTCTTCCCCCCTTTTCTTCATTCTTTCCGATTGCTCCTTCCTTCTTTCTTCGGTCCATGCTATTATTTTTCTCGCATCCTTCCTTCCCACAAGAACCTAGATTACATTTAGTTTTTTCTTGTATTCATCCCTATCAAAACAGTCCTGGTCTGTTATTCCCAGTTTCTCAGTTTCCTCTTTCATCTGTTTGATCCCCCAGAACTCTTGTATCCTCTGATTTTATAAAAGATTTCTCTTTTTAATCTATTCGGGCCGATCCTCACCATATGCCCATAGAACTTTAATCTTCTTATTCTTATGTCTGTTTCCAGATCATTTATATCCTTGTAAATTTCTTTATTAGGTCTCAACCTAAAGCCTTCTTCTGTCTTCTTTGGTCCGTGAATTCTTCTAAGTATCCTTCTTCCTATGGCTAACATTTTCCTTAGGCTGGGGAGGGAAAATGTTTCCATTCCATATAGTATAACCGGTTTGAGGACTGTATTATAGTGCCTTATCTTAGCGTTTATTGAAAGGCTTCTTTTTTTCAATTGTTTTAATAAAAGATTAACAGTTTTTTAAAAAGAAAAATCACTGTTTTTAATCAGGAAAATGACCATTTTGTTTATAAATGGTGTGTGTTTATAAATCACTTAAAACTATAATTAAGTGAAGGAGAAAAAATGTGTGACATTAATAATTTAGATGCACAAATTTATGTAGGAGACGGGAAATATAATGGTTATCCACAATTTACTGAGAAAACACTTCAAATTATTTTTTGGTGATCTGTTGCCAAGAAGTATCGGATTGTTTTCTGCAAAACATAAAAAATAATGAATCAAAGGATTATAAATACAGAATAACCGAAAACCTACATAATGGTAAAGCCAGGTTTGAAAATAATAGCTATTTCTAAGGTCAAATATAATCAAAGAATAATAGTTAAAAATAACTGGTGATATAAAAAAACAAAACAACTATTATTAAAAAAACAAAATGTTGTTATAGAGAAAAAATTAAGGATGTTCCAATTAAATATATTCATTGAGCATAGTAAACTAAAAAAATAGTCCTTAGATTGAAAAACATGGAATCGAATATAAAAACCTATGTCAAGAAAACCCATTGTTTTTATCAATACTCTAAAAATAAAAATATACAACCACATATAGGGCAAACTAGACAGTTATTGACACCCTAACTTAAAAATTGGAGAAAAAAAAATGTTTAACAAAGAAAATTAATAAAATTCCTTTTAAATCCTACAACTCAACTGCGTAAAAATACTTTCAATTCTGTCTGTATTAAAAAAAAAAATTAAAAGGTGTCAATAACTAGCTTTAAATTAGTTATTGTCACTATCTTGTAAAATATATTTCAGGAATAATGTTTGGTTTGAACTTTCTTGTTTAGCTTGAAAGTATACCATAGTAATTAAGGAATAATAACTGTAAATTTCAACTTTATTAGACTATTCTTTGTATAATTATAGTCTGAATATTTCTGAATATTTCCTTATGGGTATATAACTGCCTGGTTTACCCTATATTATTTTTGCTTTCATTAAAAAATAAAATAAACTATAGTTTCCAGTGTTAAATATTCATTATCAGTTAAAAAACATATGGAAATTTGAAACATCAGCAATTTGATGTAGGGATTTCATATATATCGTCATCCCAGAATTATCTTGTTCTAAGTCCATTTTTAGGATAGAGTTATATACACCAAAAATTTAGAAAAAAAATTCTTGTTCTTTATTAATTTAAATAACAGTATTATCTTAGCCCCTAATCGAGTATTCAGTAAATAAATGTTTTATAACCCAAGCCTTGTTCCTACTTTAAAGAATTATCTTGTTCTGTTGATACCTTGAGCAATTATGGTGTTCTATAGACCATTCATTTTGTTCTATATCCATAAAATAAACCAGAAACAACTCCAAAGTCAAGAAAGGCAAAACCGAAAGAGATAAAATAAATTATATACTTACACTTTATTTACATTTGCTTATTTTTTTTTAACTTCTTTATTACTTTTTTTGTAATAATAAAATTTATATAAAATAAAAGAGCTTTTATTACAATACACTGTCCCAATTATTGCAAAGAAATTAGTTCAAAGGGATATAGAACAATTTATTGATCTAAAAATGGTCTATTCCCCAAGTTTCTTTAAGGTTATGAAAAAATAGCCATTTTTGTTCTATATCCAAATGAATAAAATCTTTTCAGTTTTAAATCAATGCAATGAGGATGTAAGTTTGATGCAGTAAAATATTATCTAATATACTGACAATATTTAACTGCCAATGGTATCCCAATTAATGAAAAAACAGAATTGATCTTACTCCTATATGCAGACGACGTAGTTCTGTTTGCTTATTAAAACACTGATATACAAGAGAAGTGAAATGTCTTCGACAAATTCTGCCTGGCTAATGGCCTTCAGATGAACTTTGAAAAAACCAAAATCCTAAAATTTTCCAACGGTAGACCGAAAAAGGAAAAAAGAATAATAATTAAAGGGAACATTGTAAAATTTGTTAATGAATTTAATTATCTGGGTGTACTGTTTTCGCAATCTGGTTTATTCTTAAAACAAACAAAAAATTCTGTTTCTCGTGGAAATGCAGCAATAGAAGCGGTATTAACTACATGTAGGGGAGCCAGAATTCGAGCACATTCAGTCCGGGACAAGCTTAAAGGAGCAATAATTGACAGTACAATCACATACGCCGTAAATATTTGGGGTTTAAGGTATTTAGACGTATTAGAGAAAATTAACACTAATTTTTATAAAAAGTTATTCTGTTTGTTGAGATCTACACCAAATTGGCTCGTGAGGCTTGAGACTGGCTCTATCCATGCTAGTTGGCCGGCTCTTAAAATAGCTTTAAATTATTTAAGAACCATAGTCCAAATGAGTGATGATAGGCTTCCAAAGTTGTGTTTTTATAATTTAGTCAAGCTGTCTGCATGTAGAAATGATAATCTTAAGTATAATTGGTGTTTACAACTAAAAAATTTACTGGATAAAATCGGAGAAGGGGAAATAGTTTTCGAATCAAATATAGTTAAACTCAAAGAAAGAAGTCAAACTGTATTAGAAAAATACAAAATTTATTTATTTAATTTGGATCTATTCTCTAGCCAGCAGTTGAATTTTAGCACATTCTACAATAGCATTAATCCAACCGGTTCCATCCCTGTTTACATTGATGTACGGATAAATATTATTTTCACTAGAATCATTGCACAGTTAAGAACTACAGGAAAACATATAATAAAAATAACCACTCCAGATAAAATCACACAAACTAATCCTCAGGAAATCTGTATGGTTTGTAACATGAAAACTAATGAAGACTTTGGACATATTCTTTACACTTGCCCAATTTATTGGGTTGTTTCACATGAAATGTCCGTTTTAAAAGTAAAGGGATTTTAGTAAAAATGCAATATGATAACAATATAATTTTATTCGAAGTATTTACCTTCTTTTTCTACACATTTTTCCCAACGTGACAACAACTTTTTTATCCCGGATTTGAAAAACTCTGAGCTTTGAAGTGAAACAAAATCTGAAAACGCACTTTTGATTTCAGCATCATTTGCAAAAATTTTTCCTATGCAGAAGTTGTCTAAATTCCTGAAAAGGTGATAATCTGTTGGAGACAAGTCGGGAGAATATGGTGGGTGCGGAAGAACTTCGTACCCCAGCTCTTTCAATTTATGCATGGTAAGTTTTGAAACGTGGGGTCTAGCGTTGTCGTGTAGGAGTATAGGGCCCTTCCGATTTACCAATCCAAGTTGTTTTTTCAATAATTTTTCGTGCATTTGGCCAATTTCATTGCAGTAGGTTGTAGAGGTAATGGTCTCACCTCTAGGCAAAAAGGAATAATGTATGATTCCAGCCATGGACCACCATACTGTAACCATCAATTTTTTCGGGTGCAAATTTGGTTTTGGCATTTGTCCTGGGATTTCGTCGATGTCTAACCACTGCCCTGACCGACGCTGGTTGTCATAAGCAATCCAGCTGCCGAACGACCTAGTTTAAACTCATAAAAAAATATTACACGAAAATCGCGTGTTTCCATGTTCATATTTGAAGGTATACTAAACAGTGTGTAATTGATTGGGAAGCTAATGTTTATAAAAGAAAAGTAGAGGATTAGTAACTGCTTGATTATGATATGTGAACTTTGGAAGTAAACAACAGAGACTCGCAAAATCCTCTATGTATTTCAAATATTATAAAATCGGACATTTCATGTGAAACAACCCAATATAATGGCCTACGTAACAGTTATTACCCTATTATTGATTCAAATACTTATTCCACAAAATAAATTAGAAGCAAAAAAACTGGCATATTTTATTATAAATATAATTAAAATTTGAAATTTTTTCACTGAGATATAGTAGTTTTAACTGTAAAATATCAGTATCATGTATTTACCTATTTGCCTGAGATATGACATATAAATATATATATATATATATATATATATATATATATATATATATATATATATATATATATATATATATATATATTTGAAAGTAGTAGTCTAATATGATCTTTGACAAAGTTTAAAGATTTATAAATGTCATAAAAAAAAGTGTTAATTATTTTATTAGGTATTTTTTATTATTTAGATTGAAAACTATTTACTTGCTTTTTACAATTTGCATTTAATTCTTAGTTTATTCAACATTCTTATGTACATTATTTGAATTATTATCTGTTAAGTATTGTAATGTACATAATATTTGTTGTTGTATTAATATTTGTATTTTATTTCATTGCACATAATAAATAGCCGAACTTCTTTGTATAGGGCATGGCCCTGCTACAAATAAATAAAAAAATAAAATATATATATTTAACTGCCAATGCATTTATATATTATCCCAAAATAATAAACTACTTTAAGAAATAAACTTCAAATCTCATTTCCAAAAACAAGGGTTTTTGGGATATAGCACAATATAATTCTGGGATGACGATATATTATTAGGAGTGGTCTTTCTATACCATCTTGTATGGCTTAAGTTCATTTAAATAAAAGTTTGGATTGTTTTTAAACTATTTTATCATAACTAGTGATTCATCAATATTTTATTTTAGATTAAATTAATAATAGTATATTACTTATTAGGTTTCCCCGAATATAATGAAACCTTTCTTATTTCCTTTAAATTCCAATCTGTTTGATAAACTATTCATGTTTTATAGATTATTTTTTAAATTGATGTCAGTATTTATTATTATTCCCCCAAACGAAAATGTTCCTTTAACACTTTAGCATTTCACTAATTGCAATATTAGTCCAGTCAATGAGGGGTGTGGAGTGCATGCAATATGCGATAATTTTTGACTTCACAGCTTCGTTAGGAATAGTTAGAAGGTAAACATATTAAAAGTCCCCGCCCCTGGGGGGTGAGCTAACGGTGGGGGGAGGGGAGAACGTCCCAATTTTGTTTTCCAATATCTCGAAAACGGTGGACTCTAGAAAAATATGCTACAAATCAAAACTAAAGCTCATTAAATTTCCTGTAAAATTAATTATATACATATTCGTCGAAATTCCAACAGTTTTCGAGATATACGTATTTAAAAATCGATAATTTTAGAAATAAACAAAATGTTTACCTCACTTTTTGTTAAACAGTTGCTTCTAATACCAGAAACGTATAAATGAAATTAAAGTAAATTTAATGTTCTACAATTTTGATTCTGACGTTTTTTTCTGAGAAACGGTTGTGGAACGTACTAGAAACAAAAGTTTGACAAAAAGAGAGGTGATACACTTTTTTTTTTTTCCGAAAATCACCGATTTTCAATAACAAATATCTCGTAAACGGTTAGAACTAGTTTTGGTCCAAAACTTCAAACTCAGAATAATAATTTTCTGACGAAAATAAACTTAGATTATTTATTTATTTTTTTTTTTTTTAAAACGAGCCAAAAATATAAAAACTTTTAGTGAAAAACTTATTGCCTAAGGTCTCAACTATAATGTTAACTGCTTAATTTCATATGGAAAAAATTGACATTGCTAGAAATGTCCTTAAAAAAACCTTATTTTAGAACTCATATAGATTTTAATTCTTCCCTCATTATGGTAAATGCGGCATTGATTTTTTGAATAAGTTGTCTTGAAAACAATTCTTCATCATAAAACAAATCTTTGACACGGTCCCAGGCGTAATAATCGAGCGGCGTGAGGTCTGTAGACCGTGCTGGCCACTCAATTGGACCCCCTCTTCCTATCCAGGATTGTTGGAAACAATTGTTTAAACATTCTCTTACAGGTAAGTTGTAGTGGGCCTTTTCAAAACAAGAACTTATTTAAAAAATCAATGCCGCGTTTACCATAATGAAGGAAGAATTTATTTTTAGAACAACTAACACAGAAAAAGAAAAATATATTGTGCTTGTATTAGAAATGGTGGAGATCATTTTGAACAATACCTGTGATACTCTACAAATTAAATTTATGAATAATTTAAAATTAGTTTAATTTTGTTCCCTGATTTTTGTTTACAAAAATGTAGATAAAGTTTAGTCTAATAAAATTGAAATTCCGAGAAGGAAAGAGAAAATATGCAGTTTAACCTATGCTATAAAGAAACACAACTATTTGTTAAGTTTTGCATAAAAAATATGATTCGATTCATTATTATTGTCAGTGTGCGCTGGTGGCACCTTTTTGTTACTTTATAAAAAATAAAAAAAACTAGATGTGCTGCGTGCCTGCAAATGGCATTTTTTTAAAGAGTATTAAACAGAGAAGTTTTTAAAACAATTTGGATTTGGCTGTTGCGCTTACTTTTTTTTTTATTGAACCTAAACTTGAAGTTCATAATTGTTATTTTTGCCTTCGACAAGATTTAACGATCTCCCGCTTTTTTGGTATTTGTTTTTTGCACCATATCTTTTTTATTTTACATGGACAATGTAATTACAGGGAAAAAAAATGGCTTTGATATATCAGTAAACAACGGAGTTATAAGGCATAAATGTTTGGATTTGGACATTCTTACAAAAAAAATCATTAAAAAAAAACCCGTAAGACTTTGTAAATAGGTAAGTGACCTTAAATAGGTTCAAAATGAACCTCCCTACCCGAGATAATTTTTCGGCCAACGATCTTCCGAACACCCTGTATATCTGCTGGAGTCCCAGGGACTCCGCAACGCTGTTTAAGGGTTAAGCTAGGAAGAGAAGCGTTCTTCATTCCATACAGAATAACCGGCTTGACAACCGTGTTTTAGTGTCTAATCTTCGCTCTTATTGAAAGACCCGAAGTTTTAAATATACTAAATTTTTTTTTTTTTTAATAATAAGCCTGAAAATCCTATTTTCTTAGCTTAATACGATTAGTAAATATATTTTTGACAGTAAACTGGGATTAAATAATTTTGGCCGCCTAGATTCGTAAAATACCCCTTAAATCGGGGTCCGAGTATAATTAACTCTCCAGTAGTCGCAATGATCTGACAGATCACCTCTTGAAATTTAATCGTTTTACTGATGATTTCATCACAGTTATTCTTCTCATTTAGTCTATTTGATTTTTAAAGGAATGCATATAATAATACACATTAATAAAATAAGTAATACAAACATTATTTATATATTATAACAACTTTAAACTATTTATCTTTTTTTTTCTTCTTTTTTTTTCACGAAACGGCCTTGGAGACCACGCGAATATCAATTTTTGGCCCCTCTCTTGTTTTTTCTTTCCTTCCATTTTTCTTTCATTATTTCTCCGTGTCTCTTTTTTTTTCTTCTGTCCACGCCACTCCCTTTTTTGAACTTCTTCTGCCCACAACAACCTTCAATTCCTTAAGTCTGTTTCTATATCTTTCTCTGTCCTGACAGTCCTGGTCCGTTATACCTAATCTTTCCGTTTCTTCTTTCATCTGTTTTATATATCCTCCTGAGCTTTTATATCCACTGATTTTCTGAAATATTTACTTATTTAGTCTTTCCGGGACCATTCTTATCATATGTCCATAGAATTTCAGTCTTCTAACCCGGATTTCCGTTTCTATGTCCTTTGTATCTTTATAGATTTCCCGGTTGGGTCTAAGCCTGTATTCTTCTTGAGTATTTTTGGGGCCATAGATCCTTCTCAGAATTCTCCGTTCAATCCTTAGTAATTCTTCCAGACTAGGAAAAGGAAAATCACAGGTTTAACGACAGTGTTGTAGTGTCTTATTTTTGCTTTTGTGGACAGGGTTTTTTTTTGTAAACGTTAGTGGTTGCAAAAGATAGTTTTTGTAGCTTAGTTATTCTTTCCTTTACACTTTCTTTGTCTATTATAACAACTTTATACTATTATTTACTTCACTAATTTTATTTATACAGCTTTGACAGGCAGTTTCTAATTGTTCTAAACATGAATGAATTTTACATTGCTCACAAAAGTATTCAGTCAGCCTTCATTTTTCACATAATTCACAACGCCGTCTTATAGAGCCGCGTCCTTCATGACTTGCTTCAGGTGGAGCATCCTCTTTTCTATAATATATGAAACGAAACCAACTCTAACCTATAAATGAATTATCGGTAATGCATTCATCATCACTAGATACATCATCTTTGTGTTCAGTATCTGAATGCTCAATTCTTTCTTTAACATCTGTTTCACTTTCATAAAAATTTTCGGGTCTTTTGCACTTATTCCCCTCATTTCATTTTGAGTTTGTTATCATATGTTTAGGCTGCGAGTAACCTTCTCAAACGTAATAACATGTCAATAAGAGATCGTTTGAATTGTTCCTATTATTTAATAATTAAATAAAAAACATTTTTTTTTTTTATTATTATACGCGACATGTCTTTGTTCGATTTAATTCGTCGAATAAGTATGAGAAGGAAAGTAAAAGAAACCCTCCGGGCAGCGAAATCCAAGAAAGAGGAGCTGGCTCGGCCATTCACTATGAATGAATTAAACAATACTGTCAACTGCTTGAAACCAAAGAGCTCTCCGGGCATTGACGGTATCTTGAATGAGTTTCTCATTAATCTGGGGCTCCAAACAAAGCAGCGTCTCCTCAAGCTCTTCAACACCAGCTGGAAGATAGGTAAAGTTCCTGAGACCTGGAAGGAAGGAGTAATAATCCCTGTACTAAAGGATGGCAAACAAAAAACCAACCCAAACAGCTACCGACCCACCACCCATCTCATTTGCATGGGTAAGCTACTGTAGAGACTCGTATACAACCGATTCATATGGTTTCTTGAAAAAAATGACCTCATAGTACCAGAACAGGCAGGCTTCCGACGATTCCGCTCTACAGAAGATCAAGTCGCCTGCATCACCCAAGAAATAGAGGATGGCTTTCAGAAACAAGAGCACACGCTTGCGGTATGGGTTGATCAGGAAAAGGCTTTTGATAAGGTGTGGACAGAAGGCCTAATTATAAAAGCTGCCACCATGGGCATCCATGGAAAAGCCCTCATACGGCTCAATGATTATCTGAGGGATCGAAAAGCAAGAGTGAAAATCTGGAAATGCAAGGAGCCGAGCCAAAAAATTTGAAAACGGGGTACCACAGGGTGGAGTCCTGTCCCCAGCACTGTTCCTAATATTCATAAATGACATCATTCAGGATCTTCCAAATACTGTATATAAAAGTGTCGTTGTTTGCGGATGACATTGCCCTCTGGAGTAGCTCGACTTCAATATACGCAGCGGCCATATATCCAATGGCCTTAGATAGTATCTGCCGTTGGACTGAAGAATGGGCCATGAAAATCAATCTAACCAAAACAAAATACTCCATTTTTAACCTCTCTCCTAAAATACCGGACGCTCTAAAACTAAATTACAAGCATGAACCTCTTGCAAAAGATGAAAACCCCACTTATCTTGGTATTAAGCTGGACCTAAGGTTCACATGGAAACCTTATATCGAGCAGTCTGTTCGTAGGGGAATGATAAGAACTGCCCTTATGAAGAAAATTGCAGGTTCAAATTGGGGCGCAGACCTGAGGACACTTAGGTCACTATATATGGGCTATGTCAGGTCTTCCTTGGAGTACGGCATCACAAGTCGGGGAACCGCTGCTGTCTCAAATCTCTGGAAAGTTTCGACCCTGCAAAACCAGGGACTAAGGATCATGACAGGAGCAATGAAATCTACGCCTATAGACAAAATGGAGGCCCTTACGAAAGTCCCTTCAATAGAAGACCGGAGAGATGTGAAACTCCTACACCTTGATTGCTAAAGCCAGATCCACTCCGAAACATCCTTTCCAAAAAAGAGTGACTGAAAGAAATAGCAATCGATTAAAGCGGGAAAGCAGTATGCACATTACGGCTAAGTTACTTTCGGAAATCGATGCAAAGCGGCGGATCTCAGAAAGGTCTACAGCGGTAGAAGACAACCCTCTATGGCTTAAGGCTCCGAAACCTCTAATAGTTCTGACAATCCCTGGTATCGCAAGCAAGGAGAACTCATCCGAAGAGCAAATGAGGTTTCTTTCCCTTCAGCACATAAATAATGAGTACCCAAAAGACCAGTGGACCCGCATATATACTGATGGATCGGCCACAAATGCAACAACAAACGGTGGCGCCGGTATCCATATACAATTTCCTGCAGGAAACATAATCGAGAAGGCAGTTCCAACTGGCTTTGTTTCATTAAATTATCGAGCTGAGCAGGAAGCCATATGTGAGGCATCGAGAAAATACTTAGGATACTTAAGAGACCAAAGAACTCAAAAATAGTATTCCTCACTGATGCAGCATCAGTGTTGCAATCTCTTAGATCGAAGTGGGGCCCGGCCCTGAAAAATCTCTCCAAGGAACTCGAATGCTTGATGGCTATCCACAAAAAGGTCATCCTGCAGTGGATACCAGGACACTGCGGACTCACTGGAAACGAGAGGGCGGACCAGCTGGCCAAGGAAGGAGCTTCGAATGGGCAGTTCGAATGTACCCTCAGTCTCGAAGAAGTAAAAACGCTCAACAAAGCCGCAGTCAGCCAGCGATGGATTGGGAGACATCCACATCACGATCCTGGAGATGCAATCTACGAACTCACTCGAAAAGAGCAGGTACTCATCTTCCGATTGCGAACGGGACACAACAGGCTCAAAGCTCACCTGTTCAAAAAGCTTTATATTGAATCCGGCCCCCTTTGCTAGTGCGGAGAGGGTGAACAAAATACTGAGCACATCCTACAGACCTGCAGGCTCTATTCTGAGCAAAGGAAGCTGATATGGCCCTCTCCAACCGATGTGCGGACCAAGCTCCATGGTGACCTGGAGGACCTTAAGAGGACCACTGAATTCCTCATCTTGACCCCTTCTCTAAGGGAAGATCGCAGAAGAAGAAGAAGTACAAAAGAAAAAGCGATAGAATTTCTTCAGGAAAAAGGTAGTTTACATCAAATAACGCTTTATAAAATATATAAATAAATAATTAAATAATTTTTTTGTTTTTGTATTTTTTTTTTAATTTAATTATTTTTAGTAGGAACAAAATAGTAGGAACAATCAAACGATCTCTCATTGACATGTTATTACATTTGGGTTACTCGTAACCTAAATATATGATAATAAACTCAAAATGAAATGCGGAGAACAAGTGCAAAATACCCCAATTTTCTACATCACTATTATTCTCCGTATTACATAGAATGGTTTTACGAATTATTTCAATATCGTATGGGTTTTCTACTCAGTCGCTTAGCTCATGATAAAAATCCTACTCGGAATGCTGCGCAAAAAATACCTTGGCTGATCTGTTAGATCGGTTGCGACTACTGGAGGGTTAAGTAACTTTTTTTGGAAACCAGCAGATGGTAACAAATATTTTATACATGTCACTTTCATTACACTTATATTTTTGTTTATGTCCCGATAATATCTTTTTTAAAATTTTTTTAGAACAATGAAATAAACAAGAGGGTATACGATTTGCCATGGTACAAGGAGAACGTATTATTCAAAAGGAAAATAATTATAATGTTAGGGCAGACACAGAAACCTTTCGTAATCCACTACCGCCTTACAGCTCACATAAGCTTGAAGACGTTCATGCAGGTAAGTATTAGTCATCTTCCTCTTCAATAAGAAAATATTCCTTACTTTATTATAATCCTTTAAGAAGAAGAAGATCTGGGATATAATCAGGAGTAAGATAAAAATCGTCGTATATAATTCATGCATATGATGCTATCCAATTGTAAATATCAATAAAAATAAATAAATTAAGGCTTAGTTAACCCGAAGGTTCGATGCCGACACCACCAACCGTCGACCGCACACTTCCCTCCAATCCACTCCTCCAAAACCCAAATCCCCCAGGTCGGCCCTGACGCAATCCTCCCATCATCGTCTTGGCCTGCCCTTCGGTCGTTTACCCGACGGCTCATAACTGATTACTTTTTTCGGAATTCGATCATTATCAAACCCAACGACTTTACATGCCCATTTTGAACTTCCGCACAAGCTATTACTTGAACTAAATTTACCGGATATAACTCCCGCAGTTCCGCATTGTGAAGCCTTCTAAATTCTCCTGTTTCTTCATCCATTTTCGACCCAAATATTCTACGCAGTACTTTGTTCTTGAAAACTTTAAGGCGTTGTTCCTCCCTTGACTTCAGCGGCCATGTTTCACATCCGTAGAGAACTGTTGGTAGTGTAATAGTCTTGTATATCCTAATTTTTAAATTTCTGGAGAGTAAGCGCGAACTGAGTAGTTTTGCGACCGAGAAATAACAAGCATTACCAGCTTTTAACCTAGCCTTTATTTCTTCTTGAATTTCATTTTTCCTTGATATAATAAACCCTAGATATTTGAATTGTTCAAACTTTATTCCGAAAATATCTACAACACTATACAGGGTGTCCCGAATTTAAATGGCAAAACTTCAGGAACTTATAGGGGGCCGAAAAACTAAGAGAAAAAGTCCTATACAGATTTGCTCGTTTTTGCTTAGTTTTAGAGAAAATCGCAAAAAAAAAAAGAAACAAAACAAGTTTTCAGTTTTATACTTATTTATTTACATTTATATTTATGTTGTGTTCTTTTTAATGTAAATATTTCTCAAAATGTTGTCCTTTTGCTCCAATGCAAGCATTACCTCTAGCACTCACTTTATAAATTGCAGCTAAACATTGTTCTGATGATATTTGGTGCACTGCATCTATGATTCGGTCTCTTAATTGCTCTCTTGAGTTGATTGACACCGAATAAACTTTCTGCTTCAAGGTTCCCCCTACGTCCTATAGGCCACGGTACTACTCCTCCACGTCCAATCCATCGTTGTGGATAATTTATATCCAGCCAAGCTCGAACAACTGTGCTATAATGAGCTGGACATCCATCGAGTTAGAACCACATTTCAACCCGCTGCTGTAAGGGAATGTCATCTAAATAATTAGAAAAGTCGTTCTCCAAAAAATGTGTAAATGTGATACCATTCAATCTTCCAGGTAAAAAATATGGTCCTACCAGTAATCCGTTCCAAATTCCAAGCCAAACGTTAATAGCAAATTCATGCTGAAAGCTATTCTCTCTAATAGCTCTGGGATTTTCAAGAGCCTATACATGATAATTTATTTGATTAACAATTCCTCCTCTTGCAAAGGTAGCTTCATCGGTCCATATAATTTTTAATGGAAATAAATTATCATCGCGAATTCTGTCAAGAAACCAGTTACTAAAATTCAATCTCTTGACATAATCTTGAGGTAATAAATTCTGAACTTTTTGAAGATGGTATGGGTAGCGATTATCACCTTTCAAAGTTCGCCATATTGCTTGCCGCGATATTGCTAATGCAGCAGATGCTCTTCGGATGCTAGTCTCAGGATCGTTATCGAAGTGGCTTGGACACAATTTCTTCTCCGACAATCTGCTCTTATTGCTGCCTGGAATTGGTCGCCTTCATTACGTATTAAGAATGACCCAGTCTCTCGTAGTCTATTAAAAGTTAACGAAAAGACTCGTCGATTAGGCACTCTTCTATTTGGAAATCGGCGCGCATACTCAAAACCATACACAAAAATCATATCAGCGTATTCAACATTAGAATATGTATGCGGCATTGTGGCTGATTCTATTCACACAAAAATATCTGAGTAACTGTCTGAAGACTGATTTAGGAATTATAATCCTAGAAGGAAGCCAAAATGTAAACAAATAAAAGAATGTAAAGGATAACATTAAGTGTTTACATATCTCACTGCCTAGCCTGACGAACTTTGAAAGGTGATAATTGCTACCTGTAACATTTTTGTTTTGTTTCTTTTTTTTGCGATTTTCTCTAAAACTAAGCAAAACGAGCAAATCTCTAAAGGACTTTTTGTCTTAGTTTTTCGGTCCCCTATAAGTTCCTGAAGTTTTGCCATTTAATTTCGGGACACCCTGTATATTTCGTTTTATCGGCATTATTTACAAGACTAATTTTATTACCGGTTTATGAGCATAGTTGCGTTTAATTTGATAGTTTTCTCGTTTTCACCCAAAAGTACCAAATCATTAGCACAACCAAGAACCGAAATTTTATCATAATCCTCGCTTAGAGTGTATGAAACAATTCGAGTGCTAAGTTAAATAATATCAGAAAAAGAGAATCTCTCTGTTTTAAACCCGAACGTATCTCAAACCTTTCCGAGTAAAAAGTACCGATTCGGACATGCACAACTTTACTAGATTAACTAATTTCTGTGATATCCCCAGTTCGATCAAAATATCAAATAGTTTCTGGCGGATAATCGAATCGTAAGCCTTTATAATCAACATAAAGCACTACTCCCTTAAATTCTAATTTTTTCTCTAAACTATGACAAAAGGAAAATATTTGGTCAATAGTTAAACGACACCGTCTAAAATCACAATGATATATCAATAAAAATATTAAATTATTTACTAATAATTTTTATGTTTTCAGGTGATAAATACAGCTTATTCATACCTCATGGTGCTCAAATCAACTTTTCACTAGAACCACATCATCACTTAGCTTAGTCAAGAAGAAAATGAAAATGAAAATAGCATAACGATTAAATTAGATGTATAGACATTTCAATAAATTATATATAGTGTTTCATTACCTCTTAAGAAGAATTACACTAGACAAGTTACACTAACAAGGGTAAGACACACTCAGTATCTCACGGATCTTGTTGGCAACATTTCTGGAGGTTCCTGGTCGAAAAATATTAGACACGTATTTTGCCGTTCCGACTAATGACCCTAGAAGCCGAGAAAAAAAAAAAAAAAAAAAAAAAAAAGGATTAAATTAATTTATTTTATATCTCGAGTTTAATATATATACATGATTCTTGCACCAAAATTTTTATTTTTGAGTGAAAATTTCAACAAAAAAAAATTAAAAATACAGCCACTTCATAGTTTAGGTCAATTAAATTCTTAAAAAAATAGTAGATCTTCAAGCAAACCCCTTCTAACTTTTCTTTAATAGATAGAAAGCATTTATTTTTTTAATAAGAAAACTTGAATGGTTATAGTCCAGTCAATGAGCGCTGAAATGAGGGGAGTAGAGTGCATGAAATATGCGATAATTTTTGACTTCACAGCTTCGTTAGGAATAGTTAGAAGGTAAACATATTAAAAGTCCCCGCCCCTGCGGGATGAGCTAAGGGTGGGGAGAGGGAAGAAGGTCCCAATTTTGTTTTTTGATTATATCTCGAAAACGGTGGGCTCTAGAAAAATATGTAGCAGATCAAAATTAAAGCTCATCAAATTTCCTATAAAATTATTTATATACGTATTCGAGGAAATTCGAACGGTTTTCGAGATATACGTTATTAAAAATCGACAATTTTAGAAATAGAAAAATGTTTACCTCACTTTTTGTTAAACATTTGAAGCAAATACCAGAAACGTATATATGAAATTAAAGTAAATTTAATGTTCTACAATTTTGATTCTGACGTTTTTTCTGAGAAACGATTGTGGAACGTAATAAAAGCAAATGTTTGACAAAAAGTGAGGTGACATTTGTTTTTTCCGGAAACTCACCGATTTTCAATAACGTATATCTCGTGAACGGTTAGAATTACGACAAATTTATATATAGTCAACTTTATAGTACATTTAATTAGCTTTTATGTTTATTTGAAATATATTTTTCTAGAGTCAACCGTTTTCGAGATATTATTGAAAGACCAAAAAAATTAAACTCCCCCCCCCCCCACCGTTAGCTCACAACCCAGAGGCGGGGACTTTTAGTATGTTTACCTTCTAACTATTCCTAATGAAGCTATGAATTAAAAAATTATCGCATATTCCATGAACTCTACAATGTGTTTATTGACTGGGCTATTAGTCGGTTAAGCGAATCAATTTCACATGTTTTATATTTGAACCAAAATATAGGGTATAATACGCTTGAAATGTCTTTGGTTTCATCTTCCTATCTGGTTTCAAACTCAAGTTAAAATTCAAAATGTACTTCTGATTTTCCAATTTTACAAAGTGGTTTTTGTTAATCGCATTTTGCGTTTATATAAATCAAAAGAGAGCCTCAGAGTGCCTCTTTCCAGTGATACCAATCATGTTGAATCGCGTAGCAATGTAATGAAAGAAAATTGATTAACGAACAGTTTAAAAATTTCAACCTTTGAGGAGGATTTTATCGAATAAACGTTTTTATATATTTTTGAATGTGCTGAATTGTAATATAACTTTATTTATTCATAAATAAATCTATAAAGGTAGTTTAGAATTAATATTTTTTTTTAGATTTTAATTAACCTAAACCAAAATCTATGAAGCGGCTGTATCTTTCGTTAAATCTGCACTCAAAAATAAAAATTTTGTTGCAAGAATATGTCGATATAATTATTAAACTAAAGATATTAAATATATTATTTTAATATTATTTAATTTTTTTTTTTATCGGCTTCTAGGGCCCGTTAGCCCGAAGGAGAAATTACGTGTCTAATAATTTTTGACTTGGAACCTCTGAAATAAATCGCCTACAAGATCCGTGAAAGACATAGTGTGTCCTCTTGTAAGTATTTAAGTTATCATCTAAAAGTATGGTACTTACAACAAGATCTTATATAATAATCATCTGAGAGTAAAGGACTGATCTAAAAGTTAATAATTTGTTACAATATTTTAAAATTGAATTCTATGTTAATGTCTATGTTCTATGTTATTTTGTTTTTTTACGATAATAAAATTGTAACCAGTTAATAAATACATTGTTTTTAATTGAAATAATGATTTCATCCTCCAATCTCTTTACTCCATCCTAGACAATTTCTGCATCCCGACGCTGCTATACTCTGTGGAATTCTCTCCCTCCTCACATTCGCAATGCCTCTTCTCTCAGAACAATAAAAACATTCACCTTCCACCTTCTCTCCCCCCAAACTGACTATCTATCAACATGGATGCTTCATAGGAAGTGTCATTCTAATATATTTATATATATATATATATATATATATATATATATATATATATATATATATATATATATATAAAAGGACCAAACAACTTTTAGTTGTGATCACTAACTGCGAAAACTACTGAACAATCTCTACTAAATTTTAACCACATCTTCTTTATAGTTCCAGGAAGGTTTAGCAATAATAAAATTTACTGATTTTTAATTAATTTGTTAATTCAAAAAGCAATAATATGTGGAGTTTGAAAATATATATGTATATAATATATGGGTGATTTCAATATTTCGGGACAATTCCAATAAAAAAAAAAAATGTTCACTACATAAAACATATAATTGATTTTTTTTTTTCTCAGAAATTGTTTCTCTAAGGTGTGTGAAGTAAATCTGTGAAGTAGACATTCATAATCTGCAATATTTCTAGATATATTAAATAAATAATAACTAGTAAAATCTAGGGAGTGAGAAACCACGACTAGGAAGTGAGTTTATTATCTAGGGAGTGGGAAAATATCATATTTATTACATGTAAGGAAAGAAAAGCGAAATTAACGAGGTATGTATATTATAAACTTGGGCTGTATACGTGGATTACATTTTCAGCCTTTAAGGTACGTACTGTCACATCTACTTTAAAAACTTCAAACTAAACTTTAAGAATACTAAAATAATACAAAATTTCACTTAATACCGACAGTTCTATTACCTTTAAAACAATAAAAGCTAAATAGATTGTAAATGATAAATAAGCTACGAAATAAAGGCTATCACATTAGGTATAAAAAAAAAAAATACGAGTATATTAAAAGCATTGATTTGATAAAAATATTATTCCTAGAACTTTCATAATAACTAAGTAGGCGGGTATAGCGTTTGAACATTAAATAAAAAAATCTAGGCTGTACGTTTAAAAATAAAAAAAATCAACGAGCAGCAATAATTGAATTCGTTGGTTCCTCTTGGGCTGATGTTGATGGTCCGGCTGTGCTGAATGCCTAGGAATTTCCCACATTTTATGGTGTGAGAGGGAGAAATTAAAAAATCAATTTTTATAAAAGCAGAGAAACGCTAAAGCAATTTAAGTTCAAATATAACACGATACCCTCATTCAGTTGTAGGGAGAGAATTGTAGGCAGTGAGTATGTAGGGAGTGATTTCTGACCAAAAACACGTTGGTATCAGGTTATACACGTGGCCTATTTGAAAAGTAAAACATGGTATCTATTGGTTTTTCAGTAGAGTATTGAATTTATCTTGAATCTCAAAAGAAATATTGTGTTTTCAATGGATTGCTACACCTTAGGGAGTGAGGATGAATTAAAATGCGGTACTTACCGAGCGGAGTCAATGCACCTCCACTTGTCTACCAACGAACTCAGCGTCTTGAAACAGATGGCAGTAGACAGGTCTACCAGAAATAGTGTTGTTCTATACAAAACACCTCTCAAATTTTCCTTTTAGAGAGCGATGGAGGGATTTTCAAAAATAATTTAGCGAAGAAGGCTAAATATCAATTACAAAATTATTTTTAGATAAAAATACCCCTTCAAATTTCCGAACTAGAAAATAAGCGTAAGAGAAGGCTTCAAATATTTTCGAAATGCAAGCATTTTCAAGTTGTGACAACCTAGGGAGTGAGTAAATGCTATACATAAACGTCAATTACTCCGGTTATATATGTAGATATATCATTATTGTTGGGAGTCCATAATGGTACGATGGGTACTTGGCCATGTAATAACCCATATACATGTAATGAAGTGAAATGAAAAAATAATCTTTATTCTGGGACATATTATCCCATAAGAATGAATGACAAACATTTATAATAATTTGGCTATCTTTATATCAAACGAAGATAATAATATGTTGTAAAAGGTTATACAATGATAAAAGTATAGTTGACTGTTATGACGAATGGAGAAGATGAAATCTTTAATACGTGCCAACGTTTCGATCTGCCTTGCAGGTCTTCAGGGCCACCGAACCACACTTGTGAGGAATGACGATGCCTTTATTGACTCTTTCGAGGGGAAAGGTTATTCTCCTTCATTAACGGAGAAACTCTAAATCCCTGTTCAAAGTAATATTTACTTCTGTTTACCTTCCGATATTAAAATGAGAAATAAGGAAATAATGAAGTGGAAATAAGAAAATATCAAAATATAAGACACTAAATCAATTTTTAATTAATATTACTTAAGTCAAGAATTTTTATAATGCTAAACCACCAGTAAAGTTAATTCCTAACTTTCTCTCAGAGAAGTGAAAATAACAAATTATAAATATATAAAAAACAGAATCCTTGAAAGTTGAAAGAGATGATGTTAATTTCTGCTATATTTTCTCAAGGGAAATAAGAAATAAGAAAACATGAAACCTGTGATGTACTTTCTCACATTTATTTATAGATGGATATGTTTTATTGAATTAATTATACAATCAATTGTCTCACTTTAGGGCAATAAGTAATATGGATGACAAAGAATCCATTCACAAAATATGTATTTGGTCATCGTTCATCATCTTTTGGTCATCGTTCGTATCCTCACAAGGTTCGGATGGCCCAGAATACCTTTTATCGATTCTAATCTTGTTCCGATATATTTCGATGTTCTAGTCGCTATTTTTCGAGGGGAAAGGTTATTCCCCTTCATTAACGGAAAAACTATAAATCCCTGTTCAAAGAAATATTCACTTCTGTTTACCTTCCGATATTAAAATGTGAAATAACAAAATAATTAAGTGGAAATAAGAAAATATCAAAATATAAGACACTAAATCAATTTTTAATTAATATTAATTAAGCCAAGAATTTTTATAATGCTAAACCACCAGTAAAGTTAATTCCTTATAAACTTTCTCTCAGAGAAGTGAAAATAACAAATTATGAATATATAAAAAACAGAATCCTTGAAAGTTGAAAGAGATGATGTTAATTTCTGCTATATTTTCTCAAGGGAAGTGGAAATAAGAAAACATGAAACCTGTGATGTACTTTCTCACATTTATTTATAGATGGACATGTTTTATTGAATTAATTATACAATCAATTGCCTCACTTTAGGGCAATAAGTAAGGTGACCAGATTATGAGATTCTCAAAACGGGACCCTCAATATCGGGGAAGTTAGAGGCACCCTTAAAAAAATACTATTTACCAATATATATATATATATTTATATATATATATATATATATATATATATATATATATATATATATATATATATATATATATATATATATATATAATGAAATACTATTTTATTCAATGAGACTACATTTAGAAATAAACTTGATATCACTTAAATAAAAATATTGTCGAAAATACTGACCTCAATGTTTATTTTTCATATTTTTGAGATGAGTGAATTTTTTTTTCAAAATATCAGGCTTTTTTTTTTATGAAATCGAAAAACTGTACATAACCCATTGCAAAGTTACATTTTACTAGCATCATTGCTATAAGGGTCGACATTTTCATTTGAGATTTTTCTAATGACCAAATGTCATTAATAATTGAGAAAACTCGTTCCACTGGAGCGGTTGTTCCTGGTAAGGACAAGAAAAATGAAACCATCAGTGTAATATTTTTGATAGGGACATTTTGATTTGCAAAATTAAGAAATATGTCAACCCATCTCTGATCCAGAGAAGGTTTCTCTTCGGTCCACTTGAAAATCTTTTTCTGTGTCACGTACTTCTTTAGATAAGTCACTTCGTTAAAAAGCTCACTATCGGAAATCTTAAGCATGATAAATTTACTAGCAATCACGTCAATCCCCTCCTCGATCCTTTCCCACTCAGGACCTTCCTTTAGAGTTATCCGATATTTTTTCATGTTTTAAAGATTTAATCTAGTTAATTCATTCATCACCAAAGAATGGAATTTAGGAAGCAAACGCGATGCTGTCAAAAGTACATATGGGACCAAATATTTGTAAAACGGGACAAATAAGCGTCCCGAGCATATATTTTGGGACAACGGGACAGGTCCCTGTAAAACGGGACTGTCCCGTTCAAAACGGGACGTCTGGCCACCTTAGCAATAAGTAATACGGATGACAAAGAATCCATTCACAAAATATGTATACTGAAATTGAAACAACAAATAAAAATATATAAAACACCAAATCCATGTACAAATTAATCTTCTTAAGTTTTGTAACACTTTTACACATTAGATAAGATGAAATAAGAAAACATGAATTAATAAAATACTTAATCCTTTATGAAACTCATTTTGTTAACTTCTGTTTCACTTATTTACATTTAAGAAGACTAAATATCAACATAACAAACTAAACAACACAATCCAAGTTGAAACTGTAGTCGTGATTGTTTACATGTGAGGTTATAGGAATGAACTATCGAAAAATGTAAACTCGAAGTGAAGCGTAAGGATCGAACTGGTCGGTGTAGCGCGGGTCAAGCCAATTTGGTGGTGTCAGCCATTCGAACCTTTACCAAGAAAAGTAAAGAAATATATAAAATGAATCAAGAAAATAAAGTACAAATAATAGAAACGAAAAATATATAGAAACAATTTAAGAACTACTTGAATGTTGATAAGACGAAATATTTACAGATACATAAAAACATATATTCACATATCTTCTTCCAACTTATGCAGATATAGATCTGTGCACACCTATTAATCTATAGAATGGCGTGTATATATACTTATATGGGGGAAAAAAAACAGAAAAAAACAATTGTTAGGGAAACAAATGTCAAAAACAAAAACGAATTTAAATTTATACAATGAATACTTATTAAGGCAAATTCATTGGCATCGGATATGCTGAGCTTGATCAACTTGACGCTTAATTGTCACTAATATTGACGACACCTAACTGAGACTTAAGGAGATATTGGAATCGGAGAGTAATATCTCACTTGACATTAACTCTTTAACTGCAACTTACGTTAATTCCACATACTAACACAGTAAAATGCTAACATTCGATAGAAAAATGACGTGAGCTTCTCATTGTAAACAGAACCGACTTATATAAATAAGCGTATACGACTCTTGTTCTCCCTGCTACAAGGATGATCCTATCTTAGACTAACAAGGGGAGGGCACACTCAGTCTCTCACGGATCTTGTTGGCAATTGTTTTTGAGGTTTCTGGTCAAAAAATATTAGACACGTATTTTGCCGTTCCGACCAATGGGCCCTAGAAGCCGAGAAAAAAAAATAAAATAGCATTAAATTAATTTATTTTATATCTCGAGTTTAAAAAATGATATCGACATGATTATTGCACCGAGATTTTTAGTTTTCATTGCGGATTTAAGGAAAAATACAGTCGCCTCATAGATTTTGGTTTAGGTTAGTTAAATTCTTAAGAAAATGATCAGATTTTCAAGCAAACTACCTCTTTAGATGTTTTAACAGATCTAATCAGATTCTAATTCAGCACCCTCAAAAACATTGAAAAACGTTTATTCAATAAAAACAAAAAATATCAATTTTTCACCGTCTTCGAGGGTAAGAAATTTTTAAAACGATTATTGGTTACTTTCATGTGAATTGTTAATATTTTGTCACACAATTCATTCATTGCTATCGCTGGAAAGAGGAGAGCCTCAGCTTTCTTTTGATGAATATTAATGGACATTTCGATCACCAAAAACCTATTAAAAAAATTGGCAAATTCGAAAAACATATTAATTTTTAACTTGAGTTTGAAACTAAAGACATTCAAAGAGTATTACCACCCTATATTTTGTATAAAAATATGAAGTTGATACGTTAAACCGTGTAAGCGTAATTCACGTTTTTGTCAATTTAAACAAAAGTTGCCTACCATTTGGTTAAGCAAATTTTCAAGCTTACGAACTTTTATTTTTATTTTTGGATGAAATTTTGTATTTAAGGGTTCTATTTAATGCTGAATTCGAATCCGATGTCGGTTCTTTTGAAAAAAGTATATTGAACGTAATTAAATGAAAAAATGTCATTTTTTGTTTTTATTGAATAAACGTTTTTCAATGTTTTTGAAGGTGCTGAATTAGAATCTGACGTCAATTTTTGTGTTAAAAAATCTATAGAGGTAGTTTGGTTGAAAATCTAATCATTTATTTTAGAATTTAATTATCCTAACCCAAAATCTAAGTAGCGGCTGTATTTTTTCTTAAATCCGCAATCAAAAATAAAAATCTTGGTGCAAAAATCATGTCGATAT
This sequence comes from Euschistus heros, assembly GCA_003667255.2. Taxonomy (NCBI): domain Eukaryota; kingdom Metazoa; phylum Arthropoda; class Insecta; order Hemiptera; family Pentatomidae; genus Euschistus; species Euschistus heros. Next base: position 827,275 of record RCWM02000184.1, on the reverse strand, counting down.
CATTTATTAAACTCGAGATATAAAATAAATTAACTTAATGCTATTTTACTAAGGAGATGAATTTGTCAGGGGTGCAGTCAAGGTTGAATAAAACACAGCCAGTTTTTAAATGAAAAACTTATATTTTGGCGTGCCAACGTTTCGACCTGCCTTGCAGGTCTTCATCAGGGCTAAAATAAAAAAAAAAATTGGATGTGACCAAGATGATACTAACATTAAAAAAAAAAAAAAAATTAAAAAAATAAATAATAAACATAATTTAAAAATGAAAAAGAAACAAGAAAAAAAATTTGCAGTTAACTAGATAATTGAATACAAAATAGTAGTGAAGTTTAGTCGAAGATACAGTTGTAATGGAGTAATTAAATAATTTAAATTGAATAATATAAATTTAAAATTTTGTAAACTAATACAACAATACAAACTAATGTTACAATTTTATTAACAGATGCTTTTTATTTGGAATTAAAAAAGGTATAAGGGATCTATATGAAAAGGAAAATGATAAAATAGAAAGGTAAGCAAAATAATAAAGTTGGCATAACAATAAACGAAGGAAGAGGTTGAGAAAATATGAGAAATTAAAATAAATAGACTTACTGAAGTAGTCTAGATGAAGGCTTGACTAACAATGCCTGTTAAAAAATAAAATCAGGGAAAAGGGGGAGTGGGGGATAATGACTTGCAGAAAGTAATTAAGGGTGGCAGTGGCTAATATAACATAACTATAATATAATATAACTAATATAAGGGGGCGCATGGTGGATAAAAACCGAACTACATTTTTTTAAATTTTATTTAAAAGGCGTGGAAGATGTCAAATATGAATTTAAACATTTCGCTATCACCGTCAGCAAAAAAAAAAAAAAAAAAAATAAAATAAAAAAAAATAAAATAAAAAAAAAAAAAAAAAATAAAAAAAAAATAAAAAAAAAATAAATAAATAAAAAAAAAAATAAAAAAAAAATAAATAATAAATAAAAAAATAAAATAAAAAATAAATAAATAAAATAAAAAATAATTAATAGTGATGGAAAGGTTATAGTTTTTTAATAAGATTTAATACTTGGGAATAAGTGAGGGAAATGTATTGTTTATCAATTTTATGGTTTACAGCAGGGGTGCTCAAACTTGAACTGCTGGCGATCTACCTCAATATTTTTAGACTACTTACGATCGACTCTGAGACTGCAAGTGTGTGTGATGCAGGGTTGTCGTACATACACGATACACCCTACCTACCTAGGTAGGGTGTACCGTAGCATATATAGCAGGGGTGCTCAAACGGTCGATCGCGATCGACTAGTCGATCGCGAGTGCTTTTTGGGTAGATCTCGAGAAGAAAAAAAATTTTAATAAGTAAGGAGGTAACTAAACTACAAAAATGTATTACGTAATAAAATAACACTGCTTGCGGCAAAAGGTGGCTTTATCAAAGGAACGCGCGGCACTTGTCAAAGAAAAGCCGTGTTGTTTCTAGACGAGAGACAGTACAGTCTAGTTTCGGGCGGCGCGTTTGACGGGAACATTCGAGACTTTCGTTCACGCCGATATAAATGTTGCGCCTGCAGGAATTGGAGTCATTCTGAATTGTAACTTGATGGCGATCCTACGTCGATACAAAGTTTATTATTAAATAGTGGAAAATGAGTGCAGTGAAGAAATCTAAAACGTATCATTTTAATAAGGATTGGGAGGAAGAATTTTTCTTTTGTATGGTGAAGGGTAAGTGCATTTGTGTTATTTGTCGTGCGTCAGTTGCAATACCTAAGCGTGGTAACTTAGAGAGGCATCATAAAACGGTTCATAAAAACTATGAAAAGGATTTTCCGCTACCGAGTGAATTAAGAAAACGAAAAGTAAGTGATTTGATATCTTGTTTGAAAAAAGAACAATCCATGTTCACAAGACCAGCCAAACAATCAAAAGCTGCTACGATCGCGTCATTTAAAATATCTCATATTTTGGCGAAACACAAGAAACCATTTGAAGATGGATCGGTGGTGAAGGAAGCATTTATTGAAGCGGGTGAGACTTTATTTGGAGATTTTAAAAATAAAACAGAAATCATGTCTGCTATTAGAGAACTTCAGTTATCTCGTCCGACTGTCACAAGGCGTATTGAAGTCATGAGTCAGGACATCGCAGATAAACTAAAACATGATATCATGGAATGTACATACTTTTCTTTACAGTTCGACGAATCCATCGATATGACAGACACTGCCCAGCTGTGTATTTTTATTCGGATGGTATTCAATGACATGTTGGCTAAGGAAGAATTTTTGACAATCATTCCTCTGAAGGGGAAGGCCCGTGGCGAAGATATATATGACGTTTTCTTCAATTTTGTAAAAAACTACGAGCTACCAATATATAAATTAGTGTGCATTACAACCGATGGAGCACCAGCAATGACTGGAAACAAAAACGGTTTTGTGGCATTGTGTCGAGCTAATGAAGAATTCCCTTCATTTTTTTCATTCCATTGCATTATACATCAACAAGTTTTGTGTTCAAAAGTTTTAAACACGGAGGAAATTATGGGCATTGCAACAAAAATTGTGAATTCCATCCGTGCACGTAGCTTGCAACGGCGGCTCTTTCAGTTGCAGTTGGAAGATAGGGAGTCAGCTGAACACACTGATTTAGTTCTTCACACGGACGTCAGGTGGTTGAGTCGCGGAAAATTCCTAGAAAGGTTTCAAGAATTATTGCCCGAAATAACAGCTTTTCTAGACGAAAGAGGTGATGACACTCAGATTTTGAAAAACGAAAAATGGCTAAATGATTTGGCATTTTTGACTGACATCACAATGCACTTAAACACCGTTAACTTGGAGCTTCAAGGTAAAGGAAAAACTATTATTGAGATGATTAGCGCAGTAAACGCATTCAAAAGTAAATTGCAACTTATGATAGATCAACTGAAAAGAAAGGATCTGAAACATTTTCCGTCTTTGAAAGCAAGGATTCCTCAGTTGAATTATGATACGTATGAGGCTGAATTATCAAATATTTTGGGACAATTCGAAATGCGTTTTATGATTGCAGTAAATTGGAAAATATAGCATCATTTATGAGTTATCCTTTTTCATGTAAAAACATTGAGGAATTAGCTACTGAAATAGCAAGTCAGTTTAATATGAACTCATGTTCTGTTGAAAATGAGTTGGTGCAGATTATATCAGATATACATCTCAAAGCTACAGCATCTGATACAAATTTCTGGTGTTTTATATCTGAAGATAAATATCCGAATGTAAGGCAAATCGCCCTTCAACTGACGGCATTTTTCGGGTCAACTTACTTGTGCGAGTCTGCATTTTCTGAAATGAAGATAATTAAGTCAAAATATCGCAATCGACTAACTGACGATCATATGTCATCATGCTTGAGATTAGCACTCAGTGGTTACGTACCATCTTATGAAAAGTATGCTGAGGACATGCAGTGCCACGCTTCAACATCCAAAGCCACTCCTTAGTTAAGTTTAACACCATATGTAACTCTTTTGTTTTGTAACAACAAATAAACTCGCAATTTTGAATAACTATGAGTTTTTTCATTGATATTGTAGAGAAGAACCTAACTAAACCTAACCCAAACCTTGACTAAAATAATGTACCTATATTGTGCAGAAAGCTAATATCTATATATCAGGGGTGCTCAAACTTGAACTGCTGGCGATCTACCTCAATATTTTTAGACTACTTACGATCGACTCTGAGACTGCAAGTGTGTGTGATGCAGGGTTGTCGTACATACACGATACACCCTACCTACCTAGGTAGGGTGTACCGTAGCATATATAGATATTAGCTTTCTGCACAATATAGGTACATTATTTTAGTCAAGGTTTGGGTTAGGTTTAGTTAGGTTCTTCTCTACAATATCAATGAAAAAACTCATAGTTATTCAAAATTGCGAGTTTATTTGTTGTTACAAAACAAAAGAGTTACATATGGTGTTAAACTTAACTAAGGAGTGGCTTTGGATGTTGAAGCGTGGCACTGCATGTCCTCAGCATACTTTTCATAAGATGGTACGTAACCACTGAGTGCTAATCTCAAGCATGATGACATATGATCGTCAGTTAGTCGATTGCGATATTTTGACTTAATTATCTTCATTTCAGAAAATGCAGACTCGCACAAGTAAGTTGACCCGAAAAATGCCGTCAGTTGAAGGGCGATTTGCCTTACATTCGGATATTTATCTTCAGATATAAAACACCAGAAATTTGTATCAGATGCTGTAGCTTTGAGATGTATATCTGATATAATCTGCACCAACTCATTTTCAACAGAACATGAGTTCATATTAAACTGACTTGCTATTTCAGTAGCTAATTCCTCAATGTTTTTACATGAAAAAGGATAACTCATAAATGATGCTATATTTTCCAATTTACTGCAATCATAAAAACGCATTTCGAATTGTCCCAAAATATTTGATAATTCAGCCTCATACGTATCATAATTCAACTGAGGAATCCTTGCTTTCAAAGACGGAAAATGTTTCAGATCCTTTCTTTTCAGTTGATCTATCATAAGTTGCAATTTACTTTTGAATGCGTTTACTGCGCTAATCATCTCAATAATAGTTTTTCCTTTACCTTGAAGCTCCAAGTTAACGGTGTTTAAGTGCATTGTGATGTCAGTCAAAAATGCCAAATCATTTAGCCATTTTTCGTTTTTCAAAATCTGAGTGTCATCACCTCTTTCGTCTAGAAAAGCTGTTATTTCGGGCAATAATTCTTGAAACCTTTCTAGGAATTTTCCGCGACTCAACCACCTGACGTCCGTGTGAAGAACTAAATCAGTGTGTTCAGCTGACTCCCTATCTTCCAACTGCAACTGAAAGAGCCGCCGTTGCAAGCTACGTGCACGGATGGAATTCACAATTTTTGTTGCAATGCCCATAATTTCCTCCGTGTTTAAAACTTTTGAACACAAAACTTGTTGATGTATAATGCAATGGAATGAAAAAAATGAAGGGAATTCTTCATTAGCTCGACACAATGCCACAAAACCGTTTTTGTTTCCAGTCATTGCTGGTGCTCCATCGGTTGTAATGCACACTAATTTATATATTGGTAGCTCGTAGTTTTTTACAAAATTGAAGAAAACGTCATATATATCTTCGCCACGGGCCTTCCCCTTCAGAGGAATGATTGTCAAAAATTCTTCCTTAGCCAACATGTCATTGAATACCATCCGAATAAAAATACACAGCTGGGCAGTGTCTGTCATATCGATGGATTCGTCGAACTGTAAAGAAAAGTATGTACATTCCATGATATCATGTTTTAGTTTATCTGCGATGTCCTGACTCATGACTTCAATACGCCTTGTGACAGTCGGACGAGATAACTGAAGTTCTCTAATAGCAGACATGATTTCTGTTTTATTTTTAAAATCTCCAAATAAAGTCTCACCCGCTTCAATAAATGCTTCCTTCACCACCGATCCATCTTCAAATGGTTTCTTGTGTTTCGCCAAAATATGAGATATTTTAAATGACGCGATCGTAGCAGCTTTTGATTGTTTGGCTGGTCTTGTGAACATGGATTGTTCTTTTTTCAAACAAGATATCAAATCACTTACTTTTCGTTTTCTTAATTCACTCGGTAGCGGAAAATCCTTTTCATAGTTTTTATGAACCGTTTTATGATGCCTCTCTAAGTTACCACGCTTAGGTATTGCAACTGACGCACGACAAATAACACAAATGCACTTACCCTTCACCATACAAAAGAAAAATTCTTCCTCCCAATCCTTATTAAAATGATACGTTTTAGATTTCTTCACTGCACTCATTTTCCACTATTTAATAATAAACTTTGTATCGACGTAGGATCGCCATCAAGTTACAATTCAGAATGACTCCAATATATCGGCGTGAACGAAAGTCTCGAATGTTCCCGTCAAACGCGCCGCCCGAAACTAGACTGTACTGTCTCTCGTCTAGAAACAACACGGCTTTTCTTTGACAAGTGCCGCGCGTTCCTTTGATAAAGCCACCTTTTGCCGCAAGCAGTGTTATTTTATTACGTAATACATTTTTGTAGTTTAGTTACCTACCTACTTATTAAAATTTTTTTTTCTTCTCGAGATCTACCCAAAAAGCACTCGCGATCGACTAGTCGATCGCGATCGACCGTTTGAGCACCCCTGGTTTACAGGATTAGGTTCTAAATGGATGTAAATGGATTCTGATAATAGACGTTTACTATGGTTGGGGACAGTGGCAAGGATAGATGCTTTTTCGAAATCAAAGGTATGATTTAATGATAAGGAATGTTCTGAAAGTTTGGAGGCGGAGGGATTTTTGGAAGAGATGGAAAGTTTGTGTTGGGAGATGCGGGCTTTAAGGTGATTTTTGGTTTCACCAATATATGATGAATGGCAATTAGGGGAGGAACATGGGATACGGTAAACAACATTTGATTTAAGTTGGAGAGGAATAGGATCTTTTAGGTTGGTGTAGATGTTTCGAAGTTTATTCTGTGATTTAAGGCCTAGACGTAGGTTAGGGAAGGTTGAGCGAAGAGACTTTTGAATGTTATCAGAGAGGAAGGGGATATAAGGTAGGGATCTGTATAAGAATACAGAGGGTGGAGGTGCGGGGGAATTAGAAGAAGGAAGGTTGGGGGTAGGATGATTGAGGTAATTTGAAAGTAGTTTATCGATGGTCTTAAGTGGGAAACTGTTAGATTGGAGAATTTGTTTAATACGTAATGTTAGTCGTGTGGTATTGGGGATCTGATAGGGAGAGGCAGCGATGGATGAGGTTCTTGGCGACATTGATTTTTTGATGATATGGGTGTTGAGAATGAAAATTTAACAGTCTGCCAGAGTAGGTAGGTTTTGTGTACCAATCAGTGGATACAGTGTGGTCAGGATTTCTAGTGATTAGGAGATCAAGGAAAGGAAGGGAATTATTAACTTCACGTTCGACAGTAAAACGGAGTCGAGGGTGGTAAGAGTTAAAGGCTGAAAGGATAGAAGGAATATTTTCGGGATTAAGGACAAGAAAATAAAAAGAACTTTTTTAATTCCAAATAAAAAACATCTGTTAATAAAATTGTAACATTAGTTTGTATTGTTGTATTAGTTTACAAAATTTTAAATTTATATTATTCAATTTAAATTATTTAATTACTCTATTACAACTGTATCTTCGACTAAACTTCACTACTATTTTGTATTCAATTATCTAGTTAACTGCAAATTTTTTTTCTTGTTTCTTTTTCATTTTTAAATTATGTTTATTATTTATTTTTTTAATTTTTTTTTTTTTTTTTTTTAATGTTAGTATCATCTTGGTCACATCCATTTTTTTTTGTTATTTTAGCCCTGATGGAGACCTGCAAGGCAGGTCGAAACGTTGGCACGCCAAAATATAAGTTTTTCATTTAAAAACTGGCTGTGTTTATTCAACCTTGACTGCACCCCTGACAAATTCATCTCCTTAGTAAAAACTCACAGTCAACAATACAACCATCATAATGCTACTTTATTTCATTTTTTCGGTTTCTAGGGCCCATTGGTCGGAACGGTAAAACTAGTGTCTAATATTTTTTAACCAGGAACCCCTAAAAAAATGGCCAACATCATCCGTGAGAGACTGAGTGTGCCCTCTCCTTGTAAGACATGGACTAAATGCATACACTTACACTCTCTTACTGAAACCCATATGGCCTTTAGTCCAGTAAAATAAGGCTCCAAAAGGCCGTTTTCAAGAAAAAAACTGCGGAACTTTTATTCTCAACGGATCTTTATGTTTTTTGGGGTGCTGAATCCGAATCTGAAGTTTGCTACCACGGCATCCATCGGCTTCATATTCAAAATCGGAAAAAACCGTTATTTTTGTTTTTTTATCTATAACACGATAACAAAGCTTTTTTCGAAGAAAGTTTTCAAATATTAATTGTAGCTGGAACTAATACCTACATAATGAAAACAAAAATTCGAAAGTGGCCCATTTTTCGCGAAGTTACGTTACTGGAAAAAAATTGAGAAATCGGCAAACTTGCCGTCAGTCCCACAGCTCCGCGAAAACACGTATGTCGTACTCTTTTGGCTATAACTCTGAAACTATTTGTCCGATACAACATTACTTTTTTTCATCTTAAAGCTGATTAAATTTACTACAAGAATCTATAAATGGAGTTTTAATCAAACCCCGTAAAATGTATTTGCCGGCCCGTTAATAAAAACGTACTGTTGTAAAATCCAAGTGTTTTTTGGCATATTTGTCGCTCTAACTCCTCAAATATTTGTTCGATCAAAAATTTCTTTTTTCTATCTCAAAGCTAATTAAATTTGCTATCATATGCTATATATGTAAATTATATTAAATCCTATAAACCACCCAAGCTAGCACGCTAAATGTGTATGTTTTGGCAAAATATGTAAATTATGACATGTTCACATAAATGTCCCACACATGGTGTGGGTATTTTACAGTGTTCATTATAAGTTACATATATAGGATCTAATAGTCAATTTAACGACCTTTTAGATAAAAATATTAAATTTTGGATCGGAATGATTTTGGAGTTATAGCGAATAATCTGCCAAAAAAACATGTACTTTACAAAAGTAAGTGATTTTCAGCGTGATAGCTTGTGTATTTCAAGAATTTTGATACAAATTTCATATATAAAATCTAATTGTAAATTTAACCACCTTTTATATTGAAAAAAAAAAACATTTTGAATCGGACAAATACTTTCGGAATTATAATGATAAATGTGCCGAAAACCATGGATTTAACAATAGACGGGTTTTTAGGCGTCTGAGATATTATATTATATGGGATATTATAATTCCGAAAGTATTTTTATAGTAAATTTAATCAACTTTAAGATAAAAAAAATTAATGTTGTATCGGATAAATAGTTCAAGAGTTATAGCCAAAAGAGTACGACAAACGTGTTTTCCCGGAGCTGTGGGAATGGCAGCAAGTTGGCCAATTTCTCTATTTTTTCCCAATGACGTAACTATGAAGCCGATGGCTGCCGTGGTAGCAAACTTCAGATTCAGATTCAGCACCCCAAAAAACATAAAGATCCGTTGAGAATAAAAGTTCCGCAGTTTTTTCTTCGGCAAACCCTTATTTTACTGGACTACTTACGCATCACAGATTTATGGTTTAGCAAAAAAAAAAAAAAACTCAAATATACAAACATTGCGAATAATTATACGATCTCCACGGTACGTACGTAATAGAACACTGCATGCATAACTAAACTAGACATACCTAAATAACTAAACAACATTAAATAACTAAATAACATAACTAAACATACCCGCTGTACTGGACCAAAGGTTATCAACATTCAAACAGACTCATTCCTTTATCAAAATGTTTTAGTAGCACACGTTGTTAAATTAGATGAAAACATGACTAAATATTCAATTCCAAAAATAAAAAGGTCTGACCGCTGAAAAGTGTTCACCAGCATTAGCTCTCGGAGAAAATGCCCCCATCATCAGGCTTATAAAAAATTTAAAAAATACATTAATCTATAACATTACACCAATAGTTTTACAATTATATAATATGTCATTTACCTCTTAATCTGTGATTATTTTCACATTGTCTATTATCTATGTTATAAGGGATTATATAATATAAGACAGAATCCTAGTTGAAAGTTATGATGTTAATTTCTGCTATATTTTCTCAAGGGAAGTGGAAATAAGAAAATATTTATTTTTAGATCGATATTTTTTACAATCTGCCTCACTTTAGGACAATAAGTATTATGGATGACAAAGAATCCTTTCACAAAATATGTATACTGAAATGTTATCACTGAAATTGATACAACAAATACAAATATATAAAACACCAAATCCATGTACAAATTAATGTTCTTAAGTTTTGTAACACTTTTAAACATTAGATAAGAGGAAATAATAAAACATGAATTGATAAAACAGTTAATCCTCGTGTTGTTATCTTCTGTTTCACCTATTTACATTTAAGAAAACTAAATATCAATATTACACACTGAACAACACAATCCAAGTTGAAACTTTAGAAGTGATTGTTTACATGTGAGGTTATAGGAATGAACTATCGATAGATGTAAACTCGAAGTGAAGCTTAAGGATCGAACTGGTCGGTGTAGCGCGGGTCAAGTCAGTTTGGTGCCTTCTCTTAGGGCTGGGACACACACAGCGATTCCTCCGACGCGGTTTTACGGCGCGGAGAGTCATCAATGTGTTTATAGTAGGAGAGGACAAACACGTCGGTGTCGGATCGCAGGCGGTTTTGAAACCGAAGTGGATGGTGGTTGGAGCCAAGATCCGCGCGGTTTTGAGAATCACGTGGCGTAAACTCGTTGCATTGAATGGAGTGAGACTGAACAGACACAGCGCTTTTTCGCGTCGGATTTTGTTACTTATTCTTTTACTGTTCCAACTTTTACGTGTTTCAACTTTTATTTTTCTTATTTTATTTTCTTATATTACTATTAAACATGAGTAGAATTGACATCGACCAATTAATTATTGAGGAGTAAGTTCGTGAGGGACCAGTCTACAGGTCTTTTTTCACCTCCCCCATGGAGAGAAGATGGCGACTAACCAGGGGCGGATCGGGAATTTTCGGCCCACCGGGCAAATGCTCTTGACCGGCCCTCAGGGGCCATATAAGTTGAGTGTAATGAGATAAAGTCAAAAATAAAGTTTATTAGATGTAAAACTTTGTTTTGTCCATTTTTTTCGGCCCGCCTAAATATTTTTCTATTTCATTCGGCCCGCCTGGATATTTTTCTATTTCATCCGGCCCGCCTAGATATTTTTCTATTTCATCCGGCCCTCCCCTTAAAAAGTTTACCCATCTCTGACTTAAACTATGCATGTCAAGAAATTTCGCTTTTTAGGGGGCCAAATAGGGCCTCAAGTCTCGAGTGGAGTTTTTTTTATAAGGATTTAATTTTCCTATAACCAATAAAACGTAAATATTTACTTTTTCCCCTTTCTTTCCCGGCCCCACCGGCCCTTTTCCTGACCGGCCCACCGAGAGATTTCCCGGTATCCCGGTGGGCCGATCCGCCCCTGCGACTAACAGTATATTTCGACAGACCACACTCGCTGGCAAGTTCGCGAGTACTTGTGGACGGATTTGACTCAACAGCTTCCTTCAGAGCCTCATCAATATCCATTAATGGCCGCCCGGAGCCCTTCTTTCTTTCCAACGTCGTATCTTCACTTCTAAATTTTTCAAACCAAACCAGTGCTGTGCGCTGTTCAAGGACACCTTCCTCTTCACGTTTAATAATTTCACAAGATGCTTCAGTGGCTGTGAAATTTTTTTTTCAGAAATGTCTTAAAATTACGAGAATTTCGTAGGACACTGTCATGTTTCTTCTTTGAAATAAATAACTGACCGAGACTTTTTTTGAAGAATTCCAGAGTTAGTAAACAAGCTTAGAGAATACTCTAAAGGGATTATCAAGTATTGGTAAATAAGAAGATATTTACAGACTTTTAAACTCTTGAATTTGATAAAACAGTCATTTTTTTATATGCCCCATTAATTATTAAACACAATTTTAAAATAATAAATGTAATGTATATTTTTGTAAATAATAAAATATATATATTTTTTTAGAGATGTAGTCAAAGAGGAACACCACTTCCAAGTGGAAATACTGTAATACATGCCAACGTGCCAACGTTTAAACCTGCCACACAGGTCTTCTTCAGGGCTATAATGAACAAAATACAGATGTGACAAAAATAACAGATCGATAAACAGACGACAAATGGAATACAGAATGACATGAATAAAAAACAATATACAAAAACTCCTATAGAAAAGATACATAATTCATCATAACAGCCAACTATACTTTAATCATTATATTTTTTTAAATACTTTTTAGAATAAATATATACAATTTAAAAGAAATATATATTAATTATTAATAATAATGTATTTATGTACTAATAATTAGTTTTAATTTGTACACTTAACATATTTATATAATTTAATATTATTTATTATTGTAAAATAAAATGTATTTGAAATAGAAAGTAATTTTACTGAAAAAACAATAAAAATTAATTTTTTGGATTGTAACTTCTTTTTTTAAGACCATATATTCATAAATCAGCTGATAATGTTATTTCCTTTTTATTAAAATAAATTAATGAATGATACATTATTCAATTATAGCAGATCATATTATCAATTCAATGTATCATTAATTATTTAACACATTTTAAAAATAATAAAAGTAATGTATATTTTTTTTAAATATTAAATTTTTTAAAATACTTTTTAGAATAAATAATTGTATAATTAAAAAAAAAAAAGTATAATAATAATAATAGTTTATCAAATATATGGACTATATAGTTTTGTGGGTATAATCAATCAGATGATGAAACGCTGATTAAATATTAATCAAAGAATATCATAGTGAAAAGAATTGATTGCAACTTTGCTGAATGCTGGTCAGCTAAAAAGTTAGAGCTCATTAAAAATTAATATAAATCAATGAATGATTGTTTTAATAGCTCAATAAGTGGCCTATGATTATCCCGGTATCATCAATTATGATAATCACATCCATTCGGTCGCCAGAAAGTTTCTCTCCAATCAAGCCAGGTATTAATCTTTCTAAGGTAGGGTTATTAGTTCTCAGGGCTATTATAGAGCCTATAATTTGCCGATCAGTTCTGTAGGGGCCTCGTATCAGTTTAGTTGTGCAAATCTGAATACATTTTTTTTTTGAGCATTGAGTCTAACCTGAAATAATCATGGTCAAAATTTTGAAATCAGTGCTTCAAGAGCTACCTGGTGTTTTAGAGATAACATTTGTTTTATCGAATAGTCCATTTGGAAGATTCATACAAGCCTTTGTCACATTAACAAATGTAATAATGTCAGTAGCAAATGCGGTCTCTCTATACTTTTTGGGATTAGAGAGAAGCTTGGGAGGAACGGCAAGTTTCGCTGCTTATGGAATTATTATATGTATCAAACATGCTATTTACTACTTTAGGGCGAATGAAATAAAACAACTGTTAGTCTTCTTTGAGAGGATAGAAAAAGGTCACAAAAAAGGTTGGGAAAAAGAAATGTTTGAACAAATGTCAAAGGACGCTTGGAATGTCGTTTATAAATATTGGATGATAATTCTGCCTTATGAAATCTTATATATAAATGTGCTAACTCTATTAGATTTTGCTATCGGATATGTCTTTCCTAATTTTCCATCTATTAGAGTGGACGTTCCTTGTGAAGGGTTCATAGAATTTTTCGAACCTCGAACATTAAAAAGACTCGCTATAACTGTTCCTATTCTTGCCTGGACGATAGCCTCTATGACCGTTCATTTAGGCTCTGAAACTTTAGTATTCATCTCAATTATGTATACTAAAACAGAACTCAGAATTATAAAACAAAAGCTTGTACTGATAAAGAATTATATAGAAAAAAAGGGTGATAATTATAAAATCAAAAGTGAAAAAATGCTCTGGAAAGTAATTGCACAACATCAAAGAACCTTAGAGTAATTTTTAAAATGTTTATTAATTTATATATTTATAATATTTCAATATTATATTATATATAATATTATTTATTATTTATAGAGTATTGGATCTTATGAAAAGCACTGTGGGACTTCCAGTAGCTATTCATAACACTGCAATATCTGTGACCCTTTGTGTGATTTTTTATTGCCTCATGACTTTTGTAAGCATCACTTCTTCTTTATATTATAATATATATATATATATATATATATATATATATATATATATATATATATATATATATATATATATATATATATATATATGGTAATTTTTGTATTTTTAGGATGAAAGGGGGAGTTTGTCAATTAAATTCCATGGCATAACTCTGATAATGTGCTGCGGAAGTCTCGTCCTTGGTTTGTGTTATTTCGGAGAGTCATTAGAAGAAGAGGTGTGATTTTATATAATTATATCGTAATATGATAATAATTTATTTCTTGCTTTATTTTTATTTTTAATTATTATTTTGAGAAGTTAAAAAAAAACAACTAAAAAATGTAGAACAAATAATAGTTTTATTTAAAAAAATTTGCTCTGCGATAAAACATAATTTATTGAGGTTTTCAATCAACTATTAATTAATCTTTAACTACAAAAAACCAATTAGGTATGAATAAAATTAAAATTATTTATTAAAAATTTTCTTTATGCAGAAATTTAAATTTAAATAGGGAGTTTTTAATTCTTTTTAAGAGATCTTTTATAACATATACAAGATGCTGTTCTTTTTATAATTTATGATGTCCATTGTGGATTTTTTAATAAAATTCTGAACTGCTCTACGCCATACATACAGTAAACAAAAATTATTATATTTTATGAAAAGAAGAATTAATTCTATTATAGTTTTCTTCAAGCATTATGAAGCTCTAGCTGAATATTCCAGTTGTAACTTGTATTTAGTTTATTCTGGCGTCCAACTATATAATTGGTTTGAAAACTAATAAAACTGCTATAAAAATATGTTACATTCATGGGAAACTTTTTAAAGGAAAGCAAAATTTGGGTCAATCGGTTTTGTACCAGCCGGATATTGTCATTAACAAGAAAGTTAAAAAGAGAAATATTTTATTAAAATTGAAACGCTTTATACATTTTTTTTTTTTTTTTTTTTTATATATTTAAACATTTCAGCACATAATATATATTTTGGTAGTAATAAATATAAGATATAATATTATTGAATAATATTTGGTTATTTTAAATACATTTGTTTCATAAAACCTTTAAGCAATATCTTTTAATTAGTTTTTATTAGATTTTTTTTTTTAAAATAGTAATTAAAATAATTTCCATTTAAAATCTGCTGATGTAACATTTCAACTGATAGATAAAGATTCTAAGGTAAGTTAACCAACTAGCAAGAAATGTTTTATTAAGTATAGTTTGCTTAGAATCGTATTAATCAGATGTTAGTGTAGTGATTAGCCATCATAGAACTAGACTCATCAAAGGCTTCCTAGTTGTGTCTATGATTAGTCTATTAACAGTTCTTAGAAGTCTCGGCTATAGGTATTATTTATTGATTAGTTTTTATGAATGAATTTTTGAAATAATTTTATGTTAGTAATTTTATACTTTTTGAATATTAAATAAAAAATTTCTTTAAATTAAAAAGGAAGAAAGAAAGAAATTAAAAATATTGATTAAAAAATATTATATTGAATATTTATTAAAAAAAGTAGAAGTTAGTAAAATTTGAAATATATTATTTGATTTTAATCATCAGAAATTAAACATGTATTATAGATTTAGTTAAGTGTATTGATAACTGCTCTGTTTTAGTGTTCATAATAAACTGGAATATCATTGCAGAGTGATAAGGATATTAAAAATTTTTAAGGGGTAAAAGTAAAATTATAAGGGATACCCATCCCTATGTTTTTGAAAGAGATAATATGATATTATATTATTGAATCTGCTGACGACTAAATATTCTAAATGCTTTTTTTTTAGTCGTGTATTTGCTTTTGTTAATTTTTATTGAGTTTTAGCATACCTTAATTTTAGTGATTAAAAAATGACATTCAATCAATAATGTGGTTATGTGCATAATGAGAGTTGGTTTCTATGGCTAACAGTTGTGTAACTAGGCAAAATATGATTTTTAAATCAGCTGATTACTAGAGTATTATAGTTCAAAATGGCGACTTTTTTACTAAAACTAATAATAATATTGAATTTATAACAATGCCAATTTGAATAACAGGTGATTTGAATGACCCAAACTGACTTGGTTATTAATTAAAAATATGTTTTTGTAGAAGTTAGTGAAATTTTAAATATGTTACTTGATTTTAATCATCATTAATTAAACACACAATATTCATTTATTTTAGTATATTAATAACTGAATTACTATCAGTAAATAACATATTTGAATAATGTCTTAGTTACGTAGGAATAATAATTTATTGATATTTACAACTGTACATCAATATACATCAAGTAAATTTTAGGAAATGATTATAATGACATATAAATCACTTGTGAAGAACTACTCACTAGTAGCACTTCAAAAAATGTTCTAAACTAGAAGGTCTCTTGGCCATCTCAAAAAAATTGTCGTTTTGAATTTAGAAATAGAGTAAAAATTCGAAAAATAAACTTAATTTTCTTGAATGAGTATATTTTTTATCATTTTTTAAGTATGATAAATTTTTGAAAAATACTTTGCAATCATTAGTTAAAAAAAAAAAAATATATATATTTATATATATGTCAACAGAAGTATTTAACTTGTATTTAGTTTATTCTGGCGTCCAACTATATAATTGGTTTGAAAACTAATAAAACTGATATAAAAATATGTTACATTCATGGGAAACTTTTCAAAGGAAAGCAAAATTTGGGTCAATCGGTTTTGTACCAGCCGGATATTGTCATTAACAAGAAAGTTAAAAAGAGAAATATTTTATTAAAATTGAAACGCTTTATACATTTTTTTTTATATATTTAAACATTTCAGCACATAATATATATTTTGATAGTAATAAATATAAGATATAATATTATTGAATAATATTTGGTTATTTTAAATACATTTGTTTCATAAAACCTTTAAGCAATATCTTTTCATTAGTTTTAATTAGATTTTTTTTAAAATAGTAATTAAAATAATTTCCATTTAAAATCAGCTGATGTAACATTTCAACTGATAGATAAAGATTCTAAGGTAAGTTAACCAACTAGCATAGTTTATTAAGTATAGTTTGCTTAGAATCGTATTAATCAGATGTTAGTGTAGTGATTAGCCATCATAGAACTAGACTCATCAAAGGCTTCCTAGTTGAGTCTATGATTAGTCTATTAACAGTTCTTAGAAGTCTCGGCTATAGGTATCGTTTATTGATTAGTTTTTATGAATGAATTTTTGAGATAATTTTATATTAGTAATTTTATACTTTTTGAATATTAAATAAAAAAATTCTTTAAATTAAAAAAAGGAAGAAAGAAAGAAATTAAAAATATTAATTAAAAAATATTATATTGAATATTTATTAAAAAAAGTAGAAGTTAGTAAAATTTGAAATATATTATTTGATTTTAATCATCATAAATTAAACATGTATTATTGATTTAGTTAAGTGTATTAATAACTGCTCTGTTTTAGTGTTCATAATAAACTGGAATATCATTGTAGAGTGATAAGGATATTAAAAATTTTTAAGGGGTAAAATTAAAATTATAAGGGATACCCATCCCTATGTTTTTGAAAGAAATAATATGATATTATATTATTGAATCTGCTGACGACTAAATATTCTAAATGCTTTTTTTTTTAGTCGTGTATTTGCTTTTGTTAATTTTTATTGAGTTTTAGCATACCTTAATTTTAGTGATTAAAAAATGACATTCAATCAATAATGTGGTTATGTGCATAATGAGAGTTGGTTTCTATGGCTAACAGTTGTGTAACTAGGCAAAATATGATTTTTAAATCAGCTGATTACTAGAGTATTATAGTTTCAAAATGGCGACTTTTTTTTACTAAAACTAATAATAATATTGAATTTATAACAATGCCAATTTGAATAACAGGTGATTTGAATGACCCAAACTGACTTGGTTATTAATTAAAAATATGTTTTTGTAGAAGTTAGTGAAATTTTAAATATGTTACTTGATTTTAATCATCATTAATTAAACACACAATATTCATTTATTTTAGTATATTAATAACTGAATTACTATCAGTAAATAACATATTTGAATAATGTCTTAGTTACGTAGGAATAATAATTTATTGATATTTACAACTGTACATCAATATACATCAAGTAAATTTTAGGAAATGATTATAATGACATATAAATCACTTGTGAAGAACTACTCACTAGTAGCACTTCAAAAAATGTTCTAAACTAGAAGGTCTCTTGGCCATCTCAAAAAAATTGTCGTTTTGAATTTAGAAATAGAGTAAAAATTCGAAAAATAAACTTAATTTTTCTTGAATGAGTATATTTTTATCATTTTTTAAGTATGATAAATTTTTGAAAAATACTTTGCAATCATTAGTTAAAAAAAAAAAAATATATATATTTATATATATGTCAACAGAAGTGATTTATATGTCATGGATGTTACATAAATTAAATAATTTCTTAAATATTATAATTTTGTTTAATTTTGTTCTGGACTGCAATACAATTACATCATGGTACACCTAATTTTGCTTAGAATTGGTTATTGGGTTAATAATTAAATTATTTCTGATGTCCATGAAATATAACTTTTAGTCAGAAGTGCTACCAACTTTTCTATAATTTAGTTTCCATTTTCAAAAATGTCGTCTTATTTCACTCATAAGGAAAAAGTTTCTGTATTTATTGCTTTTGGAGGAAGTTCCCATACCCTTTCTGAGTCAGTTTCTTAGATCTCAAGGTTAGAAACAACAGTAACACTTCTACATCAACATTTTAGTAAGAACTTTAGAAATATACTCTTGAGAAGAAATTTCCTTAAAACAATATGTAGTACAATAATAAAAAAATTCAAAGGCAAGCTAATGTGACCATCTGTCAGTTAAGTGACAATATTTTTTAAGAAAGCGGCAATGTTTTTGATAATGACCCACGTCCGCGAGGCAACACTTCTGACCAGTAACACTCTTGACATTCACCTCACGTATAAAAATATCCGAACTCTTAGGGAAAAATATCGATATTTCGATATATCATGTAACGATACTCACCCCTACATGAATCATAAAAAAAATTGATCACTTTTAATTGATACTAATAAAAATAAATAAAATATTGTTTTTTGTAAACAAAAATGGTTAATTTAGTTGTCATATTGATCTGGTGACAGTAACACTACTGAAATTTTTAATAGTTTTCAAAACATTTTTCCGTTTTTCTACTTCAGAAATATACTCTGGAGAAGAAATTTCCTATGAAAATTATATAAAAAAATGTAGTACAGTAATAAGAAAGTTCAAAGGCAAAATAATGTGAACATCTGTCAATTAAGTACGAGTGACAATATTTTTTATGAAAGCGGCAATTTTTTTGAGAATGACCCACGTGCGCGAGGTAACACTTCAGACCAGTAACACTCCTGACTTTCACCTCACGTATAAAAATATCCGAACTCTCAAGGAAAAATATCGATATTTCGATATATCATGTAATGATACTCACCCCTGCATGAATCATAAAAAAATTAACAATAACGTTATAATATTATGATTAGGTTAGGTACTTGAAATTTTCCAATATAAATAAACCTCAAATTGAAGGCCATATGAACTTATATTTATATTTTCGAGACATAAAAGATTTTAGGTTAAGAATAGACATTTTATTTAATTTTTAATAATTTATATATATATATATTTTCAGAACAATGAAGTTATTCACAGTATCTACGACTTGCCTTGGTACAGCGAGGGTAAAAATTTTCGAAGAACGGTTGCTATAATGTTGATGCAGGCGCAGAAGCCGTTTGTTATCAAATATCGAGGAATGGCTACTTTAAATTTGAAAACATTCATGCAGGTAAAATATATTTTTAGAAAGAGATCTACAAAATAATTATTTTTAAATGTAATTTATCATTAATTGAAATTTGGAAACTTTACGGTAACGGTCGGGTTAAGAGGAGGCAACCCCTACGCGCGCCGAGAATACCTTTTATCGATTCTTACCTTCTTCCAATTTATTTCGATGTTCTAGTCGCTGCTTTTCGAGGGGAAAGGTTTTTCTCATTTATTTACGGAGAAACTCTAAATCCCTGTTCAAAGTAATATTAACTTCTGTTTACCTTATGATATTAATATGAGAAATAAGAAAATATTGAAGTGGAAATAAGAAAATGTCAAAATATAATACACTAAATCAATTTTGAATTAATTTTATATTAAATCAGAATTAATATAACCAGTAATGTTAATTCTTGATAAACTTTGTGATGCGAGGGAAGTGTAAATTACAAATTATAAATATTTAAAACACAGAATCCTTAAGTATTTATTTGGCATAACTCCTATTTATTTAACATTTGTAGCTACATGTTTCGGAGAAAATGCTCCATCATCAGGCTTCTAAAAATTTTTAAAAATACATTAATCTATAACATTACAATAATAGTTTTACAATTATATAATATGTCATTTACCTCTTAATCTGTGATTATTTTCACATTGTCCATTCTCCATGTTATAAGGGATTATATAATATAAGACAGAATTCTTGTTGAAAGTTATGATGTTAATTTCTGTTATATTTTCTCAAGGGAAGTGGGAATAAGAAAATATGAAACCTATGATATACTTTCTCACATTTATTTATAAACTAATATGTTTTATTGAATTAATTATACAATCTGTCTCACTTTAGGGCAATAAGTATTATGGATGACAAAGAATGCATTCACAAAATATGCATACTGAAATTTTATCACTTAAATTGATAAAACCAATACAAATATATAAAACACCACATCCATGTACAAATTAATGTTCTTAAGTTTTGTAACACTTTTACACATTAAATAAGAGGAAATAAGAGAACATGAATTGATAAAACACTTAATCCTCATGTTGTTAAATTCTGTTTCACTTATTTACATTTAAGAAGACTAAATATCAATATAACAAACTAAACAACACAATCCAAGTTGAAACTGTAGAAGTGATCGTTTACATGTGAGGTTATAGGAAGGAATTATCGATAAATGTAAACTCGAAGTGAAGCGTTAGGATCGAACTGGTCTCGAATAACGTCATGTTTGGGGGGAGAAGGAGTTTGTAAAATTGTACGTTTTTAGCTGTTTTATAAAATAATTCAGAAAACTTTTAACATATTTTATGTTCTATATATTACACTGGCCAAAAAAAAAAAAATTGTTTCCTGTGACTATTTTGTTGTTTCTAACTCAATTTGATACACATTTTTTAAATATGTCAACAATGTTTCTCGAACAGCTTTTGTTTTTGTGTTATAGCTTACGAATTTTATTTAGTATTTTTACTATAATTTTAAATTTTGTTTGGCAGTAAAATATATTCTGTTGTTGTTTTCGATATGCATTCGTTCAGGCGGTGTTGTGTGCTTAATCTGGAATGAATTTGAAATATTTTTGGCATATATATATTAGAAAAATATCGAAAACCTATATTAGACTTTGTAAAAAATGTATATCATCAATACTTCAAAATAGATTTGTACAATCAGGACAAGCCACGGGTTCCTCATATTGTTTGCCAAAAATGTGTTGTGTGTCTACGGTTATGATTCAGATGGAAAAGAGATGCAGTGAAGTTCGTAACTCCCATGATTTGATGAGAACCTCAAAACCATCATGACGACCACTACTTCTGGGTTGTGAAAAGATACGGAATAAACCCTCAAAATCGAAGTAATTCGTCATATCCTAAATTATCTTCTGCTCAACGATCTCAATTAAAATCTCGCGAGGTACAACCCAGCACAACTAATTCCTCTGATGATCCAAATCTCTGTGAACGCGAACAAAATATATTAAGTGATGACTCTGATCCATATTAAAAATGTAGCCTTTGAGAACCTCAACCATTTAATCAGAAATAACTAAATGACTTAGTGAGGGATTTGAACTTACCGAACTTCTTTATCTTTAAAAGAAACTAATTTGCTTAATCCCGAAACCAACATTACTTTTTATCGTTCCCGAGAAAAGAATCTGCTACCGTATTTTTCTCAAGAGAAGGATTTAGTCTTTTGTAACAATGTTGGTGGTATTTTGCAACAGATGGGTTTAATAAACTACAAGTATAGGGATTGGTGTATTTTTATGGACAGCAGCGAAAGAAGTTTAAAGTGTATTTTACTCCATAGCAGTAACAAGTACTATTAAACATTCGACGACTTTGAAAGAACACAAATATTTTATGCAAAGAGATCTAACTAAAGTCGTTGAATCTAAGGAAATCCTATAAAAGATCATTTGATAATAATTTTCAATAAAATTTTGATATTATGTAATAATTTCCTTACATTTTTTAATCAAAATAGTAATACTTTATATTTCACAAAATAAAGCTGTTAGCAATCTCCCAGTAATTTTTTTATAGTCAGAGCCTTTGAAATAGCCAGTAACAATTAAAAAAAAAAAAAAAAAATGAAGGAAACAAAATTTGGGTTGACCAGTGTTAGTAAAGCAAAGACAATTAGCAATGAATTTAGTTCTATTCATTTTTTTTCTCAAATCAATTATTTTTTCGATCAGATAGTTTTAGAGCCATTCGCCAGCATAGATTGCCAAACTTGCGGTAAGTCGCACAGTTTCTCCGCGAAGACACGTTGTCGGTACTCTTTTGGCTACAACTCCGAAACTATTTGTCCGAACCGAAACTTATTTTTTTTTATCTGAAAGCTGGTTTAATTTAGTATCAAAACCCATATATGAATTTTTGATCAAGTCCCGTAAAATACCCATGCCAGCACACTGAGAACCGCATACAGCTGTGAAATTCAAGTTTTTACTGGCAAACTATTGAGTTGTTTCACATGAAATGTCCGATTTTATAATATTTGAAATACATTGAGGATTTTGCGAGTCTCTGTTGTTGAAAAAGCTCGATACATGGGTACCTCACGATCTCACTGAGCGACAGCAATTGAAACGTCTTGAGACCTGCGTTTCGTTGCTTGCTAGGCAAAAAACCGACCCTTTCCTTGAAAGAATAATAACTTGCGACGAAAAATAGATTGCTTATGACAATCAGCCTCAGTCAGGGCAGTGGTTAGACATCGACGAAAGCCCAGGACAAATGCCAAAACCAAATTTGCACCCGAAAAAATTGATGGTTACAGTATGGTGGTCCATGGCTGGAATCATACATTATTCCTTTTTGCCTAGAGGTGAGCCCATTACCTCTACAACCTACTTCAATGAAATTGGCCAAATGCACGAAAAATTATTGAAAAAACAACCTGGATTGGTAAATCGGAAGGGCCCTATGCTCCTACACGACAACGCTAGTCCCCACGTTTCAAAACTTACCATGCATAAATTGAAAGAGCTGGGGTACGAAGTTCTTCCGCACCCACCATATTCTCCCGACTTGTCTCCAACAGGTTATCACCTTTTCAGGAATTTAGACAACTTCTGCAGAGGAAAAATTTTTGCAAATGATGCTGAAATCAAAAGTGCGTTTTCAGATTTTGTTTCACTTCAAAGCTCAGAGTTTTTCAAATCCGGGATAAAAAAGTTGTTGTCACGTTGGGAAAAATGTGTAGAAAAAGAAGGTAAATACTTCGAATAAAATTATATTGTTTTCATATTGTATTTTTACTAAAATCCCTATACCTTGAAAACGGACATTTCATGTGAAACAACCCAATATTAGTCAAATCCGAAATTTCTTTGTTCTATCTCAAAACTGGTTTAATTTTGATTAAATCCCGTGAAATATTTAACCACTACGCTAGTTAGCTGACTTGAGTAATCTTTTTGTTGGTAGTATATTTCCTAATTTTTATATTCCTGTAGAGTAAACATGAACAGAATAGTTTTTTGACCGAGAATTAACAAGCATTTCCAGCTTTTAATCTTCCCTTTATTTCCTCTTGTATTTTATCCTTCTTATATGTTTAAAGCTTATCAGGGAAGGACAGGTATCTGGTTTGGACCAAATCAGCAACATATGGAACATTAAGATATTTATGGATAAGTTTTTTGGTTTTTTTTTTTTTTTGAATAATAAGGAACATCGAGAATTATACTAAAGATTTTAGATTGTAAAGATTGGATACGAGACGAATTGGATGGTTTAGCGAAGCCCCAAAGCTCAACTCCGTATGTCCAAATAGGTCTAATTATTGTCATATAAATGAGTCTTTTGCTATAAATCAGAAGATTTGATTGTTGGTCTATTAACCCTCCAGTAGTCGCAACCAATCTGACAGACCACCCAAGTTATTATTTGCGCAGTATTCCGAGTAGGATTTTAATGATGAGATAAGTGACTCAAAATGTTTCAACTAACATTGCTAGAATGCATTAGTGACGTCAAATCCTCAATATTCTCTCCTTTTAGTTATTTAGTTTCTATTCCGCTGTTACCGGGACAAGATCTATTGAGCTCATTGCGATTACTGACGCGACAGATTTTATTCTATCATTATTACATTATGAATAGTAAGTGCACTATCGATTTAGAAAACCCAGGCTATGTTGAAATAATTCGTAAAATCATTCTATGTAATACGGTAAATAATAGTGATGTAGAAAATTTTGATAAAGTTGAGACAGATTCTGAAAGTGAAACAGACGTTGTTGAAGAAAGAATTGAGCACACAAAGATGATGTTTCAAGTGATGAGGAATGCATTACCGATAATTCATTTATAGGTAAGAGTTTGTTTATGTTTCATATATTATAGAAAATAGGATGCTCCACCTGAAGCAAGTCATGAAGGACGCGGCTCTATAAGACGGTGTTATGAATTATGTGAAAAACTAAGGCTAACTGAATGTAACATGATGAATGTGAACAATGTAAAATGCATTTATGTTTAGAACATTTAAAAATTGCCTGCCAAAGCTGTATAAATAATGTTAGTGAAGTAAATAATAGTTAAAAAGTTGTGATAACAGAAAAATAGTTAACAGATGTTATAATAGATAAATAATATATTTATTATTTATTTTATTAATGTGTATTATTATGTGCATTCCTTTAAAAATCAAATAAAGTAAATGAGAAAATTAAAAGTGATGAAATCATCAGTAAAACGATGAAATTTCAAGAGATGATCTGTCAGATCGTTGCGGCTATTGGTGTTAGTCCTAGCGTTGCGACTATTGGACGGTTAAATGTTGAAGAAGTCGAAAAGGACGCAGTGGGCCGAATAGCACTTCTAACTGGAAAAAAATATTTTGTTCCCAATTTCTATTTTTTTAAAGTCGCAGTGTTTTGGAAAAATGTTTAAAACATTTTAGTACAACGAATTTCCAATATTTTTGAAAAATAATGGTATTTTTGTAAAAAAAAAAAAAAAAAAAAAAAAAAAAAAAATTAAAACAATCTCTTATGAACTTCTACTCATTACAATAAAATAAAATAAGCCACGAATCAATAATTCGGACAAATAATCTCGATTTACCGTTGTCAACAAATTATCAAATTTAAAGTTTTATGATTTGCATAAATATTTGAATTAATCTGGGATGATACCTAGATACTTTTTTTTGCATTTTTTTTTCATTGGAATGTGTTCACAAAAATTTGCAGTTTTGTGGTAAAACGATTATTTATATTTTTTAAAAGAATCAGAGTGAGAATGTTCTATTAATTAAATTCTATTAACAACCTCTGAGCCACGGGATAGTAACTTATGCACTGTTACAGCCATATAAAACCAAGGATAGAGGTTAAGGTACAAATCTATTGTCACTTCCAGATATGATTCGAATTTGTCAAAATCTAACTCAAATCCAGAATTAATAGCACTAAGAATATAATAAAACATTTGCAGAATTTAAAAAATAATCTTATTTCCGTCATTCGAGGTCCCAAAACCAGGTTTTGGCCAATCGACAATTAACCCAATTTATCTTTTAAAATATAATTGAATTTCTTCTTTTCTTTTTTTATTCAATTCGGTTTTCTGAGATTCAGTTCTTCTTTCTTATAAGGCATAATACGAGAGATATATTTTGTAACTTAAACTCATCGCACGTTTTTGGATCAAACTATATTTACACTTAATTAATTTGAAGTCAATTTAACATGCTGAGGACTCATCATGTGCTAGTGGTCTCTTTTTTGCAGAATCTAATATTAACTTTTTTAATTGTCTGGCGATCTGGCCGGTAGTTAGTTTTTTTTTAATATTTGCAGGAAAGCGACCACAAGATCGCACGGCAACTTCAGCTGCAAATGTGATTTCTGAGTAGCTTCTGGTTTCTTGCAAATCTTGGATCTTTTTTTTTGTCACCAAATTCTTCAAAACTTTTTGAAGTTCGACCTGCAGGTGCCTAATTGTGCAATGGTCCTGGTGAATATTGATGATAATGTTCAAATAAAAATATTTCTATTTCACTTTTTTCGGCACTTTTGTCTATTGGCCGTAAAATACGAATATGTATTTTTCATTGTCGTGTTTTACGGCCAATATTTTATTTTCATGAGAACTCTTCCATAAGGAAAATATTAGCAATCGACGAACTGTTAACGTTGTACCGGAAAAGGAAAATGAGGTGATCAGTCAGATCGTTGCGACTATTAGTGTTACAGCAGAAACTCGATAATCCGAACCTCTGTAATCCGAACGCTCGATAATCCGAACGCCGTTTTGGGAAAAATAAAAATTATTTTCTGAAAATCCGTGATTTAGCAGCCAATAAACGTTCTTCAACCTTAGTTCAGAAAAAAAAATAAGTGACTATTTTCTAAATGTTTTTTGTTTTCTTTAATTTTTTTTATCTTTCTGTACAGCATATATATATTTTTTTATTTTTGTGTACAGCCCCGTACTTTCTGTGTGTGTATAAGATTGTGTACATAATATGTAAAATATTACAAAATTCATGTGCAATACATTACATAAAATATGTATTTCATATTTTTTTTTTCTAATCCTCCATTTATTTACAATACATACAATATACAATATATATATTAGGATCTTGGCTTGCCTTGCGGCAAGTAGTATTTTATATAACAAACTATTTACCTTTAACAATACAAGGTGCTTCTTATTTAATGGGAACTAGTATGTCAGTGTTCATTTTTTGCATGTTACATACAATGCCTGGAATGCACTTAGTTTGGTAACCCGAACGATTTGATAGTCCGAACCACCCCCGAGTCCCAATTAGTTCGGATTATCGAGGCTCTACTGTAGTCCTAGGCTAGCGACTAATGGAGGGTTAAATGTTGAAGAAGTCGAAACGGACGTATAAAGATTGGATTCGAGAAGAATTAAATGGATTAGTGGAACTCTAAAGCTCAATTCCGTCTGTCCAAATTTTTTTTGGCGTTAGGTGTTCCTTAGTAATTAAAATTAAATTTATTATGATTATTGTATTTACTTACATTTATTAATTATTGTTTCAGATAATGAATGCTTCTTATTCATACCTCATGATGCTTAAATCTACAGTTTGATTCTAGAAGATATTATTCCTAGCAAAGAGAACCCACTGCCTTATATATTATATTAGAAACAGCACTGTTATAACATATAATATAAGAATGAAGAGTCTTACTGAAAAGTTTCCCTTGCCCTAATTCCTTGTGTATTGAGTTGTCCAAAAATTAATACAGGTTTATAGTTTTAAAATATATACAAAAAAAAAAAATAAATTATATAAAAGAAGCATATATTTTATCAATTAAAATATTCTCCATTACTCTGAATATATTTTTGGTAACGAGTTAATAACATTTCTATGCTCTGTATCGCCTACTCACACTTTGGTAATTAGCAATGATGTTTGTAATATGTTATAATTGACATGCATATATTAAATAAATACTGCAATCTATATCATTCAAAGGCGATAAGTTATATGAATGAATGATATATTCATTCATACAATTTATATACGAATAGGGTGTATAAAAAAAAAATGACCGTTTTATCAAATTCCAGGGTTCAAAAGTTTGTGAGAATTCAAAAACATGAGTGTCCTTTGAAATTCTCGTAATTTTAAGACATTACTGGAAAAAAAAAAAAAAATTACAGCCACTGAAGCGATTTGTGAAATTGTTAAAAATGAAGAGGAAGGTGTCCTTGAAGAGCGCACTGCGCAGCGTTGGTTTGAAAAATTTAGAAGTGGAGCTACGACGTTGGAAAGGAAGAACAGCTACGGTTGGCCATTAATGGATATTGATGAGGTTCTGAAGGAAGCTGTTGAGTCAAATCGTCTACAAGAACTCGCAAACTTGCCAGGGAGTGTGGTGTGTCGAAAGATACTGTTAGTCGCCATCTTCTCTCGAAGAACAGCTACGGTTGGCCATTAATGGATATTGATGAGGTTCTGAAGGAAGCTGTTGAGTCAAATCGTCTACAAGAACTCGCAAACTTGCCAGGGAGTGTGGTGTGTCGAAAGATACTGTTAGTCGCCATCTTCTCTCCATGGGGAATGTGAAAAAGACCTGTAGGCTAGTCCCTCACGAACTTACTCCTCAACAATCAGCAGAAAAGTTTACAGAACTTCATGGATTTGAACTCCTGCCTCATCCACCATATAGTCCAAACCTCGCACCTTCGGATTACTAATTGTTTCGATCCATGTTCCATTTTCTTCAAAGGAAAAAAATTTTTTAAGAAACGTTTTTTTTTTATACACCCGATTATTACATAAAAAGACAAGCCATTTTTCGTTTTTGATCGCCAACCACGAAAGTATCAATCTGTATAAAATTTTAACACTTTCTTTGTGGTTTCAGGGAGGTTTAGCAATAATAAAATATAAATATTTTAAATTAATTTGTTATTAAAAAAGCCTTATTATGTGGATATCAGTGAATTTTTAAAATTGTCTGATTGGTGGCCAGCTCCATTCTACATGGGAATTTACAGAGTACGGTGTTATATAGAGCTTGAAATTTATAATAAAATTTAGATATATCAAATGAAATTATTAAAAAAAATATTTAAAAATGTGATTCGACATGTGGATCTCATTGTAAGTAAAATTTAAAAAAAAATGACCGATATGTAATGGGGTGTATAAAATGACCGTTTCTTAATCAAATATTTGTATTATTATTCCTTTGATATAAAATACAACTAATATTCAAAGTATAGTCCATTGTTATCTACCGGCATTACCCATCTGCTAGCCAATTGCTCGATGCCACGCTGATACCATTCCTTGGGATGGTTGTCAAAGAACTCTTGGACAGCATTTTCAACTTCCGCAAAATTATCAAATTTTTTCCCTTGAAGAAAATGGGCCATGAATCGCAACAAGTAGTAATCCGAAGGTGCGAGTTCTGGACTATATGGTGGATGAAGCAGAAGTTCAAACCCATGAAGTTCTGTAAACTTTTCTGCTGATTGTTGAGGAGTAAGTTCGTGAGGGACCAGTCTACAGGTCTTTTTCACTTTTTCACCTTCCCCATGGAGAGAAGATGGCGACTAACAGTATCTTTCGACACACCACACTCCCTGGCATGTTCGCGAGTACTTGTAGACGGATCTGACTCAACAGCTTTGTTCAGAACCTCATCAATTCCATTTTTTCCAGTAATAAAATTTATAAGAATAAAAATAAAAATTAAGAGAATTTCGTTGACACTGTCATGTTTCTTCTTTGAAATAAATAACTGAACTGAGGCTTTTTTTGAAGAAGTCCAGTGTTAGTAAACAAGCTTAGAGAATGCTCTAAAGGGATTATTAAGTATTGGTAAATAATAAATAGCATTAAGATATTTACAGACTTTTGAACTCTGGAATTTGATAAAACGGTCATTTTTTTTTATACGCTTTATTAGTTTGCACCATTCTGTAATAGATTTTAACTTGGTAAAAATACTGAACCCATCTATACCAAATTTTAACTACATCATCTTCATATTTCTAGGAAGGTTTAGCAATAATAAAATTTATAAGAAAAAAAATTTAATTGTGTGATTTTCAGTAGCAAAAACGAGGTTTGCTGCACTGTCATATACTTTTATGGTTATAAATCAAAATCCAACCAAGTTTAATGAATAAAATTGTTTCTGCCGAATAAAAATCATTAACATATCAAAATTTTGATCCTTTGCTTTTTTATAATGTGAGTAAAAATATGATTCATGGGACTTTAGCTGCAAGCAATGATAATGCAGTCTATTATCTGCAAGAATTTCTAAATAGTCTCTGTCCATCCGGATTACCAACTCCAGAGACCTTCTAGGGACATAAATATTAGATGTCTAATTATGCTTTAGTAATCTTCAAACACCTAATCAGGGCAGTTTTAACGAGATTAAAAATTACTGATATCCGTTAAAATATCAAAAAATATTAAAAAAAAAAAAAAAAATGTTTATAAATTCTATTCAGGTAGCAATACAAGTACTCATATTATTATTTATTATATAAGTTTGTTGCAATATTACAATTATTGGCGTTAGAAGTAAATGGATGAATTTAATTATTTTCGTTGAAGTTAAGATTATTGCTGAAATAAGTATTTGAATTAGAATTTGAACTGTTAGCAACACATTGCTTATGGGTTTGTGAACCTCCTTGTAATATCAGCTGAGCAGTATTCATTTTAGCGCCAAATGATCGCTCTATATAACCTTCTACCACACTAGTACTCTTCCAGCCTCCGTGTTTTTTAATCTGTAAAATATCACCTCCCTCGTCAGCTAGTAAGGGCGTAGATGTTCTCCGAAATGCGTACCCAGTATAGTTAGTTATCAATGTTATTTTTATTCAAGTAAGTAGCTATTTTTGATGGAATTGCTGAAAGTGAATTAATACCTACCGGTTGTGTTGCACATTTAACCTTGCTGTGTTTAATAAATAAACGAGGATGTGGAGTGTGTTTTGGTCGGAGTGTTAAGTACTGTTGGAATATTTGTTGGAAGTCATATGGTCCTATTTAACTGGAAACTAAAAAGGTACGCTGTACATTATTTTTTGAAATTAGGATATTAATTATTATGTATTCATCTGTTTGGTTTATGTGATTTATTTCCATTTTTAGAAGTTCACCGCACCTGCAGGCCCCAGGTACTCCAATAATTAAAGCTACCTAAAAAATAAAAAATCACAACAATGCTTGAATCCGTAAATTTACATTTTTATTATCATAACAATTTAGAAGTCAAATTAGAAGAAAATTTTGCTTACCTTCATCATAAGAAATGTTTCATTTGGAGAATCTAATAAAAATTTATTAATTTCATCTCTTGAAAATATTTCAGATTTTTTGGTCTAATTATGTGATTTTCTTTTAATAAATGTTTTGAGTTTTATATAAGTACTGATGTCTATGTTTTCATTTATTGATATAGTACTTTACAACATAGAATATATTGACCATAATGATGAAGATTTGTATGATTTAGCTATTTCATTAAAGTAAGCAATAAGAATGTTTTCTGAAGTATTTTTAATCTTGTTTTTGACACACCATTTTTTTATAATTGTTAAACCTTATGTTGTAAATTTTTTGTGATTTATTGGGTAAAAGATTACTATCACATTTTCTGCTGTCTTTTTCATATTGGTGGGGGTGTTTTCATAACTTGAATCACTATCCGTCTTAATTTTTTTTTTTTTTTTTTTTTTTTTTTTTTTTTTTTTTTTTTAATAACAATTTATTGAAATTTACAACTGTACAAAATTTATACATCAAGTAAATGAGCTGTTAACTATTACAATAACGTGACAAAACATGAAAAGTACTATCCATCAGTAGCACTTTAATAAAAATTCTACACTAGAAGGTCTCTGGGCCATCTTCTTTTCAGACGCCTCGGAGGATTATCAGGAATAGTGTGGGAAGCAAGTTGAGAAATTAGGGGATTTGAGTGGTTATGGAGCTTACTGTGAAATGATAGATATCTGGTTTGAGCTAAACCTGCAACATATGGAACATTAAGATCATTATGGATAAGTTTATTGGTGACAAAGTAAGGTGCATTGAGGATTTTTCGAAGGATTTTGGATCGTAAGGATTGGATACGAGATGAATTGGATGGTTTAGTGGTGCCCCAAAGCTCAACTCCGTACGTCCAGATAGGTCTAATCACAGTCGTGTATATTAGTCTTTTGTAATTTGGGAGCTTTGAACGTTTGTCTAATAAATGTTGAAGTAATCTGTAACGATGGGCAGTTTCTTGTTTTTTTAGTCTTGTATGTGGATTCCAAGTAAGACGTTTGTCCTAGGTAGTGGATCTGTTCAACAGGGATTAGTGGGATATCATTAAAGGATACTGTAGGACAGGAAGTCGTGGGTTTACGACGAAGGGTAAAGGTTATTTGATGATATTTTTTCTGTTTTATTTTGATTCTCCATTTTTGACACCATTCTTGAAGAGTTAGGTTATAGGATTGGAGTGTTTGGGAGGCAATGAAGGGATCATTGTTTACTGATAACACACATGTGTCATCAGCATAAGTGGTGAGGACAGTGGTATGATGAGTTGGAATGTCAGCTGTATACACCGTGTAGAGGATGGGGCCTAGGATACTACCTTGAGGAACACCGGCACCATCTTAATTTAATTTAAATTCAAATTAATAGGAATTCAATTTAAGTATGTATCATCCAAAAAGGAATACAAGTAATGACCTTTCAAATGGTTGCTATTAGCAGTTTTTTCTTTTATTTCTAATTTTTTTCTAAATTTGCCCTGCTGTTTTTTTAAAATGTTTTTTAATTGTACATTTTATGTAACATACTGTGCATTTAGATAAAATGGTAATTATATAATTCAAAATAAATAATAATTATATAATTCAAAATAAGTAATAATGAACTTTGTATGAAGGTGGCACTGAAATTTTACTTTACACTCTAGAGAATTAAATGGATCGTTAATCAGCTGTTTTTAATTGAATAATTTTCCCATTATTCAACGGTTGCAGAAAATAAATATTTTTTCATTAACCAATCTGCTGTTTTTATTTTCCCTTAATAAACCAAATGCGTATCGAAGTATTTTCTCATATCGAGATTCAAAATTATGTATCCTAAAATCTAAAACTCAATTCCCCCTGACTGGGAAAACAATAGATCAGGGATATAATTACCTGTAATTTACTTCTTTTCTCAATTTACATTTTATAATTAAAGGGATCACATTATTAAATTAGTAATTAAATTAAATTAACAATTGGTCATTATAAAAAATAAACAAAGTTGAAAAAAAATAGGGGTTTTAAACATGACTTTTTTCATTAAAAAAAAATGTGATTTCTAAACAGTAGTTCTTAGCGATAAAAGATACGAAACAAAAATATTCTGTTTTAATTTTTTAACAAGGGAACCCTAAACTCTAACACTTCTGCCTCTATTTAATTGGTTTTACTTTTCTTTGAAAGTTTTTTTTTGTATATTTTTATTTCATTATAAAACATGATTACATCTACATATATTTAAGTTGTGTAAAAGTATTCGATCTGCACCATCTCTTCATTGATTTCAGACAGGCAGATGATAGAAAGGGCATCTCGGAAAACTTTAAAGTTAATAGTGGTTTGAGACAGGGAGACCCATTATCGCCTGTACTGTTCAATCTCGCCCCCAGAAGCAGCGATTCGAGGAATAAAGATGAACCCAGGATGTACTATTTACAATGGCCTTACACAGCACATGGCATATGCTAATGATGTGGTTATCACAGGTAGAACCGAAACAGCATTGGCCGGTGCTGTTGAAGAAGAAAGACAGCAGCTCTTAATTTGGGTCTCGAAATGAACATGGGCAAGACCAAATATATGAAAACCTCCAGACGGACAGATAGAAGAAGAGATGCGGTTGGTGTGGGGGAGGACACGTTTCACTGCTATAGTACATTTAAATAACTGGGAGGAGTTGTGGCGGAGAAGAACAATCTAGACATTGAAATAAATAGCAGAATGGTTGCAGGAACCAGATGTTTTTATGCAGTAAAAAAAGCTCTCCATTGTAAAACTCTCTCAAGAAAGGCAAAACTGTTGATCTATAAGTCTATAATAAGACCAATAGTGATGTATGGCAGTGAGACGTGGACTCTCACTAAAGATACCGGAAGAGCACTGCTGGTCTGGGAGAGAAGAATGTTAAGAAGGATCTTTGGTGCTGTGAGAGAGGAGCACAGGTGGCGGATAAGAAGCAACGCCGAGATCGTACTATTGTATGGTGAGCCTTGTATATTCTGTGCTACTGAGAAAGGCAGGCTTAGATGGTTAGGACACGTCGAAAGAATGTAGCCCAACAGGCTGCCAAAAATAATGTTTAATGGTACACCAGGAGGAAAGAGGAAGAGAGGCAGACCCAGGCGCAGATGGATGGATGACCTGGAGGAGGATTTGCGGAGGCTGGGGATACAGAATTGGAGGAGCCTGGCGAGGGACCGAGAGGAGTGGAGATGGATGGTGGCAGAAGCCCAGGTCCTGCAAGGACTATAGCGCCCAAGAACAAACGAACAAAAAAAGTATTCTACATAAGTTTGAGACTATGTTTTCTTGGTACAGCATGTAATTTTGTCAAAGAAAAAAAAAATTGGTTTTACTTACCACAATCTCTTGAGCTAGTATTTATTATTATTATTTATTTTTTTCATTGATATCCATTGTTTAATTTTTTTTTTCATTGATATCTATTGTTTAATTTTTTTTTACATGAATATGTCATTTAGCTGGGGGCCTTTACTTTCGTAATATAATATTAAAAAGAACCCTTAAATACAAAATTTCATCCAAAAATAAAAATAAAAATTCGTAAGGATCAAAATGTACCTGAAAAAGTATTAGCTATTTAAATAAAAGTAACCAATAATCGTTTTAAAAATTTCTTCCCCTCCTGGTCAAAAAGAATTAGACACGAATTTTGCCTATGGATCCTAGAAGCCAAGAAAAAAAATTAAGCAGCATTAAATTAATTTATTTTATATCTCGAGTCTAAAAATGATTCTTGTACCAAGATTTTTATTTTTGATTGCGGATTTAAGGATAAATACGGCCGCTCCATAGATTTTGGGTTAGGTTAATTTAATTCTAAAAAAATTATTAGATTTTCAAGTAAACTACCTCTATAGATTTTTTAACACAAAGATTGACGTTAGATTCTAATTCAGCACCCTCAGAAGTTTGAAAAACGCTTGTTCAATATCAACAAAAAATATCATTTTTCAACCTCTTCGAAGAGAAGAAATTTTTAAAACAATTATTGGTTACTTTCATTTAAATAGCTAATACTTTATCACGCAATTTATTCATTGGTATCGCTGGAAAGAGGAGAGCCTCAGCTATCTTGTGATGTATATAAATACAAATTTCGATCAACAAAAACCTATTTAAAAAATTGGCGAATCGGAAAAAGATATTTATTTTTAACGAGTTTGAAACCAGATAGGAAAATGAAACCACTGAAATTTCAAGAGTATTATCACCCTAAATTTTGTATAAAAAAAAATGAAGTTTATACGTAAAAGCGTCTCAGCTTGACTACCATTTGGTCAGGCACATTTTGAAGGTTACGAATTTTTGTTTTTATTTTTGGATGAAATTATGTAATTAAATAGTTATTTTTAATATTATATTACGAAAGTAAATATTCATGTCAACAAAAAATTAAACAATGGATATCAATAAAAAAAAAATTAAATAAATAACAAAAAATACTAGCTCAAGAGATTGTGGTAAGTAAAACCAATTTTTTTTTTCTTTGACAAAATTACATGTTGTAATAAGAAAAAATAAATCAGTCTCAAACTTTAATAGAGTACTTTTAAACAACTTAAATATATGTAGATGTAATCATGTTTTATATTTAAATAAATATATACAAAAATAAATTCAAATAAAAGTAAAACCAATTAAATAGAGGCAGAAGTGTTAGGGATATAGGGTTCTCTTGTTAGAAAATTAAAACAGAATATTTTTGTTTTGTATCTTTTATCGCAAAGAACTACTGTTTAAAACCCCTATTTTTTTTTCAACTTTATTGATTATTTTTAATAATGACCAATTGTTAATTTAATTTAATTACTAATTTAATAATCCCTTTAATTATAAAATGTTAATGATGAAAAGAAGTAGATTACAGGTAATTATATCCCTGATATATTGTTTTCCCAGTCAGGGGGGAATTGAGTTTTTTATAATAGGATACATTAATTTTGAATCTCGATATGAGAAAATACTTCGATACCCGTTTATTTTATTAACAGCTGACTGGTTAATGAAAAAATATTTATTTTCTGCAACCGTTGAATACTGGAAACATTATTCAATTAAAAACAGCTGATTAATGTTCCATTTTATTCTCTAACTAGCTTTCCCCGTGGCGACTTCCCCTGCTCTCATAATTAAAGAACTTTACTAATAGTTGATTAACTAAGAATAATTTGTTTATCTATAAAAGTCTTGTATTGAAGAATGCAATTGAGCATTGTTTCTTCAATATACTTAGCCCACTATGCACAGGTGCCACAGATATAAATATATAAAGGCAGAATCAATAAGAATTTATTTAACATAACTCCTATTTATTTATATTTAATATTTGTAGCTACATGTTTCCGAGAAAATACTCCATCATCAGGCTTCTAAATTTAAAAAAAAAATACATTAATCTATAAAATTACACCAATAGTTATTAGCAACAGTACACTTCTTAATCTATGATTATTTTCACACTGTCCATTCTCCATGTTATAAGGAATTATATAATATAAGACAGAATCCATGTTGAAAGTTAGGATGTTAATTTCTGCTATATTTTCTGCTATATTATTTTTAAGGGAAGTGAAAATAAAAAGAAATATGAAACCTATGATATACTTTCTCACATTTATTTTTAGATCTTTATGTTTTATTGAATTAATTATGCAATCTGTCTCACTTTAGGGCATTAAGTATTATGGATGACAAAGAATCCATTCAAAAAAATATGTATACTGAAATTTTATCACTTAAATTGATACAACAAATCCAAATATATAAAACACCAAATCCATGTACAAATTAATGTTCTTAAGTTTTGTAACACTTGTACACATTAGATAAGAGGAAATAAGAAAACATGAATTGATAAAACACTTAATCCTTTATGAAAATCATTTTGTTAACTTCTGTTTCAGTTATTTACATTTAAGAAGACTAAATATCAATATAACAAACTAAACAACACAATCCAAGTTGAAACTGTAGAAGTGATTGTTTACATGTGAGGTTATAGGAAAGAACTATCGATAAATTTAAACTCGAAGTGAAGCGTAAGGATCAAACATGGTGGTGGCTCGTAAGCCGACTATTACCTAAAGAATTATTATAGTAAACTATACTATTTTAAAATCTTCCTAGAACTATGAAAATTTTGTAGTTAAAATTTGGCACAGATGGGTTTAATAATTTTACCATTGCAAACTCTGTTGCAGAATGGTGCTAACAACTTATCGTTCGATTATTAAACATCCCTAGTATCCACACGTCACACTAAATATTTATAGCTTTTTTTTTTATAACAATTTATTTGAATTAAACCAATTTTATTATCAATTTCTAGCTCTATATAACATTGTACCGCTATAACCTCTCTTAACCCTTATCCTGGCAATGGGAACTACAGTTCCCATCAACTTTGGTCAATATTTATAAAGTAACTAGCTGGATGGGGGTCTCGCGAACAGCGTTGTCCTTTTAAACAAACCCTTTTCTTCAAGTTGGCAGCCCTGCAAGGTGGGCGGAACGCGATGAGCTTAGCTATTCGACGATATTTGTGGAAAAGTCCAGTTTGGCTGATAGACATCGTTGGCTTGGATAGTCAGGTATGTTTACAACCATTTTTTATTAGTTATTCTTTGTTTCTCAGAACTGTGATCTGTTGATTCTTATAGATTGAGTTGTTTTCTAAAAGAAACAGTTAAAAAATAGTCGAAATTTCCATTCACACTTTTATAATCGAAGAAATTAAAATGGGAACCTCAGTACCCCGTGCCAGGATACCAGTAAACTTCAATGGGAACCTCAGTTCCCCTTGCTTGGATACCAATATTCCAAAAACGTTTACATTTTAAAACTAGATTAAAAAAAAATTATATATTATATCTAACTAAAATTATATTTTTAATCAATTATTCATTAATTGCTTAAACAAATTAGCTAATATTGTACTATTATTTTATTATTATACCGTTGAATAATGTATTATTTCATATTACAGCATAGATGTCCGCAATTTATCAAAGAACATAATGCTCACATGGGAGGAGTAGACATATCGGACATGCTCATTGCACTTTATAGTACACCTATCAGATCCCACCGGTGGTACTTTGCACAAATGCTCGACATTTGCACCAACAACGCTTGGTTATTGTACAGGAGGGACATGAAAAACCTGCGAGAAATAAAAGGAATGGAAGTGAAAAGAAGGAGGTAGAAAAAAATTAAAAGAAGGAGGAGCAAAGAAAGGCGATTGCGGACAAGTCAACAATTTGAAAACAGAGATCAGTCACCCATGGAAGATGCATCTAAACTCCAGGAACTGAGTGGATTCGAGCAAAATGTAGGAGAAAATGCAGGAATGGGTCGAACCAAAGAACAGAAAAAAAAAATATAGAGAAAGAAAGAATGTTACTAAAACACTAGCTGGAAAAAAGAGAAAATTCCAAACAAATACTGATGGTCGCGAACTTTCCCTCAAAGAATTAAAAGCCGACATCACCCAACAGATCATCCGAGCCGCAGTTGTGCTGGATCAATCCAAGATTGAGCCTCGTCCCGCTTCATTTGCAAACATCAACCAAATAAATCGTGAAGTGTCTTCTGTAATTTGAATGACACATCAGCAGGAGGTGATCATTTTCCGAAGTTCACAGTCAAGCCTGTGTCAAATCAATAAAACGGTTTTCAGCTGCTCAAAATGTGATAAAAGGTTATGTCCCGTTCCTAAAAGAAATTGTTTCCTACAGTACCACATCACTTCCAGTACCACTAATGCCAAGTTAACAATAGGCCTTTTTTTTCTTTAATTTACGTAAGGAGTCGTTCTTCTAGTATTTTTTATTTTCATAAAAAGTTGTATTTTTATTTTTTGTAATTTAAGACTTTGAGTTTATTATTCTTTAAAATGTTTTGTTTAAGTTAATGTGGCATTCAAGTGATAACAACTAATGTGATTTTGAAAGACTGATTTTTTTTTTTTTCTTTAAAAATGTGCTGTGATCTCCTAGAAGTAGGGTGACAAAATCTCAGAAAACAAAAGATATTTATTTTTAATATAATATATAATTATATTACACATTTATTGATTTTTAATTTTTTAACCTTCCTAATTTTACTATACGGCAACCTGGCAAAGGGAACCACAGTTCCCCTTTTGTTGGAAGAGCAACATTACGGTAACCTGGCAAGGGGAACTACAGTTCCCATTTATTATAAATGACCATAAAAGCAATTAAAATTAGTTTTGGCCGTGTTGGATAATCGTTTCAGTATGTGTGAAGGCCAAACTTCGTTGTTTTCAAGAGATTTTAAAAAAAATCCCAAAATTTCTGTTTTTGCCAGGAAAAGGGTTAAATGGCACTCGCCACATATCGGCCAATTTTCAAAATTTACTGCGTACCACATTTTTATCTCTTTTTAGCAACAATTTAATTGATAATATGTAAATTTTCTTATTGCTAAACCTTCTTTCAACTAAGAAGATGATGTAGTTTAGATTTGGTAAAGATTGGTTCAGTATTTTTTGCGGTTAGTTTTGTTTTATAAAAGTAAATTCTATGAGTAAAAATTTAATTATTCAATTTATTCATGGTTAAACTCTTAAAAAATATTACTAATTAAATGTTATTTTAATAACATACCTACATATAAACCTGAAACATCAAAATGAATTTGAAATCGTTTTACGGAATTTTATTCTTCTTAAAACCTTCCTAAAAAACTAAGGAGATATAGATTATTTAGAACAAATGTTTTATTGGTAATTGTTTAATAACACCTGCACTAAAGTAGTATTTATAAAAAATAAATATTATTTTGATATTTTTGGGATATTTCTTGAACCCCAACTCTGATTTAAATAAAAATTTACAAAAACCTTCCCGGGGATATACTTAATAACTTCCCAAATTTTCACGGCGATTGGATATATGGTTTTTGAATCTATCGAGAACAGACAGACACACACACATTCATTTTTAATATATATAGATGAGTAAAAAATCCCATAAGCTTAACTTTAGTTCTCTAGAGTGTAGAGTAAAATTTCAGTGCCACCTTAATACAAAGTTCATTATTATTCATTTTAAATTAATATTTTATCTAAATGCACAGTATTTTACATAAAATGAACGGTTAAAAAACATTTTTAAAAAATAGCAGGACAAATTTAGAAAAAAAAATTTTAACTAAAAGAAAAAACTGCTAATTGCAACCATTCGAAAGGTTATTACTTTTATTCCTTAATGAATAGTACATATTTAAATTGAATTGCTATTAAGTTGAATTTAAATTAAATTAAGATGGATAGTGAATCAAGTTATGGAAACTCTCCTCATAATATGAAGGACACTCCTACTGTATACAAACTACATTTTTTTAAAAATGAAAAATGTCATGTTTAAAACCCCTATTTTTTTCAACATTGTATATTTTTAATAATGACCGATTGTTAATTTAATTTAATTACTAATTTAATAATGTCATCCTTTTAATTCTAAAATGTAAATTGGGAAAAGAAGTATATTACAGGTAATTTTTGGATGAAATTTTGTATTTAAGGGTTCTTTTTAATGCTAAATTCGAATCCGATGTTGCTTCTTGTGAAAATAGTATATTGAACGTAGTTCAATCAAAAAATTATATTTTTTGTTTTTATTGAATAAAAGTTTTTCAATGTTTTTGAGGGTGCTGAATTAGAATGTGACGTCAATTTTTGTGTTGAAAAATCTATAGAGGTAGTTTGCTTGAAAATCTAATATTTTTTTTTTTAGAATTTAATTAATCTAAACCAAAATCTATGTAGCAGCTATATTTTTCCTTTAATACGCAATGAAAACTAAAAATCTTGGTTCAAGAATCATGTTCATATCATTTTTTAAACTCGAGATATAAAATAAATTAATTTAATGTTTTGTTGTTTTTTTTTCTCGGCTTCTAGGGCCCATTGGTCGGAAAGGCAAAATACGTGTCTAATATTTTTTGACCAGGAACCTTAAAAAAAAATTGCCAACAAGATCCGTGAGAGACTGAGTGTCCTCCCCTTGTTACTCAAAATTTAATGGAAAATATTTTTTGTTATAAAACAACGGCTGGGACCTACCGTTTAGTAGCTATATTGTTTTGAATGAAAAAAGTCACGGTTGCCTAATTTAAAAAAAAAAAATATTGCGGCTTTTTTGACATGCTCTAACTCTGTTGATGTCGCTCTGATCTAAAATTCGACAATAGTTTTCTTGTCAGAAATATAATCGAGAATATTATTTGTTATACGACATTAGTCGCTAGTCACGTTACAACGTATTTTTGACGTGAATACGTTATAATAGAAGGATATTTTGGAAGGAAACATGGAGGTATTACGCTCTTCGACACTTCATAAGATGTTGAATTAAACTGTTTATTTGTTTATTTCGTTTAACGTCACTTTATGCTGCTATGGCTAATCGGACGATGCTACGGTGGGAGTCCTAAATTTAGTCTGTCCAGGTATAATTAGGATAGGGATCTTTAACGAATACCTGACATCGCACAGGCTCGGGACCCCCATTTTAGGTCCCTTCCGAAGGACGGCATAGCTAAGGATTTTTTACTTCCTTTAAAAAATCCTAAGGACATCTGCCGGGCTGCGAACCCGCGATCTTGGGTTTAGTAGGTTGCTATGCTAACCACTACACCACAGGTGACCCCTACAACAGATTTTATATAACAAAAAATGTTCTCGATTATGTGTTAAAGAAAACTTCCATCAAATTTTCGAACCAAGCAGCACTAACAGAGTAAGAGAGTTTCGAAATACATAATAAATCTCGCCCCTGATGAGCCGACGGTGGTGGAGAGATCTCATTTCTGGGTTTTGGGATTATATCTCGAAAACGGTGGACTCTAAAAAATATTCATAAGGTATAGTTGACTGTAAAGTATAGGAGATGTAGATAGTTAGGGTAGGCAGTCATAGATACACAGCAGATCAAAATGAAATTGTTTTTATTGTAATTGTTAAAGCCAAGGTTTCGACTTGCATTGAGAAGATACGGAGTTAATGAGAATTAATTACTGAATTACTCATTTTTTAAGTTTACCAATTGTTTTTTAATTCACTAATCAACTTTCTTTTTATTTTTAATTTCTTCTCAGTTCAAGATAATTCAATAGTCTGCATGCATTGTCTTCATGAGCTTTAAGTATTAACTCATTAACTTGTCCTCATTATCATGACAACTTAGTATCTACATTTTTTATGTTTACCAATTATATTGTTGAAAGTACTCATTAGCTTTTAACTAACTATCACTGAGTTTAATTTATTCTCATTTTAACCTTAATTCAATAGTCTTTATGTATTGTCTTTATGGCCTTTAGATATTGTCTTTATGTTATACATTTATTTATTTATTATTTTTTCTAACTCATACTTATGTTTCGTTGTGTATGTTTTTTCATATATTTTTTATATATTGATTTATAGTCATACCTTTTTGCTTGTTTTCTTT
This sequence comes from Euschistus heros, assembly GCA_003667255.2. NCBI lineage: Eukaryota > Metazoa > Arthropoda > Insecta > Hemiptera > Pentatomidae > Euschistus > Euschistus heros. Next base: position 784,895 of record RCWM02000184.1, on the reverse strand, counting down.
TCTTCTAGCCCTGTTGAAACGTTGGCTTTAACAATTAAAAAAAAACAATTTTATTTTGAACTGCTGAGTATCTATGGCTGCCTACCCTAACTATCTAAATCTTCTAAAAAAATATGTTACAGCAAACAATTAAAGCTAATTTCCTATAAAATTGTCAATATATATATTTCTCAAACTCCCAACATGTAGTACTAAAAATATTAAATTACAAATTTCGCAGTTTCATTTGTACAAATACACCCGGTCCTCCAGAAAATCCTGTCGGTTTTTTCAAGTGGGCTATAAAAAGTCAGCTGTGAAGTATGCAAACATTTTATTTATCGAAATATGCTCCACTACATTCAGCTGTTTTATACCATTGCGGTGCCAGGTCCCAAATTACTTATTTTTTTTAAATTTTTTTTTTTCTTTTATTACGGAAAGAGTTGTCCAAATCCATTTCCAAGCTCTGACGATTGTTAAAACATTTTTATCTTAAACTATTATCTAAAGCCCGGAAAAGATAGTAATCTGTTGGCGAAAGATCAAGAGAATAAGGTGGATGAGGCAAAGTTTCCCACCCTAGCTCCATCAATTTGTCGCTGGTCACTTTTGCTGTATAAGGCCGAGCGTTGTCTTGAAGCAGCAGTGGCTCTTCCCTGTTCACCAGTCCGGGATCAAAAGTTTTAAGTTTGACATGTCAGCGATCCAATATTTCACAGTACACATCGCCGGTTATCGTTTGCGCTTGATTCAAGAGCTCATAGTGAACGAACCCCTATCCATTCAACAAAAAAAAACCACCAACACGATCTTTTTTGGGTGGAGGTCTGGTTTTGGAAATGTTTTAGGCTTCTCATCTGCACTCAGCCATTGATATGACCGTCTCATATTGTTGCACAATACACACTTTTCGTCAGAAGTAATAATTCGATCGAAAAATGGATCAATTTTTAATCGGGACATTAAAGAGGATGTCGTTGTAACCCGAACCAGTTTATTGGGATCCGATAGTTGGTGAGGTACCGATTTATCCAACTTTTTTACTTTTCCCATTTCTTTTAGGTAGCTCCAAGCTGTAGATTCGGAAATGTTGAGCTGTTCAGCAATTTCTGAACATGTTTGGGCGTTGATCTGCGATTATATCCTGCACTTTTGGTCTTCCAGACCGATATCCGTCTCAATGCGATTCATCACCCTCCCGAAATTTCGAAAACCAAAATTGTGCCTTCCGCTTACTAAGACTATCTTTGCCGAAGACGTGACAAATATAACGAGAGGCCTCCGTCGCTTTTAAACCGCGTTTGAGTTCATAGAGCAAAGCAGATCTAATTTTAATTTCAGTGCTCATCATTTTGACCGCACTTTTTTAAAATACACAAAGAGATTGAACAGTGAAGGTTGCCACTGTTATTGTGAAGAGTAAACATTATTGCTTGCATGAGAAAAAATGGGATTAGGCAGAAAGGAATTTACAGGGTGTTAAAACAAAAATATAAAATATTGTAATAAAAAAATACAGGACTTTTTTTGGAGGACTTGGTACTTTAGACCTTATCGGTGACAATATTGAATCCCCTGGACATTGTATTTATTATTACAACAAACCATCTTATTAGGTTACATTTTGTATAGCCTTTAACGACTCTTTCGACAGTTCTACTTCAGCATCTTCGTCCAGCCCTAACGAATTAAGTACAAATTCTCTTATACTGTTATTTTTATAGGAGCATGATGTGTTCTGGAAACCTTCAAAAAGTTATTTTTTTCGTTTTGATCAAATACAAATACATCAATTTGACAGTTAAAAATAGTTGCAGCTAATTCTTGTAAATATTGTTCTCAGCTTCTATTAGAGTAAGTTTACATCAACGGCAAATCCAATGTAGCGAATCTTGTAGTAAGTGGATGAATGAAAAGAAAAAATATAAAATTATAATGTACATTTATCATTAAGTTCAACATATATCTTTTAAACAGTGCTGGCATCGGAATATTACAGGATTAAATTAAAATTTCATAAATAGGTTTTGATAGTAAATTTAACGAGCTTTGAGATGGAAAACTGAAATCAGGAATTGAACTAGTATTTTTGGAGTTAAAACGAAAAAATGTGCCTAAAAAACGAGGATTTCACAACATTACGCGTGCTGGCTTGGGTGTTTTTCGGGACTCGATCGAAATATCATATTTCTTTTTTCTTTTTTTTTATTGATTGCTTTAAAGTATAAAATTTATGGCAATTGAGTTAGCCAATAACAATAATAATTACATAATAGTAAATAAACAATAAATACAAATAGAGGAAGAGTTTTACATGTTATATAATTAGTACTAACAGAAAAAGCATTTCTTCATATTATAATAATTTATACGAACAAAAGATTTTTTTTTCTTACTAGCTAAAATAAAATCATATATTTTTACAATTTATAATAATCGATATTGATTATAGCCTAGGGTCACAGAAGTTGTAGCAGCAATTGCAATAGAATCCAATATTTTATTTAGTTAATTCAAAAGAAATAAATCAATTACTTTTTGCTAGCGTTTAAAACATTTAAAATAAATAGGAAGACGTTATTTATCTTTTCTATAATATTGTAATATAAAATATTTTCCAAAGATAGACTATCATCTGTTTGAACTATATAGTCTTTTAGGTATTTTTTTCGAAAATTATCGTGTCTTTGGCACTCTAACAACAGATGTTTTAAGCTATTTATGATGAATAAACTACAGTCTTCACATTTTTCATTAGCTTCAATTTTCAAACTGTTATTTTTAAAAAATATTTTCAAGTAGTCACATTTGGCTATTCTCAGTTGGCTAGCGGTTCTTATTTTGGTTATATTAATGTTATATTTTAAATAATCTTCAGGCTGAGGGTTATTAAAATTTGAAATTTTCATAAATAATGAGTTATACCTTGTATTTAAAGTACGATCTATGTCTGTCGATAATAAATCATTAGTGGCTTTTTCTATTATGTTATTTTTATTAAATAATAAATTTTGTGGATTGAAAAAATCTTGAAAGTGTTCTGGGATACTGCCGTTAATGGTTAATTGTTTAATTTGAGACACCCAGTTATATTGAAAATCTGGTTTATTGGTATGTAAATCTAAAAGTCTTTCGAGGCAGATACGGGGTAGCCGATTTTCTGGTAATGCCATGATTTTAATTGAAAAATTTATTATTTTTTTTTCGAAATATCATATATGGGTTTTAATAGTAAATTTGACTTGCTTTTAGATAAAAACTAGGAAATTTGGGTTCGGATAAATAGTTTCGGTTTAGCTAAAAGAGTACCGGTAACGTGTTTTCGAGAAATGCGACTTATCGCAAATTAGCCAATCTTTGGAGGCGAACCTCTTTAAAACCGTTGTAAATTTTGTTTGCTTCAATAATTAATACAACACCAAATATCCTAAAAGTAACAGTTTCCGATTTATATGATATAAAAGCTAAAAACATATTGATATACGAGCTATATTTATTTGAATGAAAACATTCACTTATAAAACCCCAATTTTCTCCCAACTTTATTTTATTTATTTATTTCAAATAATGATTATTCGCTAATTTAATTTAGTAATGTGATCCTTTTAATTCTAAAATGTAAGTTTGGAAAATCAGGGATGAAAAAACATCGATACGCATTCATTCGTTTTCTTAAACAGCTGATATATTAAGGAAAAAATATTTATTAATTATATCAGTGGATTATGCTCTGACTTACCCACTCAGAGGAACAGGTATAATCTTCTATCCACGAGAAATCGTTAGCTCAAAAGGAACCAGATTAATAAATAATAAAAATTAAGAGATTTGTTTTACCACCATTTATGATAATTGGAATCCATTTGGGTGTCTGAAACTTTCTTTCCAATTAGCTCAGGTAAGCAATCATCTCAAGGTAACAGAACTTCTCCAAGCAATTACAGAGCCTCTAATTCCCATAATAGATTAATTGTCGAATCATTCACGAACGACTCAACTAGTTGAAGAGACTCAGAACAGTCGCAATGGTCAAAGTGATAAGATCGAAACTGGGTGACTTAGCCACAGTTCTCGAAGACACATTCCTCATATCTAGTAATCCCAAATCAAACTTCATACAGACATTCATCATGATGACTAACGCAATCATGTCTTTGACATGTGTGGTTTCCGTATACTTCCTAGGGCTTGAAAGAAGCCTGGACGGTGCAGCTAATTTCGCAGTCCTCACAACGACAACCGCCATCAAACATATAATTTACTGTTTAAAAAAGAAAGAAGTGAAGAAGCTACTAGAAATAGCGGCGAAAGTTCAGAAGCAACACAAAGAAGAATGGGAGAGAAAAATGTTCGAAACTGGAGCCAAAGAGGCTTGGAACGACGTGCATAAGTACAGCGTCATCCTGACGTTATATGTCGTCTTCGTTCTGGTTTTACCATCGATGTTGGATTTCGTCATTGGTGTATTTCTTCCGAACGGACCGTCTATTACTGTCCACTTACCTTGCGAGGGTTTGATGGAATTTTTCGAACCACGGTCTCTGGAAAGGTTTGTCTTTACCGTAGTGGTTCTTATGTGGTGCTTCGAGGCGATAACTATCGACATAGGATGCGAAACCCTTACCTTTATTCCAATAATGTACACAAAAATAGAACTGAAAATTATCAGCAACAAATTATCTCTAATGAAAAACACTTTGGACAGGAAAGAATTCGATTACAAACTCGTTAGTGAAAAACTATTGAGAGAAGCAATATCACAGCATCAGAGGATATTAGAGTAATTATACAATGAATTATTATATATTATATATCTGTGGCATCTGTTCATAGTGGGCTAAGTGCGAAAATTGCAATTTTGGGAAAACTGAATTTAATGTTTGAGATTTTTTCCTAAATCCTCCAGGTAAAAAAAAAATTAAAATTGTAGGTCTTTAAACTCTTGACAGTACATTTCTGTTTATGTTGGTAATGTATGTTTCAGTTCATGCCAATATTATAATATTTAATGCTAATCATTCCAAATAGCCCCGCATAGCCCGCATTACACTAATCGATTTTGTGTGAAACGGGCTAAGTGATTAATGTTAACGTGATTGTAGTTATCAAATGCAAAGACATTTCTTAATAGTGTTTGGAGTTTAGCCTAGTGACTTGTTTCTCTGTTTCTAAGGATTTTGTTAAAGAAAACGATTGTAAATTACAATGTTTTCATTGAAATGAGAAACAAAATTGTCCAATTTTTAAAGGTTTATTGAGGGACGATAGAAAATAGAAGAATATACCGACAAAATATTATATAGAAACAAAATAACGACCTAAAAAACATGCCTAAATAACGTAAACAACTATAATTTTGGTAAACGAGGAACAAAACGATACCTATAAAATCAATTGCACACAGATTCTTAGAGAAACACTTTTGGAATAATGCAATCTACAATAGTTAGACAAAAATTGTTAAAATATAAATATGAACGCAATGACTTGAAAAAATTTAAAGCTACAGTCAATATACTTGAACATTGATGACAAAAACCTTATTAACAAGAAGCAAAACGCTATCCTAAATAATTTGGACTTTAATCAGCCTATTAACTCCTTAACTTCAAAATTTCCTCGTTTATTGATTTGTTTAGCAGGAGCAATGCTGCCTAAGACTTCTTCCCACAGGGAGGTCAAAATATATTTGGTGCAAAGTCATTCCTAATTCAAATCAAAAAGGGGATTCTATTTTATATTCAAATACCATGACTTTTGGCAAATATTTTGAGCAAAATGAATATCATATACAGTGGACCCTCGTTATAACGCGGGTTAGGGGGAAATGAAACCTCCCGCGTTATAGACGTACCCGTGGTATAACGAGGGCAGAAATATGAATTATTGGGGGTCAAAAAATTATGAAAATGCACTCTGATATAAACTCGGGCAACAACTAAAGGAATAATAGACAGTTTTTAAAAAGGAAGTGAAGGGGATTTTGTGAACCAAGAAGGCAGGAATAGAGACAACGTACGTCATCTACGTAAGTTACCGGAAAGATATTCAATCGACATTGTCTAAGTAACACATTTCGGCTTATTTCCAGGACGATACAAGCGATGTATCCACTCTTTCCTAAAGTTTTTATTAAATTCTAATAAAAATCAAACTTTAAAAAGTTCTAATATTGAAACAAAAACAATGAAACTTGGTTAGACAATCGTAATTCATTCTAAACGTCCTATTTAGTTTTACTTCCTACGTTAACAGCCAGTTATAATTTTTTTTTTTTTCTTTACAAATTCCTTTTAATGTTCAGTAAAATTAGGAATGTGTTAAAAAAAAATTAAAAAATGTAACTTAATTTTCAGAGTTCCCTTTTTCCCAGAACTTATTAAACTTTGGAACCTTTTCGTTTTCTTCTCTAGTTTTTATGACTCAATTTTCTAATGAATTGTTTTCAAGTTTTCTATTGTTGGTATTAAAACCACACGATGTAATCTTATTTTTTATTAATTTGAATTGAATCAGGATCGGGACCGGAGCTTGACCCGCTTTATATCCGAATGCGCGGTATAACGAGCCGCGTTATATTGAGGGTCTACTGAATTTAAATTACAATAATTATAGAATAAAATTGATACGAAACTTAATCGATTTGAGAAATATTTAGTTGTTGAAAGTAGGAATATATCCCACAAAGGAATCGCACCTATTGAAACATAACAATCAACTAACTGTTATAAAACACGAGATGTAACAAGGATCAGCGTGAAAATTCCTCAGACCCAATCAGTGCTGTCTTAAGTAAGAAATATAAAATATGCCTCAGCAAAACACTTTTTCTTCAACTGAAACTTTTTAGTTAGCTTGGTGCAAAGTTAACTCATAGGTGCCGTCACACCGTTTTACGGTCCCGTAAAAATTATTAAAAATTTTGTACTTGAAATTGCCCGGAATCTGAGAATCACCCTTATAGATTATTGTTTTTTTAGATTCATGATTACAGTTCCTTTTTTCAGTCCTGTAAAATGGATGTTTGGCGATGAAAACTTCAGACTGATCTTGGGATGCTGAATCAGAATCTAAAGTTTGCCACCACGGCAGCTACCGGCTTCATTCCCATCCCAAAATACAAGTTATTTTCGATATTTTACATAAAACATGACAACGAAGCGTTCTTCGAAGACATTGTTTAAGCATTAATTTTAGCTTGAACAAATACCTACGAAATGAAAAAAACCGATTCCGCAATCAGATCACTTTTTGCGAAGTTATGGTCTTGGGAAAAATTGCTAAAATTGGCCAACTGGCGCACAGTGGGCAAAAATCCATTTCGGTGGCTAAAATTATTTTATGGCAGAAATATGTTTTAAATGTCGTTTACAATAAATAACTGAATTGTCCACCTATAATATTTTAATTGCTTCAAAACAAAAACCATTAAAAGAAAATCAACGAAATTATTGATACTTATATACCTATTTACAATTTATGACCAATTATCTTTGGAGTCGGTGCCAGCCAAGATGGAAAGTTTAATCCTGTCTTTACAATAAATAAACAGTCAAAGGGCCGGAGACAGCGGTGTGGCGGTGATAAAGCAGTGGGAGGATCTTTAAGATTACAATTTCTTTTTCAAATTCTCTTTGTTTTAGTTGGCACCGACTCCAAAAATAACTGATTATAAATTGTGAATAGGTATATAAGTATCGATAATTTCGTTGATTTTCATTTAATGGTTTTTGTTTTGAAGCAATTAAAATATTATTAAATATTAGTTGAAATCATTACTTAAATTTTCATTAATGGGAATGTTGTTTGTACATACATATAAAATCATTGATACAGAAAATTAGATACCCGGTACCAATTATAACCCGGTATCATATAACTTTCAACTGAACTGCGCTTTATTTTTGAGGGTGCCTATAAGTTGATTTTCCGACTTCCACCAGTGGCGATCTTTTCTTTATTCTTTAGGATGCTTGAAAGAGAACTACGCGGAATTCGGAATTCACTAGCAACAAACGCCCAACTTCTTTCTAATTTCTCCACTTTGCAAATCAATTTTAACTTTTCGTTAATTGAAATAATTTACAATAGCCAATGTGAAATTATTCACTCCAGTGAATAACTAATAATAAGTGACTGGTGTAACTATTAACTGGAAAGATAATCAGTGACGGGAAACCTGAATATAAATTACACATGAAATTCTTTTAATTTGTGTTCGAGTTATAGAGGCGATGACTTCTAATAGTTCATTTCATAGAGGTTGTCCTAGAAGTTCTCTCTTTTTTGAGCCCCATTTTCAGTTCTACTTATTTACACAATTTTTAACGTTTTCTATCTGAAATCGTCTCTTTGAGGTGAAATTTAAGTGTAATGTACTTCCAACCGCAGATTTTGTTCGACTTATGAGAAAGAAAGAAATACCTCTTGAAAGGTTTTATTGAACACAATTTTACACATAAAAACTACATAGCATGACTCGTAAAAACTAATAACAGTTACCATAAACTGAGAAGGTTATAAAAAAAACATATGATGTGTATGTTACGCGATTACTCCTTCAATACTGAATCAATTTTGATGATTCTTTTTTAGATCGGTAGGGCATACTTCAGAGGTGGTCCCATAAAAAACATTTTGAAATCAACGCAGCACTTTTTAAGAAAAATAAAAAAAAAACAGTTAATAAGTGATTTTATGAACAGTTTTTTGAATTTTTCTTGAAAAGTATTGCATTGATTTTAAAATATTTTTTATGGGACCACCTCTGAAGTATGCCCTACCGATCTAAAAAAGAATCATCAAAATTGATTCAGAATTGACGGAGTAATCGCGTAACATACACACACAAAAAAAAATACAGACGAGTTGAGAACCTCCTCCTTTTTGAAGTCGGTTGAAAATCCAAGGTGTACGGTTAAATGAGATTGCTGTAAAGCCTCATTTGATTGTGCTATTTCTTTAATATAATATAATACAAATGAGCTGTTTATGTATAATATATTAATACAGCAAAGTCATGTACGATTGATTATTTCAAAATTAAGCGCATTTTTGAAGACTTATTAAAAACGAGTCTTCAATAACTAAAAGTAAACTTCTTGGAAAAATAGCCAGCATTTAAAAGGACGATGGAGTACGATGTTTAATATAAGTTTAAAATAAACTTATATCACGTCGATTTGTATTATTTTGTGTTAATTAAATCCCAAAAATCATATCCGTTTCGATCCGTGCCTCATTATTATCCCCCTCCCAATCGAAACCGTTCCTTTTTGCAATTTGTTACTTCACACTCTTTTAGATCTGGTGGTGGTTTTTTTTTTCGGATCATTTTTTGCAAAGTTATGGTCTTGGGAAAAATTGTGGAAGTTTGTCCTACTTTTCCACGAAAACACGTTTGTCGTACTCTTTATACTTCAAATCCGAAAATATTAGTCCGACCCAAGATTACTTTTTTTCATCTTAAAGTTACTAAAATGTACTATTAGAATCCATATAATCAAGTCTCTTTAAATAACCATACCATAACCCTTAAAATCCCTTGAAACAATCCCCCGTACTGATGTGAAAGTTTTTTTGGGCATATTGATCGCTATAACTCAGGAACTACTTGTCCGAACTGCAATTTCGTTTTTTCATCTAATAGCTGGTTAAATTCACTATTAGATCTTACATGTGAAATTTATATTAAATCCCGTGAAATAGCCCTCACCACCCGACTGAACATGTAATAATTGCGAAGTTTTGCCAAAACATACACATTCAGCGTGCCAAAAAACTTTGTATTTCTCAATAGTACGGGTTTTTCAGTGTACTAGTGTGTGTATTTTAAGGAACATTATTAAATTAAGGAACATAATATGTAATATTCTAATAGTAAATTCAACCAGCTTTAAGATGAAATAAAGTAATTTTGAATCAGACAAATAGTTTCGGTGTTATAGACAAAAGAGTACGACAAATATGTTTTCGCGGAGAAGTGGGACTGACCGCCACACAGTGGGCAAAAAATCCATTTCGGCGGCCAAAATTATTTTATTGCAGAAATGTGTTTTTTAAATGACGTCCGATATACAGGGAAAAAATTTACATAAAAGTGGAAGAGTTCATAAAGAATAGCTGAATGTCGACCTAAAATCCAAGGTGTACGGTTAAAATGAGATGGCAGTAAAGCCTCATCCGATGGTGCCATTTCTTCAATATAATATGATACAAATGAGCTGTTTCTGTATATTAATACAGCAAAGTCATGTACGATCGATTATTTCAAAATTAAGCGCATTTTTGAAGACTTATTAATGAAACTTATTTCAAATTAAACTATTTTTACTAACAAGGGGACGTTTCCAGTTGTAACTCACAGATTTGAATGCCGATTTTTGTGTGGGTAGTAGGGACCTATAATAGTGCAAAACTAGAGTTATAGCCACCAATGGGCATTAGGAGCCGAGTAAAAAAGTAAAATATGAAAATCACTTTTTTTCTTAGCTCTAAGTCAAGATATAGAAATGATTCTTTCACGTATAATTGTAGTTATGTATGCTATATCAAATAAAAATACTTTCGTTATGCTCTAAACACTACCCGGCTTTAGGTTGCTGAAAACCTCCAAAAAAATGACAAAATTCCAAGGAAATCCGCTGTAGATCAGTGAAAATTTTTTTTCATGAACAACTGACCTCAAATTTTGATTTATAGCACCATAAAACCCTTATATGTGAAATTGTAGCTAAATAAGAAAATATTGATTTTTCACTCCTTTCGAGGAGGTTAAAATTTTGAAGTTGGGGTGGTTTTAGAAGGCAAGGGGCTGTCAATTTCTGAAAAAATGTAAATAATTTGCGCTATCTCACATATTTCGCTATCGATTAAGAAAAATTTTTAAGGACATCTAGAATCCTTAAAACTGCATAGTTTAGCCCAAGTCCGGAGGTCGCAGGATTTCCCCTTATTGAAATATCTCAAGTAATAGATCACCTTGGATTTTTTCATTCACATCAGTTTTTGTCCACTAAAATCGGGAGTAAATCCAATGCGCATGGAAAAACAGCAGAATGTATGCTGATTCTAGTGATGCTATTATTTTTGTAATCGGTTGAACACAGCAGTTGTTATGGCCGGTAGAAAATGTTGATGAAATCTCAACTTCAAAATTTTAACCTCCTCGAAAGGGGTAAAAAATTATTATTTTTTGATTTAGCTAAAATTTCACATATAAGGGTTTTATGGTGCTATAAATCAAAATTTGAGGTCAGTTCATGAAAAAAAGTTTCCACTGATTTACAGCGGATTTCCTTGGAATTTTGTCATTTTTTTGGTCGTTTTGAGCACTCTATAGCCGGGTAGTGTTTAGAGCATAACGAAAGTATTTTTATTTGAAATAGCATACATATCTGCAATGATACGTGAAAGAATCATTTCTCTATCTTGACTTAGAGCTAAGAAAAAAAAAAGAAGTGATTTTCATATTTTATTTTTTTTCTCGGCTCCTAATGCCCATTGGTGGCTATAACTCTAGCTTTGCACTATTATAGGTCCCTACTACCCACTCAAAAATCGGCATTAAAATCTGTGAGTTACAACTGCAAACTTCCCCTTGTAAGATGAAATAAACAAAAACATTAAATTATAGGTATATTATTCAACATATAAATATTTACGAAAAGCGTTGTACATGTTTGTATATCATGACAAACATCATCAAGAGCATACATCATTTTCTGAAGTTACATCATGTACCTGAAATACCACCACCAGATCTAAAAGAGTGTGAAGTATAAATTACAAAAAGGAACGGTTTCGATTGGGAGGGGGATAATAATGACTCACGGATCGAAACTGATATGATTTTTGGGATTTAATTAACACAAAATAATACACATCGACGTGAAATAGGTTACATCGTACTCTAAACGCTAGCTATTTTTCCAAAGAGTTTACTTTTAGTTTTTGCAGATTCATTTTTAATAATCCTTCAATAATGCGCTTAATTTTGAAATAATCGATTGTACAAGACTTTGCTGTATTAATATACATAAACAGCTCATTTGTATCATATTATATCGAAGAAATGGCACCATCAAATGAGGCTTTACAGCCATCTCATTTAAGCGTACACCTTGGATTTTAGGTGGACAATTCAGTTATTTATTATAAACGACATTTTAAAACATATTTCTGCAATAAAATAATTTTAGTCACCGAAATGGATTTTTTGTCTACTGTGTGCCAGTTGGCCAATTTTAAAAATTTTTCCCAAGACCATAACTTCGCAAAAAATGATCTGATTGCGGAATCGGTGTTTTTTTCATTTCGTAGGTATTTGTTCAAGCTAAAATTAATGCTTAAACACTGTCTTCGAAGAACGCTTCGTTGTCATGTTTTATGTAAAACGTCTAAAATAACCGGTATTTTGCGATTGAAGCCGGTAGCTGCCGTGGTGGCAAACTTTAGATTCTGATTCAGCATCCCAAGATTCGTCTGATTTTTCCCAAGACCATATCTTCGTGGGAACTAACTTCCAGCTACAATTAATGTTTAAAGATTTTCTTCGAAAGAAAATAACCGGTATTTTGGGCGGTTTTTGCAATTTTAGGTATGAATCCGACGTCTGCCGTGGTAGCAAACTTCAGATTCGGATTCAGCACCCCCATAAAACATAAAGATCCGTTGAGAATAAATGTTCGGCAGTTTTTTCTTCGGCAAACCTTTATTTTACTGGAAACAAAGTACATCGAACATTGCGAATGTCAATCGAAGCAATGACCGGTTTGGTTAATATATATCTAGAAAATATATTTTATCTAAATTATAATTATTTTTATTATTACAGGATTATGAAAGCAATGACGACTTCTCTTGGCCTCCCGCTGGCTGTACACAACTCTACGTTCGCTGTAACTTTATGCTTTAGTTTTTATTGTATAATAACGATTGTAAGTATCACATCATTAAGACCCATATTTTATTTTCCTTCATTTTTTTAAAAAAGTATAACCCTATTCCAGATGTTAGTGATCACAATAAATGTCAATAAGTAGCAATAGATGAATATTGAAAGAATATAAATTTTATTCTGAAGGCATTGTATCATAATATAAATGATGATGTGCCATTTACAATTTAATGCAGCAAAATAACCTCGAAATTGTGGTACTTCTCCCGTAAAGACGTAGTCACGTAAAAAAAAAAAAAAAAAAAATATATATATATGTGTGTGTGTGTGTTTAGTAAGGTTCTTGAGGTTCAGTCATAAAATAAAAAATAAACTATTTTGGCGACGTTTCCAGAATACAATAAATAAATACCTACAGAAGACAATAAACATGAAATCATTTTAGCCGTATTTAATAAATTTTCAAATAGACTAAAGTTTACTATGGAATTTGAATACGATAATAAAATACCGTTTTTAGACTTACTTTTAATTCGAAACCCTAATGGAATAATAGATACAGAATGGTGGAAAAAACCAGTACATTCCGGAAGATATTTACACTATACTAGTCAATGCCCCAAAAGTTATAAAATAAACAACGCAAAAAATTTAATAAATCGTGCAATAAAGTTATCTACAGAAAAATATAAACAAACCGCGGAAAATAAAGTAGTAGACCTTCTTTTAATAAATGGATATCCACATAGACTCATTTGTAACTTATTCAAACAAACAAATACTCAACAGAAACAACAAGAAAATAATAATAAAAGATATTACACCATCCCATATATACAAACACTATCAGAAAGGTTTAGGAAAACACTCACAAATAACCATAAAACTGACTACACGGTCACATTCAGAAATACCTCCACCAGTAATAAATTGTTTACCAAAACCAAAGATACGGATAAGTTAGAGTTACAGTCTAATATTGTTTATGAAATTCCGTGTGAAGATAGTTGTGGCAAGTCTTATTTTGGTACATCGGAACAATATCTTAAACGACGAGTGTATCAACATAAATACAGTTGCACGTCTATAAATAAAAACCCGAACAAACCTGACCAAACAGCTCTCACCACACATTACAGGCAAACAAAACATACTTTTAAATTTGATTTCCCCAAAATTATTCACCATGAACAAAATAATTTTAAAAGAAATATTAAAGAAATGATAACCATAGAAAAATTTAAAAACCGCGCAATAAACAAAAAATCAGACGTTTTAAAACTTAACACCTGTTATTCCAACTTAATACATTCAGACCAATAATATTCATTTACATTTTTATACATCATACAAATCATTCTTCCATTTATTAGTATATTACACTTATATATATTAAATGCTGTTTTCGAGGCCTTTTAAGCAAACAGTGTAATTCTTCTTTAGATTTATAAGAACATTATTGTATTTGTTTTGATAACGCTGTATCAACCACTGTATGTTTTTTTAGTAACATGTCATAAAAAAAAAAACAAGCACAAATAAAACAAAGTCAAAATTTGAGTAAACTTTTGTTACGCAAACTACTAAGAATTTTCATTATTTTTTTGATACCGGGTTATGTACAGATAACATTCCGTTGCATACGTGTTTTATTTTTTCATATTCGCCGCGCCTTTTTTTTTTTTTTTTTTTTTTTTCAATAGACTTCTCTCGATTGTTTCCCTTTTCAACACAAGTAGTATAAGTACTATGTATTGAAATTTTTTTTTAATTTTTTAAATAATGGAAATAGTTGTATATTTTAGGTTCTTAATTGCAAATTTCACCCTGTACGTTTGCATATATATGTGCATATTTTTCATTTAATTTAATTTTTTTTCATATAATTCACAGCCCTATCAATACGACCCTATAAATAAATTTTAACAAATTTAAATAAATATAAATTCCTTCAACATACCTCCTAACTATCCGTTCTTATCTTAGCGATAGAACCTTCATAGTTAACCATAACTTTTCCTATTCTTCTCTCTTTACCCAATCTGCCGGTGTTCCTCAAGGTAGTATCCTAGATCCTATCCTCTACACGGTGTATCCCAACTCATCCTACCACTGTCCTCACCACTTACGCTGTTGACATATGTGTGCTATCAGTAAACAATGATCCCTTTATTGCCTCTCAAACACTCCAATCCCATATACTAAACCTTCAAGAAAGGTGTCAATAATGGAGAATCAAAATAAATCCAAACAAATCTGACCAAATAACGTTTACCCTACGTCGTAAACCTACGATTTCCTGTCCTACATGTTTTAATTAAATATTTGGCATTTTTAAATACATAAGAATCCGATCCCTAATTATTAATATAATACAGAGTATATCCAATTATATGTAATGCTAAATAAATATTTGAAATGAAATCAATCATTACGTTATCGAAAACACATTGAAAAAGCACCACATAGAACGGTGGCAGCGACGTCTTGTTCACTGTCCCTATGTCACGTACTACAGAAACGCGGGGGATAGAAAAAAAACGCAGATAGGGGGAGGGACCAGCGGCAGCCCCGATCCTATCGAGGTAGGCTGAGTGTGCCCGGTAGCTGTCGGAGTACCAGGTGCTAAGGTCCTATATTGCCAATAGATCTCTGACTATACGATTAAAAACAATCGTTGCGTTCCGATTGTTTTCCAGCTCAAGTGCACCCTAGCTTAAGGAGGTTTCAAGGAAGCTAGGAATGTCACATGTTTTTGAGTTTAAGAACCAGTTGGCCACCACTAAACCACCCAATTCATCTCGTATCCAATCCTTACAATCTAAAATCCTTCGAAAAATCCTCATTACTCCTTACTTTGTCACTAATAAACTTATCCATAAAGATCTTAATGTTCCATATGTTGCTAAATTAGCCTACACCAGATACCTATCCTGTCAAAGTAAGCTCCATAACCACTCGAATTCATTAGTTTCTCAACTTGATTCCCTCTCCATTCCATAAAATCCTCCGAGGTGTCTGAAACGAAGAGGCCTTCTAGTGTAGAATTTTTAATAAAGTGCTACTGATAAATAGTTCTTTTAAAGTTTCGACATGTTATTGTGATCGTTGTCAATACATTTACTTGATGTATATTTTTTGTACAATTGTAAATTTCAATAAACGTATATATATATATATAATTTGTAAATTAATTTTGCGATTTATTTAGAACTATGGTTACTGGTTATTATATCCCTCCTTCTAGCCTAAAACACTTAATAAAATCAAACCTATATTACGTGATATATATAATGTTATATTGCATCAATTTTAGGACGAAACCGGAAGCATGGCCTCTAAAGTGCAAGGTATATCGGCCATCATAATTATTGGCTCTCTATTATTGGCTTTGTGCTACTTTGGAGAGCAATTAGAGACAGAGGTAACAACACAATTAATCTTTCCAGAGATCAGGAATAATTTTAATTGTTAGAATTAAGTTTCATTTAGCTGTAGCACTAGATAATAACAGAGCTAAATACTGTACTATAAACATGTAGATTGTTGGTGTATGAAGTCTAAACTATTTTTCAGATCTGCTGGAATCTGACGACTTTTGCCGGCCGAAAGACATCCTTGGCCACTCTCTTTCTCCCCTTAGAATTAGTTTTAGAGATTATAGGGGATCCATGAACCCATCGAATTGCTCCCGCTTTCACTTACAACTCATCCACAAAGATCATAATATACCTTACGTTTATGACTTTAATGACCTTAATATCCCATATATCGCTGATTTGCAGACAACTAGCTTCCCATTCTATTCCTGCCGTGTTGTCTAAAAAGAAGATGGCATCGGGATCTTCTTCTTTTGTAAATATTTTTATTGGAGTACTACCAATGTGTACAAGTATTAATCCCTACGTAGGTTTTAATCATGTCATTATATTGCACTGTATACCGCATATCGACTAGTGTGTGTTTACTAATAAAGTTATGAATTTCTGTTAAAAAAAAAATTAGAAAATGATTAACATTGGTCCTTAAGCATATTATTTTGAAATATTCCAGGATTTAACGGTTTTTAAGGTACTCGAAAGATATTCCGCCATTGTTGTCCTTTCAGTTTTCGTCCTTCAGAATATTATTTTGAAATATTCTAGGATAACCTTTAAATTCTAAAATATTTCTAAATAGTATTCTTAAGTACGGAAACTAAAAGGACAACAATGGCGGAATATCTTTCCGCCATCTTAAAATCGCTAAATCGTGAAATATTTCAAAACTGTATCATTAAGGACGAACACTGAAAGGACCTAAAAGGACAACAATGGCGGAATATCCTTCGGATAACTGGAAAACTGTTAAATCCTGAAATATTTCAAAACAGTATCCTTAAGGACAAAAAATTATAGGACAACAGTGGCCGAATATCCTTCGAATATCTGAAAAACCATTAAATCCTCAGATATCTCCAAACAGTATCCTTAAGGACGAACACTAAAATGACAAAGATTAAAAGGACAACAATGGCGGAATACCCTTCGGATAACTTGAAAACCGTTAAATCCTGGAACATTTCAAAATAGTATCTAAAGCATAAAAACGAAAAAGCCAACAATGGCGGAATATAAGATATCCGAAGGATATTCCGCTGTTGATTTCCTTAAAGTTTTTGTCCTTATGGATATGGTTTTGAAATATTTCACGATTTAGAGATTCTATGATGGTGGAAGGATATTCCGCCATTGATTTCCTTTAAGTTTTTGTCCTTTAGGGTAGTGTTTGGAAATATTCCAGGATTTAACGGTTTAAAGATATCCGGAGGATATTCCGCCATCATTTAAGTTTTTGTCCTTAAGGATATTGTTATGAAATATTTCAGGATTTAGCGATTTTAAGACGGTGGAAGGATATTCCGCCATTGATTTCCTTTTAGTTTTTGTCCTTAAAGATACTGTTTGGAAATATTCCAGGATTTAACGGTTTAAAGATATCTGGAGGATATTCCGCCATCCTTTAAGTTTTTGTCCTTAAGGATACTGTTTTGAAATGTTGCAGGATTTAATAGTTTTTAAGTTATCCGAAGGATTGTTTCCATTATTGTCCTATTAGTTTTCGTCCTTAAGGATATTATTTTGAATTATTACACGATTTAACGATTTTAAGATGGCGGAAGGATATTCCGCTGTTGTTAGCGCATTTTACGTGAAGTTTGAGAAAAGTTATGATCTATGTAACTTTTGACAGTTAGAAGATAAATTGGCATATATATGTGTATTATTAGACTAAACTAAAAATTAATTATAGCTAAAATAATTTTTTTTTCAGAACAACCAGCTCTTGAAATGCATCTACGATTTACCTTGGTACGAGGAAGACCTAAGCTTTAGAAGGGCAGTCCTGATAATGATACGACAGTCACAAAAACCACTCGTTATTAATTATCGCTTGATATCAAACTTGAATTTACAAACGTTCATGCAGGTGATTTCGTTGTTACGTATTTAAGAATTTCCATCAAATGACCTTTTTCCTTTGTCTTATAAATGTTCCATTTATCCCTGTTGAACAGAACTCCATTTGGATTCCACAACAACAACCTCTTGTTTGGAATCCACAAAAGAGTCTAAAAGGACAAGAAACTGCATTTATTGAAATATACTGGAGAAACATTCAAAGCTCTCAGTTAATTACAAAAGATTCATTTACACGACATTAGTTAGACCTATTTGGAAATAGAAACTTGAGCTTTAGGCTCCACTAAACCATCTAATTCATCTCGTATCTAATATTTACAATGTTCACTACTGAAAATCCTGAATACTTGATACGTTACTGTGTCACTAATAAACCTATCCACATTGGTCTAAATGCTACCTAACTAGACACTTATCCATTAAAATAAAACTGGCTGACTGAGGAATTATTTAGCTGTAATTCTGTTAAATTTGCCGTATTTCAGTAAATTCAATTCTAATAAATATGCCCAAAAGCATTTTAAAGATATTTGTCTTTATGTATTTCAAAATGAGGCTATTTTAAGTTGATTATATTGGTATGACAGTATGGGTATATATGTATACAGGGTGTTCAATATTCGATGGCCACTCCCTTTTTTTTTCCACAGTTTTTGAAATTTTGAAACGAGACTCTCAGGGTCTTTATTGTGACAAATTAAGTTCCTTTTCAGGTTATTTCGCTCTCCAACCTTCTCCAGTGACCCTAACTTTGGAATTCCCAATGGGATGTGGTATTTTTTAAGACGGATTTCGATAGAAAATGAAATTTTGAATCGATTTTATACCGGTGAATTTTTTTTATATGGAGCAACATTTCGCCACAAATCGTGAATAATCATTTCAAGAATATAAGCAGTCGAAAGCTAGGGTTTCCCCAGTCGACATGAAAGGTTTCCCCCGAGAGGCTCAAATCGTCGACAAGCCCGTAATGATACTAATATCATTCATGTACTGGCTACGGTGGAAGCGTATCCTCTTCGGAACGGTGTGGGCCACACTAAAACAACACCGTATGAGAGGCCGTACCGCATCTTCATCAGGCTATAACTCCCCAAGATGCTGAGAGACTAAGGCTAATGTTCCGTCATTAAGTGAGTATATCTGGCTATGTCTCGAATGCTCCGATGAGGATACGCTTCTACCGTAGCCTCTACATAAATGATAGTAGTTTCATCACGGGATTTTCTAACGAAATCTGTCGTAAAGAATACCACATCCTATTGTGAATTCCAAAGTTCGCTGGAGAAGAACTGGAGAAGTTTAGAGAGCAGACTATAACCTGAAAAGAAACTTTATTTGACATGGTTAAGACCCTGAGAGTTTCGTTTCAAAATTTCAAAAACTGTGGAGAAAAATGGGTTGGCCGTCGAATATTGAACACCCTGTATATTTATTAAAGATTTGGTATCTGTTGACTTTATTTTCAATAAATTTTGTAAGCTATTATTTACTTTTCTTTTACTATACATTTTTGGTCCGATCCGGGCCGTATATATCATTGTTCAACTTTGAAACGAGTGATTTTGCAGTTTTGGGGCGAGTAATCACCCACTCATTTCTGTGCTTCATTAATGTTAAAATTTTTTACGTTAAAAACTTGTATAAATTGCAAGGTTTGGCCTATTTTTTGTCCAAGTTTTATAACTTCCAATAATTACACATATAAAAGCGAAGTAATAAGTTCGGCCATTTTCTAAGGTGCTGATTGCCAGCTGTTATCTGACGTCACCACCCCCACAACTCTAGTAACGTACGCGTTACTGCGTCTCGTAACAGTTCCCGCCATATTGTATTATTATAACATCAGTTACAATTACGTAATAATTAGTGAAATCAATTTTGCAACTTTTTCTCCTTTCCTTCTCTGCCTCATATATTATATTTCCTTTTTACTGCTGTCTTATTTATTCTCTATTTTGCACAATGCCTACAGAAGACAAAAATATCATTATTACAAGCACAACTATTGGCAAAGAGGGAAACGATATTTGCTGATATAACTAGTAGATACGATGAAATTAAGGGTTCCACTCTTTCGGATATTTTTACTGTCCAAGTGCATTACGAGGATTTACCCTCCCTTCAAGTCAAATTTGAGGGGGTGAATGAAAAATTAAGTGACCTTAATGCTCTATTATCCAAACAACAAAATCATGTGGATACTCAAGCCCCGCAATTGCTTTCAATAGTCTGTTAACAAAAATTAAATCCAAATATTTACAATTGAAAAAAGAAGAACCTATTGCAAAACTTCTACAACGGTGCCAGCCTGTTCATTTGGCTCAAAGTGCTTTCTCCTTACCACCTATCAATTTACCAACCTTTTCAGGCGACCATACAGCAGTGGCCTGAATTTTTCTCATTGTTCACCGCCCTTGTTCACGACAACCCTTCTCTAACCCCCATACAGCGCTTTCATTATTTAAGATCCAATTTAAAAATGTTTCAATTTTTAAATTATTTATCCTTCTGTTCTTCTCTTACGTGCGCTTTGTTTGGAGTATTTTTATTTGTGTTTGTTTATAAACGAGAAATATGTTTGTTTGATTTCTATTATTTATCATTTATTTTAGTCTTTCAATTTGATTTATATCAGAATCAAAATAAATCGCATCAAATATCTTTAACCTATGACTTCCTGTCCTGCAGTATGCTTTCATGATGTTCCACTAATCCCCTAAATAGATCCGCTACATAGGACTTCATCTGGACAAACGTATAACTTGGTATCCACATACAAGACTAAAACGACAAGAAACTGCCCGTCGTTACAGACTACTTCAACATTTACTTGACAAACGTTCAAGCCTTCCACTTAATTACAAAAGACTCATTTACATGACAGTAATTACGCCAATTTGGACATTTGGACATTGGACAATTGAGTTGAGCTTTAGTGCTCCACTAAACCATCCAATTCATATCGTATCCATCCTTTAAAAAAATCCTAAATGCCCCTTACTTCGTCACTAACAAACATCCATAAAGACCTCAATGTTCTATATGTTGCTGATTTAGCCCAAACCAGATACCAATCCTTTCATAGCAAACTCCACAACCATTCAAATCCATTAGTATCACAACTTGCTTCTAATTCCATTCCAGATAACCCTCCGAGGCTCCAGAAAAGAAGATGGCCTCTGGACCTTCTAATATAGTACTTCATTATATAGAACTTTTATAAGTGCTGCCAATGGGCAGTTGCTTTAAAACAAGTGACGTGTCATTTTTTTGCATCAGGTTCACTTAATATATTATATTTTTTATTGTATATATGTAGTTGTAAATTTCAATAAATAGCTAGAAAAAAAAAACAACTATTTTTTTCTATTTTGGCTTAGGTCGAACAATACCTATTGGTGTGTTAAAATGTAGATCCTTAAGGGTTTCAGTTAGTGTATTTTGTCTTTAATACTAAATAATTTATAAGTGCTAATTTATGTAGTAAATTAATTATAGTTAATTAGAAAATAATATAAATAATAATGTTTCAGATAATTAACAAGACTTATTCCTACCTCATGATGCTGAAATCTGCTGTCTGAATGGAATGACCGACGGAAAAACAATGAAAATAGATTGGGACAAAGTTTTGCACTCTGCGATATTTTATAGATAAATAAATGTTTGTTACATATGAGTGTATTAATATTTATTCCTCTTTTTCATAAAAAAATAATAATAATAAGTTAAAAACATAAATAAACAGTGTAAGCTGAATATAAAGAGCAATGTAATAATTAAAACGGTGCACAGTGGAGAGTATGACCGATTTAAGTAGACGAAATTCTGATACTTGCCCATATTCAACCTTCGGGGTCCCACATTACGGGAAAAATAATTTAAAAAATCTAATTTATTTTTTGACACGATTGGCTTGCGCACAGTGGTCGAAAATCAAATTTATTTGCTAAAATCAAAAACTTTCCTACATTTAACGTTTGAAGTCCGAGAATACGGGAAAAATAATACAACATATCTAATTATCGGCTCCGAGTGGCGTAAACCGTCTAGTAGATGTATTTTAAATCATTTAGGAACTCTTCAAATAATAGATTGTAAAGCTTTTATTTATTCATTTAGTTTTTAGTTTTTTACTTCCTTTAATAATCAATGCACATTAAATAGAATTTAAATCAATTCCAGAAATAAAATTAGGCATAATTATAGTAATCAATAAACATAATTAAGCTTAGGTAGATAAATATAAAAACAATTCTGAATATTACAACTAATTATCTTCTTCACTCGTATCATAATATGATGATCCAGATTGATCTGATAACTCTGGCTCTGACATGGCATCATTAGGTTTCTCAAGATTGAAGTTTGATAAGGAAAATGGTTCGTTTGGAGCAGTGCACTTAAGTTAACATAGCACATCTGAATCTGAAGGTATTTTTTATTTTTGACTGGTTTTCGTAGTGAAGCATCAATTGGGTCCGATGAAACTAATAGCATTGTCAACAAATCACTATTTGTCGCTATTCGTGAAATTTTTCTTGTAGAAGAAGATGGCTGTTGAGAGGTAGATGCCTCTTTCACAACTTTGGAAGCACCAGGCTTACCTGAAACATAAAGCGCGTGCTGTGCAGCGAAAGTCAATTTTTCACAGTCTACCTTCAATAACTCGCTAACTTTTTTTTTTTTTGTTTTCTCACTAGATCATTCTAAACATTTTTCAGGGCGTTTTGAGCGTTGACGAGTAAGCTGGATAACTGAAATACTAAAATCCAAGTCATCGAAATCAAGCCAACTAGAGTATTTATTGAAAAAATCTTCCAATTTCCTGTGACATTGGAATTTTGTCGAAAAGACGGGAAATTCTAATTTTCAAAGGCCTAATCTCCACAATCTCTTGACTATTAATATGAATGGAAGTTAGAATAAATTTCAGGAAGTAGTCTTGGTGGGTATTTTTGGGAAACTTAACCCACTCTTCAAAAAATTTGATTCGGAGTGCTGTGTCTGAAAAAAATTATCTATCACCCAAAACGCAAAAAATCGCAAAAATTCTTTGCATCATTTAAAAACTAGAAGGACTGATGAAACAAATCCCACAAACGAATCCTTGGGGTAACTTGGGGGTTATATAGTTTTTTTCGTTATTGAATAGGGGCATACATTTACAAATTGCTAAATTAACTCTCCTGGCAGATTCCAATGTATATTCAATAGCGAGTGTGGAAATATAATGTCTTACTTGCCTCAGAAATGTCCATTATTAAATAAAAGCAAAAAGACTTTGCACTACACACACCTTGAACATAATAAATAATAATCCCACAGTTGGTTATTAGACATATGTGTTAACAGGAATGATTTACTCATTTACTATTTATTTGTAAACACGTTATGGCGGGAAATATTAGTATAAGCGTCTTACCAACTAATAATAAAAAGGTCAAGCACTCAGAAATTCCAAACTTTTGACTTGATTTTTGTCCACCTAAATTGGTGATTTTGCCCACTGTGCGGTGGCCAAAAATCGAAGATATTTTTTTTTTTTTGTTACATTCACCCAATATGTACAATGAGAGAAAAAAAAAATTAAAATATAAAATAAAATTAAAAAGGACAGAAAAGAGCTATGCTGATATACATAAGCAATATACAATATAAAATATACATTTTCCTGCCCTACAGTATCCTTTAATGATATTCCACTAATCCCTGTTGAACAGATCCGCTACCTAGGACTACGCTTGGACAAACGTCTTACTTGGAATCCACATACAAGACTAAAACGAAAAGAAACGGCTCGTCGTTATAAACTACTCCAACATTTAATAGACAAACGTTCAAAGCTCCCAATTAATTACAAAAGAATCATTTGCTTGACTGTGATTAGACCTATTTGGACGTACGGAGTTGAGCTTTGGGGCTCTACTAAACCATCCAATTCATCACGTATCCAATTCTTACAATTCAAAATCCTTCAAAAAATTCTGAATGCTCCTTACTTTGTCACCAATAAACTTATCCATAAAGATTTTAATGTTCCATATGTTGCTGATTTAGCCCAAACCAGATAGTAAGCTCCAAAACCACTCAAATCCTCTAGTTTCTCAACTTGCTTCCCACTCAACTCCCGATAATCCTCCGAGGTGTCTGAAAAGAAAATGGCCCAGATATCTTCTTGTGTAAATTAATTTTTTTTACTGAAGTGCAACTGATGAGTAGTTCTTTTCAAGTTTTGGAATGTTATTGTAAACGTTTTTTTAAACACATTTACTTGATGTATACTTGTACAGTTGTAAATTTCAATAAATAGATTTAAAGAAGAAAAAAAAAAAATTCAATAAATTTTATTTTATTCCTTTTTTTCCCAAATTATAATTTTAGAGGTGTGGGGGAGGGAAAAGATTTTTTACTTGAGGTAAGTCGCAGTTCTCCGGATTGACACGTTTGTCGGTATTCATTTGGCTATAACTCCGAAACTGTTTGTCCGATTCAAATTTCTCTTTTTTTCATTTGAAATCTGGTGAAAAGCCCACGTCATGTCAGAAAAAGCTAAAAACTGGTATTATTTTCAGATTCCTCATCTCAAGAAACATGTAGGAACTAACTTTTGTTTAAATCAAAAAACAAATTTTTTTTACCTTTAAAATTTTGTAAGATTATAGAAGGCAGTGGCTGTCAATTTCTGAAAACATGTAAATAATTTGCGCTATCTCACATATTTCGCCACCGATCAAGACCAAATTTTAACATCATCTGGAAGCCTTATCTCAAGTTATAGCTGACCTCGGATTTTTTCATTCACATCAGTTTTTGTCCACTAAAATCTGTAGTAAATCCAGTGTTATACGCATGGATAAAAAGCAGAATGTATGCTGATTCTAGTGGTGCTATTACTGTTGCAATCGGTTGAACTCAGCAGTTGTTATGGCCGTTAGAAATTGTTAATGAAATCTCAACTTCAAAATTTTAAACTCCGCGAAAGGGATAAAAAATCAATATTTTTTTATTTTGATAAAATTTCACATATAAGGGTTTTATGGTGCGTTAAATCCAGATTTGAGGTCAGTTGTTCATGAAAAAAAATATCAACTGATTTAAAGCGGATTTCCTTGCAATTTTGTTTGGAGGTTTTGAGCACCCTAAAGCCGGGCAGTGTCTTGAGCATAACGAAAGTATTTTTATTTAAAATATCACACAAAACTACAATAAACGTGAAAGAATCATTTCTCTACCTTGACTGAGAGATGAGAAAAAAAATAAAACGTGATTTTCATATTTTATTTTTTTTCTCGGCTCCTAATGCTCATTGGCGGCTATAACTCTAGTTTTGCCCTATTATAGGTCCTTATTACCCACACAAAAATCGGCATTCAAATCTGTGAGTTACAACTGCAAACGTCCCTTGTAAGTATTTTATTGAATAATTATAAAAGTGGGGTACTAGCTGAAAGTACCCCGCTCCGCTACGGGTTAATATCATTAGGATGAAGACAACTTAAATTTGTAAAAGTTAAGCTTAACGTTGATAATTATTATTACTTAAATAAACCTGAACAATTCCATTCTTAAAATCATTTCAATAAGTAAATTTGTCAATTTGCAAAAGTTAATTTTATATTATTTTGATAGCCCTCCAGTGAAGCTTCGAGGCAGCACTACCATCTTACCCAGCTCTGATACCAGACCATCAGCTTTTCTTATGGCATACTTTAAGTGAATATAGCCTTAACTTCTCAACTTTTTTGAAGAAAGTTTAGTCTTTCTGTTTCTATATTTTTGCGTACATATCAAGCATAAATTGGTTAAGGAGATTACGAAATTAAAGTGAATAAGGTTCTTCACCTCCTCGCTCCACTAACATTTAGGCGTAAAAATCAGCTGCAGACACAGTTTTCTTAAGTGATGTATTGGTGTTTGGGCCACGCTGAGGGATGTTGATACTGTACCTTTCTTCTCCATGGTAGAACATGATACGATACTAAAGAGAACTACTTGTCCCTACATCGAACTGGCCTTACATGTCATCACCAGAGAACATAAGTCTTTTAACCTCCTCTTTAACATAAGTCTTTTAATAGATTCTCTTCACGAAACAACTCAAACTTGTAAGTTGTAAGTAACCTCTGCAGCTACCATGAGTTCACAGAAAGTACCAATATTATAAGGTTTCGACATCGATCGTATTTCTGTTTGTTTACAACTATAAGGAACTTAAACGGTGGTCAAAGTTTGCGGCTTAAAGATCTAACCTATTTTTTAACTTAGCTTATATCCAAATACCATATGATAATTAATCTTTTATTATTCACCCAATAAAAATTGAAATCGCATTTTTCGCAAATTAGCCGCGATCCAGGCCGATTTTTTAAAATTCCTTTCTTAGCGAGCACACCTACGGCCCGAGAGGAATCTACATATCGAATTTCATTCCAATCCGTTCGGTGGTTTCTGAGATTTCGTGTTAAGTGAGTGAGTGGTATTTGACAAATATATAATAGATAAATTATATCGACAACAAATCGATGAACATGTCGGAAATCGTGTATTTTCCGAAAAAGAACTTATTCACCAATTTTTCCCCATATTCGCCTTTCCTAAGACGTTCTAGAATGGTCAGTTTTTTGACACAGTTAATACAACACCTTTTGTTTTAGGCGCCGTAACTCTCTGATTTTATAAAGAGAAAGTGTCGGAAGGGTGTGCTGTGCTTCTAGAAATTTATTATCTCTTTTATTGTGCCATGAAAACTAATAATAAATAAATAATAAAGGACCTACCTTTTTTTTTTTTTTTTTTTTTTTTCCTTTTTTCCTTATATGGTATCCCCATATAAGGACCGTTTATTTGTATATTAACATGTTCCATGCCTTACAGGCATACTACATGTTTTACAATGTTATTAAAAGTTAACATGATTAGTTTAGCATAACGTACATAACGTAGTAATATAACAAAAATATTTAAACAAAATCACAAAAAAAAAAAAAAAAAAGAAAAGAAATAACAAAAACAAAACAAAACAAAAGCCAACAAGAAACTACCTTCGCTGCCCATCATTTGTCAGTTTGTCAAAGTCGATCTTTCGTATAAACGTGAGTAAGTCAGTCTTAAATTTAGAGAACAAATTTTGTTCTGTCTCTGGCCATGTTCCATGTTTGAGAATAATATTTTTTTACTAGATTAAACCTGTGTCTTTCAAATGCTTTACATTCATAAAGTACATGTTTGAAATTTTGAGTCTGTCCGTCTTCATTACATATGTCAGATCGTATTATGTTAAATCGTTTAAGATATTGTTTAGAGTTTCCGTGTTCTGTCATTAGTTGTGTTAGTTTGTAGTTGTTACTTTGTATGTGTTTGTAATTGTTGTGTGTAATGTGAGGTATAAATCTGTGTAAGCTTGGTGACTTTGATGAGGTCACCCACAATTGGTCCCACTTTTTAACCATATCAGAACTTATGTCCCGCTTTATATATGATAATGGAACTTTGTTATAAAAAGGTAACAAATTACTTTTAGCCGCCTCTTTGGCTAGGTAATCGGCCCTTTCGTTACCCTCAATTCCAAAGTGTGCTTTAACCCATTTTATAGAGACCATTTTCCCTTTGTTCTTAATGGTTATTAAATTTCGTCTGATTAGGTCAGTCAAATAGTCATGTATGGCTGTATTATTAATCGACTCTATTAAAATTTTACTGTCCGTATGTATTGTAATATGTGTGTTAGTCTTTTGAGGTTCGTTAATTATGTATTCCGTAACTTTCAAAACAGCAAATTTCTCGGCTTGGTTATTTGAACAGTACGATTCTAGTTTATACTGATGTTCTATGGTTCTGCCATCTTGAGCTTTAAATAACCATGCACATCCAACGTTCTCGCTGTCCTTACTACCGTCCGTATAGATTTCTGTTTTGTCGATATTCACTGAATAACATTTGGGTGTAGTCCACAAATTTGATGCAGGGTGTATCCAAAACTTACAGTTTGTGTTTTTTTTTTTCTATTTTGTCTAATGTTAGGTCTTTATATCCTGTCTTTGTGTTTTTAATGTTAAACAATGTCGTTAATTCGTCAATTTTTAATTGAACTGGCAAAATACCCGCCAATAATGTCGCAGCATCAAATGACAACGTGCGGTATCCTTTGCATATTTTGATTGCAATGATCCTTTGTAGCCTTTGTAGTTTTATAACATTTTTTTTTACGAAGTACAGCTGGATGCCAAACATGTACAGCATAAAGCATTTTAGGGAGGATAGCTGCTTCATATATTACTTTTAAAACCTCTGATTTAAGGCACTGTGTTGCTCTAGCAGCTATTGACAGTCCGTTAATCATCCGTAGAGTGTCGTTATAAAGGTTGTCTAAGTGCCTGTTCCAATTTAGTTTTCTATCGAAGAGTACACCTAAATACTTCATTGTGTCACATTGTGCTAGTCTAACTGTATTGAGTCGTATGTCTAAGTCTGGTACTCTCCTTTTTCTTGTAAAAATAATGAATTTAGTTTTTTCCAAATTAAAGTTAAGTTTATTACCTCTAGTCCAATGTCCTAGTCTTGATAGTGTCAGATAATATAAGAACCTACCTTATATTACGTGAATCAGGAAAAAAAAAATTGTATGTAACAAAAATATATAGATATTTTTTTTTTCAAATCATGTGAGATAATAGGATATTCGGATAATTGGAGTTTCACTGTATTCGTGTTCAAAATTATCTATTAAATATTTGTCAAATACCACTCACTCACTTAACACGAAATCTCAAAAACCACCGAACGGATTGGAATGAAATTTCGTATATGGCTTCCTCTAGGGCCGTAGGTGCTCGCTAAGAAAGGAATTTAAAAAAATCGGCCTGGATCGCGGCTAATTCGCAAAAAATGCGATTACAATTTTTATTGGGTGAATAATAAAAGATTAATTGTCATATGGTATTTGGAGATAAGCTAAGTTAAAAAATAGGTTAGATGCTTAAGCCGCACACTTTGACCACAAAATAAGTTCCTTATAGTTGTAAACAAACAAAAATACGATCGATGTCGAAACCTTATAATATATTACTTTCTGTGAACTGTGATGGTGGCTGCTGAGGTGGACCCTTACAAGTTTGAGTTGTTTCGTGACTAGAAGCTATTAAAAGACTTATGTTAAAGAGGATGTTAAAAGACTTATGTTCTCTGGTGATGACATGTAAGGCCAGTTCGATGTAGGGACAAAAATCTGATAAGAATCAGTGAGTTCTACCAAGCGTATGATTCTCTTTAGTATCGTCTCATATTCTACCATGGAGAAGATGGGTACAATATTAACATCTCTCAGCGTGACCCAAACTCCAATACATCACTTAAGAAAACTGTGTCTGCAGCTGATTTTTACGCCTAAATGTTAGTGGAGCGAGGAGGTGAAGAACCTTATTTACCAACCAATTTGATAAGTACACAAAAATAGAAACAGAAATATTAAACTTTAAAAAAATCAAAAAAGTTGAGAACTTGAGACTATATCCACTTAAAGTATGCCACAAAAAGTGATGGTCTGATCAGAGCTGGGTAAGATGGTAGTGCTGCCTCGAAGCTTCACTATATTCAAAATAATTAAAATTATTTTGCAAATTGTCAAATTTAATTGAAAATTCTGAATGGTTCAGGTTTATTTAAGTCAATATATCAACGTTAAGCTTAAAAATAAAAAAAAAACCGTAGCGGAGCGGGGGGTACTTTCAGCTGCTATTAAATATTAGCATTATACACAGAGAGTTAATTCTAGACAATTAACTAGACAATCCAATATAAAAACGAATATTTCTGTAGTCCTTCTGCTTCAATACCTTATAGGGGAAGGTGCTGCACCTAAAGCACAGTTGTACCAGTGGACGTTTTTAATTAAGAGAAAGTGGGATGATGGAAATTGAAATTGTTAGATTTGTAGTGCTACAAGCATCTCCCTGCAGTTGCACGTGTGTTTTCAAGATTTTCAAATCAACAGTTTAGTAGAAATTATTATTTTTAAGTTTTTTTCTTCGAAATCCTGACCAATTCAACCAGTTATTTTAATTTTTTTGAGACCTACACTTAGAAATTTTGTAGGCAGTAATATTTCATTGGGTGGTCCGATAAATATATCATATCTTTATATGTTTTTATATCAGTTATCACTTACGGGTTTTGTGAAATAGAGCACAACATGGCCTTCAGTTGTACCTGTGGACACCATTGCAAGCTGAACCTGTGGACAGATAGTTAATGTGTCCACTGGTACAACAGATTTTTCTTTTTGTTTATTAATTCATTATTTCAATTATAAATATTGCAGAAAAGTCTGTAGGCATTCCGCGTGATATAAAATGCCTAAATTTGGATACCTACTATTCGTATAACCATTTTTTTTAAGAGGGGAAAACTAGCCTGTCACTATCTATAACAAACTATTCAACTAGTAAAGATGGTGATTTCACAAATGTGATCTTCGCTAATCCAACAAGCAAAGATTGCAATTTTTTGGATGAATTGATGAATGATTATGAACAAGGTTAAGAAATTGAAGATGAAGAAATATATGTTGGTAGCTATGTTTTGTGTTGTAAAGCATTTTATAGCTTTGATCAAAGAAAAAGTAGACTCGTTCACGTTCAACATTTGCTACTTGAAGAAAATTTCATCAAATAATAGAACCCCAAAATGAATTCTTCCGGACATCGCTACTGATTATGAAATTGAAATAAGAGATATCAAAATAAAATTACTACCGCCATCTTTTATAACTGGCACTGGGAGATTATGTAAACAATTACATTTTCCTACATCTTTTCATCGATGAAATCTCAAATGATTCGATTTTTTCCATTAAAATTCCATAGGCACATAAAAGATTTATTTTTGTTAAAAGGTTTAAAAATAAGTTAAGTTTCTATTTACTTTCATACACTAAATTTATTGTTGTCACCTTTCTATTCGGCCTTCTACTTTAATAATCAAGTGGAATTTTCTTGTTTAAATATTCTATTTTGTTTAGTACATTTTATAAAAAATTATTGGTGATGTGTTTCTCTAAATATCATTTCAATTATCCTTATAAACCAATGAAGAAATGAATGTCCATTGGTACAAACACTAGTGTCCACAGGTACAAAGGGGGAAGGTACTTATGGACACAAATCAGTATGTTACAGAACATTATTTTCTGAAAAAAAAGTCACTTTTCAAAATAAAGACACCAGGGTTCGATAGCCCCTTAAATTTCTTATCTAATGGTACAATAAGCACTCAGATAAATAAAGCACTGAAAATTAGAAAAATTTATAAGTGAAAATTGTCCACAGGTACAGCACCTTCCCCTATATTGTGATGTTCATGAAATACCGCTAAATATTGCACTAGTAGATAAATAAAACTGATCCTTCATGTTTAATTTTCAAGGAAATAATAATTTTTTTAAGATATGTAACTCAAGATACAATCATCAATGATATTGATTTTCATTCTTATATCTGCTATTAAAACTTAAGGCACCCATTGGGGCAAATTGATTCCAAAGTCTGTAGTTAAGAAAATGACTTACGTAAAAAAATAATTGAATCAATGAAAGATTCCGTTAATACCAGCAATTATATTAATTGGCCGTAAGAAAGTTTGCCCTCCAATCAAGAAAAGAACTGAAGAAGTATCAAATCATTTCAAGGTAATCAGAATTAGTTCTGTGGCCCATTACAGAGCCCATAATTCCATAGTCTGTTCTCAACTGGTCTCATTCCGTTCCCTAAGTCGCTACTGTACTGTACTATATTATTTCGTTAAATGGAAGTTTGAGAAAAATTGAAGTGAAGTTATGGTTAAATACGTGAGATCTCTCTTAGGCGACTTACCGACCGTCCTGGACAAAACATTCCTAATCTCGATCGATTCCAACAAAAGATTCAAACAGACATTCTTCACAATATGCAACGCTATAATGACGGCATGTTGCGTGGGTTCGATGTACTTCTTAGGGTGGAGAAGAGCCTGGAAGGTGCTGCCACCTTCGCGGCCCTATCGACAACCATATCCGTCAAGCAGCTCGTCTACTTCTTCCGCCTTGGACAGGTCAAGAAGCTTCTGGATACTCTAAGAAGACTGGAGAAGCACCACACACAGAGCTGGGAGAAGGACATGTTTAGAAGAGGGTCAGAAGACACCTGGGATGCTGTACACACTTTCTGCTTGACACTCCTCTGCTACTTGATGCTGTTCCTGGTGCTGTCTGCTGTCTTGGACTTCACGATTGGTACCATCTTCCCAAATGCTCCATCTCTCTTGGTACAGCTCCCTTGCCAGGGTTTCATAGACTTCTTTCAACCGCGGACGTTCAAATGGTTCATAGTAACGACTCTGTTTCTTTCTTGGGCATTCGAAGCAATGATGATTCACATAGGAACGGAATCACTAACATTCGTACCGAACATGTACGTCAAGATAGAACTAAAAATGCTAAGGAAAAAGCTATTACTAGTCAAAAACAAATTAAACAACCTACCGAAATTTTCTCCAAAAGCAAATAAACTTCTAACAGATATTATTTTACATCACCAAAGAACGATTGAGTAAGTCAGCATTATATAAATTGTTCTTATGAATTTAATACATTTTTAAAAATACTTTTGTATGTTTAGGGTTTTAAATGTGATGAAGAAAACTCTGGGACTTCCCCTTGCGATTCAGAACACAGCATTTTCAATAACCTTGTGTTTTAATTTTTATTGCATCATAACATTTGTAAGTATTTTTTTGTTGTTTTAGAAAATTAGATAGTTAAGATTACGGTTAATAGTAACTAGTATGTTTTGTATAGGATTTGGCAACAAATCTTGAAACCAAAAAACCAAACCATGGTCTATTTAGTCCAGAGTGCATGGAATCTGTGATTATTTTTGACTTCACAGCTTCGTTAGAAGTAGTTAGAAGGTAAACATACTAAAAGTCCCCACTCCTGGGGGGAGGAGCAAACAGTGAGGGGGGAGAAGTTCAATTTTTTTGTTTTTTCGAGTATATCTCAAAAACGGTTGACTCTAGAAAAATATGTTTCACATACACATTGAACTTAATTAAATGTCCTATAAATTTAATTATATACTATTTATCGAAATCCCAATGGTTTTCGGGATATACGTTATTAAAAATCAATAATTTTAGAAATAAAAAAAAAAAATTACCAATTATAGGATTATACAATTTTTTATGAAAGTTAATTAGCTTTAATTCTGAATGGAAACATATTTTCTTAGAGTCAACAGTTTTTTGAGATATAATCGAAAAACTAAACTACTTTAAATTCTCCCCTACCCCCCACCGTTAGCTCTTTTGTTAAACATTTGTTTCAAATACCAAAAACGTATATATTAAATTAAAGTAAATTTAATAATCTACAATTTTGATTCTGTAAATTTTTCTGAGAAACGATCGTGAAGTACACTAGAAGCAAAGATTTGACAAAAAGTGGGGTAACATTTGGTTTATCCAGAAAATCAACGATTTTTAATAACCAATATCTCAAAAACGGTTAGAATTACGGCAAATTTATATAGAATTAATTTTATAGGAACTTGAGCTTTAATGTTTATTCGAAACATATTTTTCTAGAATCAACCGTTTTTTAGATATAATCAAAAAACAAAAAAAATCTTAACTCTTCCCCCCCCCCCCCCCCCACCGTTAGCTCACCCCCAGGGCGGGGACTTTTAGTATGTTTACCTTCCAACTATTCCTAACGAAGCTGTGAAGTCAAAAATAATCGCATATTTCATGCACTCTACAATGTGTTTATTGACTGGACTAAATGTACCCAGGGCACAATAAATGAATAACATATTAGTTTTTTTTTTGTTTTCAAGTTTTGTTGCCAAATCCTATACAAAAAATATTAGTACAAAATTTTGCTTTCCTAAATATTACATGTGAAGGAAGTCCATATTGTTCGATATAAAAGCGAAAAACTGAAGAAGGTGCGAACATTTTATACTTGGCTGTAAATTCGAAATTTCTATTCAGCACTCCAACAAATATATGGTACTGCTTTGAAAACAAATTTAGAAATGACGCTTTTGGAAAACATAATTTGATCATGATTTTTATGAATTAGGTCATGTATCTGTATTTTCATATTTATTACATTTATGGACTTAATGTCTAAAAATTTAGCATTTGGAATTCTTGTTTTTTGTTTTTCTTTTCTCTGAGCCTATTTGTTTACATATTTTTTTCAAATTTCTGCCTGAACTTATTATAATTTTGTTTAATATCCTATTACCACATAGCGATAACTTTTAATGGGAATTTAAATGATTTAGGTAGATGTCTGTAAATGGAGCGCTTCATTTATTATTTTGAGGTGAATACGTCTTTAAATTTTCAACCATACAGGTGCAATCCTAAAAACCTAATGATAACAAAATCGGGGGATACAGTTAGGTATTGTAGTTTCAAATCCATCCTCTACATCCAAAATTAATTTATACCACTGGATAGCTAAGGGATCAAAGAATTCATTACAATAAGCGAGAACAGTGACTCATCGCGCGCGGTGGAGGGGAAGCGCCGCAGTTTTGAGGTTATTTTGCTGCCTATCGAGATTCGAAATTAGTATAACTTTTGACTCGGAGAAGCTGCGATGTTCGTTTAAGTTTTAATCGACAGCTGTCGTCAAAATCTATTGATTGTATAGAAAGCATTGGTTTAACACTCCAGTAGTCGGAACCGATCTGAGGGATCACCCAAGGTATTTTTTGGGCAGTATGAGATATGCGACTGAGTACCTTTCAACTAACATTCCTCGAATGCATTAGTGACGTCAAATCCTCAATATTCTCTCTAGATTTTTAGTTATTTAGTTTCTATTCCGCTGTTAGCGGGGCAAGATCTATTAAGATCTATGTTCGCCGAACCTGTTTCGTGTTATGTCATAACACATAACACATAACACGAAACAATGACGGAACAGTTCTCTGTTGTCATGTCAATATATCAATACCTACTAAAATAACCCAAGTTCGTAAAAATGCATTCATCTACCATTTTTTAATATGTTGTTAGGATGGAGGATGAGGATAGTTTAAATCCAAGTTTTCAAACCTCAAAATCAGGTGGGTTGTTCTTAGTACTCAATAAACCGCGGAATTGTAGCACTATTTTCGTTTTTCATTTATATCTCTAAAATATGAAAATTTGCTTGACAAAGCACTTACTATATTAAAGAGTACTAAATGTGGGACAACTTAATTCTAACCGCAGCTATGTAGATTAATTGGTTGCAGAAATACAGTTCTCCAAAAAATAGTGATATTTCACAATATTTGAAAATTTCCGTTGAGTCAAGTTCTCGGCTGCATTCTAACAAAAGTACTGGTTTCACAATAATTTAATTAGCTTTTATTTGATATCTAAACTGTAACTGTAAACAAACTTTTTTTAGGAACGGGAAAAGATTACAAAATCGAATAAGAGGAAAAAAATTGCATTGCTGGTTTTAAAAGTGAGTGAGAGAATTGGCAGGAATCTACCTGTTTCTTTTTCAATTTAAAAACATGTACTCCCAGACACTCCAGTCACATATCACTTCCATTGAAGAATGGTGTCATAACTGGAGAGTTAAAATAAATCCTAGCAAATCCCAGCAAATAACCTTTAATCTCCGTCGAAAACCTACCACATCCTGTCCTCCTGTATCCTTTAATGGTGCACCGCTAAATAATGTGGAGCAAATACGATACCTCGGATTTTATCTGGACAAGAGACTTACCTGGAACCCTCAAACAAGATTGAAAAGACAAGAAGCTGCACGTCGATTTCGACTGCTACAACACTTACTAGACAAACGTTCAAATCTCCCGACTCACCACAAGAAACTCATCTATATGACGATTATCAGACCTATTTGGACTTACGGTATAGAATTGTGGGGATCTACTAAACCATCGAATTCTTCCCGCATCCAATCACTCCAATCCAAAATCCTTCGAAAAATCCTTAATGCTCCTTACTTTGTCACATATGAATTAATCCACAATGATCTTAATATCCCACAT
The DNA here is from genome assembly GCA_003667255.2 of Euschistus heros. Classification (NCBI taxonomy): domain Eukaryota; kingdom Metazoa; phylum Arthropoda; class Insecta; order Hemiptera; family Pentatomidae; genus Euschistus; species Euschistus heros. The sequence continues at coordinate 748,491 of RCWM02000184.1, read as the reverse complement.
GTCGCCGATTTGGCACGAAGCAGATACCTTTCCTTTCATAATAAACTTAGTCCCCATCCAAATCCACTTGTAGCACAAATTGCTTCCCATTCCATTCCTGGTAATCCTCTGAGGCGCTTGAAAAGAAGATGGCCTCGTGATCTTCTTTTGTGATCTGCTTTTCATTAGAGTACTACCAATGGGTATTTCCTCTACAAGTTCTAATCACGCCATTATTTGTGTTGTATATAGCATATTTACTAAATGTATTTTTATGTATTTCAGACTGAACTCAGAGCAAAAATGAAGACAAGCTACGAAAATCTTCTCTTTTTTTACTAATTGACGAAAAAAAATACCATCTGTCAACAGAGTCGTATTTTTCCCATTACAAATGCTACCGTAAAAAAGAGCAAAAATGATTAACTACGATACTTAACTATACGTCCATTTATTAAAATTCAAAATACTTAATATAGTGTATAAAATAAGCTATCGAATTAAATTATATATTTTTTAACTAGCTACGAGCTTACTTAACGTTATTTATAATCAAATTTAATAGTTTTTCATTTTAAAACAGTTATTATTGATAATGATGATTAACTGGGTTTCACAATTATCCGCTGTTGCTAAGCGAATTTGTAAATAAGCGATTCTCTATGTTTCGGCTTGTGTTATGGCAAAACAAATTTCCTTTGATGTGTGTTAAAAACCGCCTCCTATTAGTCCAGTAAAATAAGGCTCCAAAAGGCCGTTTTCAAGAAAAAACTGCGGAACTTTTATTCTCAACGGATCTTTATGTTTTTTGGGGTGCTGAATCCGAATCTGAAGTTCGCTACCACGGCAAACATCGGCTTCATATTCAAAATCGCAAAAAACCGCCAAAAAAAAACTTATTTTTTTTTTATCTATAATACGATAACGAAGCTTTTGTCGAAGAAAGCCTTCAAATATTAATTGCAGCTGGAACTAGTACCTAAATAATGAAAAAAAGATATCGGACCATTTTCCATAAAGTTACGTTATTTGGAAAAAATGGAGAAATTGGCTAACTTGCCATCAGTCCCACAGCTCCACGAAAATACGTACTCTTTTGGCTATAACTCTGAAAGTATTTGTCCGATACAACATTACTTTTTTTCATCTTAAAGCTGATTAAATTTACTATAAGAATCTATAAATGAAGTTTTAATCAAACCCCGTAAAATGTATTTGCCAACCCACTAATAAAAAGGTACTGTTGTAAAATCCAAGTGTTTTTTGGCATATTCGTCGCTCTAACTCCTCAAATATTTGTTCGATCCCAAATTTCTTTTTTCTATCTCAAAGCTGATTAAATTCGCTATCAGATGCTATATATGTAAATTATATTAAATCCTTTAAACCACCCAAGCTAGCACGCTAAATGTGTATGTTTTGGCAAAATATGTAAATTATGACATGCTCAGTAGATTGGTGTGGGTATTTCACGGTGTCAATTATAAGTTACATATATAGGATCTAATAGCAAATTTAACCAGCTTTAAGATAAAAATATTAAATTTTAGATCGGACAAATGTTTTTTGAGTTATAGCGAACAATGTGCCAAAAAAACATGTACTTTACAAAAGTAAGTGATTTTCAGCGTGATAGCTTGTGTATTTCAAGAATTTTGATAAAAATTTCATATATAGGATCTAATTGTAAATTTAACCACCTTTCAGATTGAAAAAAAAAAACATTTTGAATCGGACAAATACTTTCAGAGTTATAAAAACCCGTACTGTTAATAAAACCATGGTTTTCGGCACATTTATCATTATAACTTCGAAAGTAGTCCGATTCAAAATGTTTTTTTTTTAGTTTGAAAGGTGGTTATGATTAAAACCTCATTTATAGATTCTTATAGTAAATTTAATCAGCTTTAAGATGATAACAAGGAATGTTGTATCGGAAAAATAGTTTCAGAGTTATAGCCAAAAGAGTTTTCGCGGAGCTGTAGGACTGACGGCCAGTTGGCCAATTTTTCCATTTTTTCCTAATAACGTAACTTCACGAAAAATGGTCCGATTTCGGATTTCTTTATGTCATTTTGTAGGTAATAGTTCCAGTTACAATTAATATTTGAATACTTTCTTCGAAATAAGCTCCGTTATCGTGTTATAGATAAAAAAACAAAAATAACGGGTTTTTTTGCGATTTTGAATATGAAGCCGATGGTTGCCGTGGTAGCAAACTTCAGATTCGGATTTAGCACCCCAAAAGACATAAAGATCTGTTGAGAATAAAAGTTCCGCAGTTTTTTCTTGGGCAAACCCTTATTTTACTGGACTATATAGCGATACACCCATAACACGAGCAGAAACAACTTGATAACACACAACACGAGCCGAGTGCCCATCCACACGTTCGTTATCTTCAACGAGCATGTCTGTTTCGTGTTGCGTGTTATGACATAACTCGAATGTGTGGAGCCGGCTTTAGGCTGGATTGTTCGTTTCGTTTTGAATTTTACATTGGAACCTCTCTTTTTTGTCTTTGTTTTTGTTGTTTTTTTTGCACTTTTGTCTGTGAGCATATTTTCTGTGATTCGAAGTTCGTTTAAGTCCTCATATTGTTTTTTATTACATACAATTTTTTTTTTTTTTAATAGTTTATTAACAGACATTTTAGGCCGTGTTTCGGAGTTCACCTAAAATAGATAGGCCCCGTCTTATTAGTTTTCATGACACAATAAAATACGTAAAACTTAACATAAAATACGTAATTTAAATAGACCAAGCGGCAGCTACCGGAACTGTGTCTCAGAATTAAGAGCGGAGCCCACACATTTCATAGCAGCCAAATTCTGAGTAAACGTAAACTTTAATTTCCAGAAGCGTAGCTCATCCATCCTACACGGGTTTTGCCCAGCCTGGCCATATTGCCTTCGCTAGTGGTCTCTTTATAAACTTAAAGATTTATGGCACCTAAAAGAAAACGTGTTGTATTAACTGTGTCCGAAAAATTGAACATTGTAGTGCGTCTTAGGAATAGCGAATCTGGGAAAAAATTGGCGGATTAGTTCTGTTTCGGAACATCCACGATTTCAGACATGCTAATTAAACTTTGTTGTAATATAATATAATATAATTTTATAAACAGCCATACTTTTAATCATTCAATAACATACATAGTTAAATCACTACATACGTCTGTATTTTTTATTTTAATATCCTAATTTAATAGTAAATCTGATTATCCTGAGTTTTTTGGGTATCCGGATCAATTTCGGCACGGAATAGGAGTTTTATTGTAATTATAGAAATTTTTAGTTAATATTATTAGACTCTGTAGCTTTTTATTGTTTTTTAAATTTTAATTTATGTTTCTTGTTAAATTAAAATATATGATTTAATTTTTGATATTTTAGAATGAGGGAGCGAGTTTGGCGGTGAGATTCAACGGAATATTGGCCACCAATTGTATTGGCCTTCTTCTCTTCGGTTTGTGCTTCTTCGGAGATTCTCTGGAAAAAGAGGTAAACCATTTTAGTACAAATGGTTAATTGTTTTCGTTAAATCTTATAACTTTACACCAATATCTTATTCATTTATTGAGATACAGACTAAAGAAACAAGAAACTGCTCTTCATTACAGACTATTTCAAAATTTACTAGACAAACGCTCAAAGCTACCAATTCTTTACAAAAGACTTATTTAAATCACTGTGATTAGACCTATTTGGACGTACGAAGTTGAGCTTTAGGGCTCGACTAAACCATACAATTCATCTCGTATTCAATCCTTACAATCCAAAATCCTTCGAAAAATCCTCAATGCTCCTTACTTTGTCACCAATAAACTTATCCATAAAGATCTTAATGTTCCATATGTTGCTGAGTTAGCCCAAACAAGATATCTATCCCTTCATAGTTAACTCCATAACCACACAAATCCACTATTCTCTCAACTTGCTTCCCATTCTATTCCCGATAACCCTCCGAGGCATCTAATATAAGATGCCCTGGAGATCTTCTAGTGTAGAATTTTTATTAAAGTGCTACTCATGAGTAGGTAGTTCTTTTCAAGTTTTGACTTGTTATTGCAATCTTTATCGGTTCATTTACTTGATGTATATATTTTTACAGTTGTAAATTTCAATATCGGTTAAAAAAAAAAAAAATATTGAGATAGGATGTTATAAGTTTTATATAACATAAAATAATATATCTTGGTTTAAAAAAATTAAATTATCGAATAAACTAGTTAATTTTTTTATACAAAAATGTTATGTCAGATTTTGCTACTACACAAAAATAAAATCTTAATTTTAAAATCTTTAAAAATACTCTTAAAACAAAAAAATATTGATGTTTTATATCATCAGTCAGTTTTTTCGAGTTCGATGTTCTTTGATTTGGTTAGAAAAACTCAATCGTCCTCATTGTATTCATACAAAAATAACATTGGTATTACTTTGAAATTTTCTGTCAAAAATTTAACAGAAAATTTTTTTATATATTATCTCTCCATTTAGTCCAGTCAAAGGGTGCTGAATGAGGGACGTAGATTGGATGGAATATCCGATAGTTTTTGACCTCACAGCTTCATTAGGAATAGTTAGAAGGTGAACATACTAAAAGACACCAACCCTATGGGGTGAGCTAACGGTGGGGGGAGGGGTGAAGTTAATTTTTTATGGTTTTTCGATTATATCTCGAAAACGGTTGACTCTAGAAAAATATGTCTCAAATCGAAATTAAACCTTATTAAATTCCCTATAAAAGTAAAACTAACTATAGTCGTCGAAATTCCAACGGTTTTCGAGATATACGTTATTGAAAATCGATTATTTTAGAAATCAAAAAAATGTTACCTCACTTTTTGTCAAAATTTTGTTTTTAGTACCTTCCACGATTGTTTTAAAAAAAATAACAATGAGTCAAAATTGTAGATATTGAAATTTGATGTAATTTCATATATACGTTTCTGGCATTTAAAGCAAATGTTTAACAAAAAGTGAGGTAAACATTTTTTTTATTTCTAAAATAATCGATTTTTAATAACGTATATCTCGAAAACTGTTAGAATTTCGACAAATAATGTATGAAATCAATCTTATAGGAAATTTAATTAGCTTTAATTTTGATTTAAAAAATATTTTTCTAGAGTCCACCATTTTCAAAATATAATGAAAAAAGGGGCCTTCTCTCCTCTCCATTACAGTTAGCTCACGCCCCCCCCCCCCCCCCAGGGGCGAGGACTTTTGGTATTTTTACCTTCTAACTACTCCTAACGAAGCTGTGAAGTCAAAAAATAATTTTTAGAGAAAAAACAAAACCGACTTCAAGATTAAACCTACTTACACGAACTTAACTAAAAAATAAAAAATAATATTTTAATTGCTTCAAAACAAAAACCGTTAAATGAAAATCAACGAAATTATCGATACTTATATACCTATTCACAATTTATGATCAGTTATTTTTGGAGACGGTGCCAACCAAGAATGACAGTTTGATCCTGACAGCGGGAGGATCTTTACAATTACATTTCTTTTGAAATTCTGTTAGTTTTGGTTGGCACCGTCTCCAAAAATAACTGATCATAAATTGTGAATAGGTATATAAGTATCTATAATTTCGTTGATTTTCATTTAACGGTTTTTGTTTTGAAGCAATGAAAATATTATTTTTTATTTTTTAGTTAAGTTCGTGTAAGTAGGTTTAATCTTGAAGTCGGTTTTGTTTTTTCTCCAAAAATTATTTTTATTTTTCACTTTTTAGTGGTGAGTGTATTTTTGTTTATATGGTCAATTCTCGATCTTCAAGCTACCCTGAAAAATAGTTCGAGTAACTGAACAAAGACTTATCGAGGTTATCATTCCACTTACCTTCATGTAATTGGGAAAATTAAACACAAAATGGGAGTTGAAATCATTACGTATATTTTTCATTAATGGGTATGTGTATGTTGTTTGTACATATATATAAAATCATTGACAAAGAAAATTAAATATCTGGTAGATTTAGTTACTTAGAGATTTTAAATAATCATAATCATAAATATGTTTAAAATGTAAGGTTATAAATCAGTGATTTTTATTAACTGGTTTTTTGATTTTTCTAAAAAAGTGCTGCGTTGATTTCAAAATATTTTTTATTGGACTACCTCTGAAGTATGCCCTACCGGTATAAAAAAGAATCATCAAAATTGATTAAGAATTGACGGAGGTTCTCAACTCGTCTGTATTTGTTTTTTTGTATGTTACGCGATTACTCTGTCAATTCTGAATCAATTTTGATGATTCGTTTTTAGATCGGTAGGGCATACTTTAGAGGTGGTCCCATAAAAAATATTTTGAAATCAATGCAGCACTTTTTAAGAAAAATCAAAAAAACCGTTAATAAGTGATTTTTTAAACTGTTTTTTTGATTTTTCTTAAAAAGTGCTGCGTTGATTTCAAATTAATTTTAATGGGACCACCTCTGAAGTATGCCCTACCGATCTAAAAAAGAATCATCAAAATTGATTCAGAATTGACGGAGTAATCGCGTAAAATACACAAAAAAAAAAAAAAAAAAAAAAAAATACAGACGAGTTGAGAACCTCCTCTTTTTTGAAGTCGGTTGAAAAGTTACATTTCATGGACTCTACAATGCGTTTATTGATTCGACTATTTGTTTAAAAACAATCAAATTGAAAGATGTTGGATCAGTCCTGCCTTTGATTTAAATTTAATTTTCTCCTACTTCTTATAACCGAGAACCCACTATTTTAATTTGTTTTCCAGAATAGCGAGGTATTGAACTGTATCTACGATCTGGCCTGGTACGACCAAGACAAGACCTTCAAAAGTTTGATCTTAGTAATGATAAGGCAGGCTCAGAAACCATACGTTATCAATTATAGGCTGATAGCGAATTTGAATTTAACAGCTTTCATGCAGGTAAATATTATTCAGTATTGCTACGTTTTATTAAAGGTTCGAAAAAGAGAAATAACTAGTAATAATCAAAGAAAAGTGTTGAAGGGATCTGTGTTTGTGCTTTTGTAAGGTTGTTCCGTCGAAATCACGGTCAAATTCCATAGACCGGGATGCACCACATGCAAATTTAATTGGAAAGACATGAATTTGTTCCCTAACCCATTTTATTGTATCATCTGCCTTGAAATGATATATCGTGGTTTAGCAGCCTGTATCCGTCATCGGAACGCGGTATCGCGAACACTTAAAATCGCCCGAAATAGTAAAAAATTATTGGAAAGGTATGTTCTTGAGTTTGGTCTCATTTTTTAGTGTATCTTTTTCTAAAAACGAATCAAGTGGTCTGGCGGACGAAAGACGTCGGAAACATGCCACCAGACCGGCTTTCGTGTAGCGGCAAACTGACCCGAAAAGTGAAAAATAAAGGTTTAGCCACCATTTTTTAATATGTTGATAGGACTCATAAGAATAGTTAAAAAATATTACAAAGCATAGCATAAAGTAACATATAAACTGGAAGACACTTGTGTCGCCCAGCTCCATGACCTTGTCGCCCAGTGAACGTAGCCGGTGTCGGCAAATTTTTACAGGAGCAAAAATTTCAATTTAAATACAGTTTTCAAAATAATAAAAAAAATAGTAAAAAGTTCAACTCCACAGTTACAATTAAAAAAAACAAACTTGAAACCGACAAATGGGAGCTCAAATGTCAAGTTTTTTTAGGAATTGTAGCTGTAGAGTTGTACTTCTATCTTTATGAAATAGGCCCCTGGTGTCAATTTAAAAATGGGTTCATACGTCATAGAGTGGGCCAAATTAATTGTTAAAGGGTCTGGGATCATTAATTAAAGTAGGGAGTTCCCGTTATTCCAAACCTCACGGACCATGTTAATTAAGAGTTAAAACGGCCTAAAAATGCGTTTTTTGACACTTTGCGGGACCCCCAGCCCTACCCCCGGTACTTTTGCCGTCCCGTATGTCGCCCAGTCAAAATTCCTTAAAATGTGCACTGGTACAAAGCGATATGTACATAAAAGAACTAAGCATTTATTAATGTTATATATCAATCTAATTTATGTATTGTTATTTTAAATATGCTTATAGCATGTTTATGTATAAAAATTTGCATATGTATGTAAATATGTGTGTATGTAGGTATGTATGAGTGAATATACATATAATGTATGTATGTGTGTGTGCATATATATATATATTTATGTGTGTGTGTGTGTGTGTGTGTGTGTGTGTGTGTGTGTGTGTGTGTGTGTGTGTGTGTGTGTGTGTGTGTGTGTGTTGTATGTCGCATATATTTAAGTTGACTATTAGTATTTTATTTTAAGCTGAGTCTGGTTTATTTTGTTGGTACAGCATATAATTTTGTGAATTGTAAAAACAAATTATATAAGAAATAAAGAAATTAAAAATAATAAAATAAGAGTAGTTAAAATCCAAGTTTGCAACCCTCAAACCCAAAAGCGATTTTCGTAGTACTCGAAAAACTTGCGAAATTTTTGCACTATTTTAATTTTTTGGCTCATATTTCATAAAAAATAAACATTTACTGGACATAGTATATTTGCAATATCAAAAAGCTCTAGTTTTCGCAAAATTTGCAATTTTTCGGTTAAGAGTCAAGTTCTCGGCCGGATACTGATGGAAGTACTGGTTTTACAAAAACACCTTCAAGAAATAATTTTAAGGTGTCTTTCGTTACTGTGTGTATCTTTCGTTACTCCCAACTCAACACATAAAATGAAGCTTCATAATTTATGTAGCACATATACAGCGGAGCTTCATGCAATAGCCTCAGCCCTCTACCAATTTACCTTTACCAACTCTATAATGACTGATTCCATGAGTTCATTAAAAGGGATAAAAAAAAAATGTACTCGATATCTCTCTATGTTGGACGATTTAGGCAAGTCGGTGTATTTTATATGGATTCCGAGCCACGTGGGGATAGTTGGGAATGAGCTCCCAGGCCGAGGGGCCGCCATTTTAACACCCTAGGAAATAGTTGTTCCTCTGAAAAGAGAAATATCGGATGCCTGGCAGTCCACGTGGGATGAAAGTCCACCAAACAAATTAAAAAATATTAAAAGAACAGTCAAACCAACCACATCAGATCGCATCAGTCGCAGAGAAGTTGCACTGGCCAAACTTAGCCCCAATTCACACAGAACGGACGTGGCGGAAACGTGGCGCGGACGTGGCGCTTTTGTCTCTTCGGACATAAAAACAACATTAATAAAATTTAATATTGGAGTTACATACATATATACCAACAATTCAATAGGGGTGAAACGTCACTAATTTATTTTTTTTTTTCGGAAGGCGAGGGTGAATCGGACATAAAAACCACTTTGATAAAATTTTATAGTGGAATTATATACATACATATATATCAACAATTTAATAGAGGTGAATCATCACTGATTTATTTTTTTTTTTTTTTCGGAAGGCGAGGGTGAATCGGACATAAAAACCACTTTGATAAAATTTTATAGTGGAATTATATACATACATATATATCAACAATTTAATAGAGGTGAATCATCACTGATTTATTTTTTTTTTTTTTTCGGAAGGCGAGGGTGAATCGGACATAAAAACCACTTTGATAAAATTTTATAGTGGAATTATATACATACATATATATCAACAATTTAATAGAGGTGAATCATCACTGATTTATTTTTTTTTTTCGGAAGGCGAGGGTGAATCGGACATAAAAACCACTTTGATAAAATTTTATAGTAGAATTATATACATACATATATATCAACAATTTAATAGAGGTGAAACATAACCAATTTAATTTTTTTTTTTTGGTAGGGGGGTAGCGGGTTTTTAGAGAAAATCTGAGTTTTTTATGTCCGATTCACCCTCTCCCCCCCCAAAAAAAAGAAAGATTAAATCAGTGATGTTTCACCCCTATGAAATTGTTGGTCCATGGTTATGTAAGGCCAATATCAAATTTTACGAAAATCGGTTGAGTTATTTTTATGTCCAATTCACCCTCTCCCCCCCCCCCCCCCCCCCCAAAAAAAAATTAAATCAGTGATGTTTCACCCCTATTAATTGTTAGTACAGTGGACCCTCGTTATAACGCGGGTTAGGGGGAAATGAAACCTCCCGCGTTATAGACGTACCCGCGGTATAACGAAGGCAGAAGTATGAATTATTGGGAGTCAAAAAATAATGAAAATGCACTCTGATATAAACTCGGGTAACAACTAAAGGAATAATATACAGTTTTTAAAAAGGAAGTGAAGGGGATTCTTTTAACCAAGAAGGCAGGAATAGAGACAACGTACGTCATCTAGGTAGGTTACCGGAAAGACATTCAATGGACATTGTCTAAGCAACACATTTCGGCTTATTTCCAGGACGACACAAGCGATGTACCCACTCTTTCCTAAAGTTTTTTTTTTTAAATTCTAATAAAAATCAAACTTTAAAAAGTTCTAATATTGAAACAAAAACAATGAAACTTGGTTAGACAATCGTAATTCATTCTAAACGTCCTATTTAGTTTTACTTCCTACCTTAATAACCAGTTATCATTTTTTTTTTTATTTACAAATGTTCAGTAAAATTAGGAATGTGTTAAAAAAAAAAAAATTAACAAATGTAACTTAATTTTCCAAGTTCCCTTTTCCCCAGAACTTATTAAACTTTGGAACCTTTTCGCTTTTTTCTCTAGTTTTTATGACTCAATTTTCTAATGAATTGTTTTTAAGTTTTCAATTGTAGGCTTTAAAACCATAATACGATGTAATCTTATTTTTTATTAATTTTAATTGAATCAAGATCGGGACCGGAGCTTGACCCACGTTATATCCGAATCCGCAGTATAACGAGCAGCGTTATATCGAGGGTCTACTGTATATATGTACGTAACTCCAATATCAAATTTTATTAATGTTGTTTTTATGTACGATTCACCCCTTACCCAAAAAAGGAAAGCTAACTAAAAAAGAAAAAGGAAAAAAAAAAAAAAAAAAAAAAAAAAAACTCGTGGCGAGGAAGTGGCGTGCCCCTTCTTGTACGCCACGAGAGACGGCAAAGAGACGTGGCGAGGGCGTGGCGCGGACTTTTTTTAATAGGACAAACGAAGAAGAGACAAAAGCGCCACGTCAGCGCTACGTCTCCGCCACGTCCGTTCTGTGTGAATTCGGCCTTAGAATCGGACATACATATCTGACTCACTCATACCTGATGAAGAAAGAACTACCACCAGAATGTCAACACTGCTACAACTCTCTCACAGTCACATATTACAAGACTCTCCATTTTACATTACCTTTTTATTAAATAATGACGAATCAAATATAAAATCCGTGTTAATTTCCTTAAAACTCACAATCTAAAATAAGTTAAATAAAATAAAGAGCTGAACAATGTTTATATAGAGGATATGTATAAAATATATTATATAGATTTTTATTTATTTTTTTAAAATAACAACGAAAGAATTTCAGGCGTTGATGACCCCGGCGGTTTCACGCCTTAAAATCCAAACAAACAACAATAATTATAAGGAATTTTAGCCCTAAAAGATGTCCGTAGATGTAATAGTTTTCTGAGAAAGAGGAAAATATTAGAAATTAGGAAAATCGGGTTTGGAGAGAAAATTATATAGATTGGTTTGAAAAGAAAATTTGACGACTGTTTTCGTATCTGAAATTTAATGGAGAATAGTTTTGTTATATAACATTTGGCAATAGGTCCTACCGTTTATACATTTTTTAAGTGTTGGAGTGTTTTTTGACAGTCTTTAGCTCTGTGTTTTTCGGATCGAAAATTTTTGGACAGTTTCCTTATCAGAAGCAGAAGGCTATAATAGATTTATCATATCCATGATCTATTTTTTTTCCCGGTCCGGGGGTATTAATTTTTTTTTTTCTACAATCGTTAAATAATGGGAACATTATTCAATTAAAAACAGCTGAAACGTTCCATTTTATTCTCTAGTGAGTAAAAAATCCCATAAGCTTAACTTTAGTTTTCTAGAGTGTAAAGTAAAATTTCAGTGCCACCTTAATACAAAGTTTATTATTATTTATATTAAAATATATAATTACTATTTTATCTAAATGCACAGTATTTTACATAAAATGAACAATTTAAAAACATTTTTAAAAAATAGCAGGACAAATTTAGAAAATTTAGAACCATTCGAAAGGTTATTAATTTTATTCCTTATTGGATAGTACATATTTAAATTGAATTGCTATTAAGTTGAATTTAAATTAAATTACGATGGATAGTGATTTAAGTTATGGAAACACTCCTCCTGATATGAAAAATACAGCAGAAAATGTGTCGCATCGCTCGCTCGTGAGTGTAAACCTTTCCTGGAATGAGTAAAAATACTTCTATATACTCTTGTTAAATAAATAACCATTAATTTTAATAAAATAAATTATTTCGTCGTCATTGATTTGCTAAGCTTTCTGTATAAAAGAAAATAAATATAATAAATAAATTAATAAGTATATTAATTAATAAGTGTATTATTAACTAACAAGGGGACGTTTGCAGTTGTAACTCACAGATTTGAATGCCGATTTTTGTGTAAGTAGTAGGGACCTATAATAGTGCAAAACTAGAGTTATAGCCGCCAATGGGCATTGGGAGCCGAGAAAAAAAAGCTCTCAGTCAAGATAGAGAAACGATTTACGTTTAATTGCACTTATGTATGCTATTTGGTATAAAAATACTTCCGCTATACTCAAGACACCACCCGGCTTTAGGCTGCTCAAAAACTCTTTAAAAATGACAAAATTCCAAGGAAATCCGCTGTAAATCAGTGGAAATTTTTTTTCACGAACAACTGACCTCAAATTTCGATTTAACGCACCATAAAACCCTTATATGCGACTTTGTCGAAACCAAAAATATTTTTTTTTTACCTTTAAAATTTTGTATCATTTTAGAAGGCAAGATGCAGTCAATTTTTGAAAAAAAATGTAAATAATTTGCGCTATCTCACACATTTCGCCACCGATTATCACCAAATTTTATGGTCATCTAGAAGCCGTAAAACTGCATAGTTTAGCCCTAATCCAGAGGTCACAGGATTTCCCCTTATTGAGATATCTCAAGTTATAGCTGACCTCGGATTTTTCCATTCTCATCAGTTTTTGTCCAGTAAAATCCCAATGATATATATATATATGGATATCCCCCGATTTGGTTATAATTAGGTGTTTTGGATTGCCCCCGTATGGTAGCAAATTTAAAGATGTATTCACGTCAAAATGATTTCTCTATCTTGACTGAGAGCTGAGAAAACAAATAAAACGTGATTTTCATATTTTATTTTTTTCTTTGGCTTCCAATGCTCATTGGTGGCTATAACTCTAGTTTTGCACTATTATAGGTCTTTTTTACCCACACAAAAATCATTATTCAAATCTGTGAGTTACCCTTCATAACGTCTCCTTCAAAAGGAGCGCTTTTAATTTGAAAATGATTTTAAATCATTATTGTTTATTTATTTTTAAATATGTAAATACTTATTGATTTATTAACTAATTTATCCTCCAACAATACAAACAATACAATAAAATCTAATTACATATTTTATAATCTATTATTAATCATTAATTATGTCTTATATAACAATATCATAATTAACATATATCCTATAACAATATCTCAATTATATCTCAAAGAATAATATATATCCACCCATTATTATACTATTCAATAATATCTAATTATTATCATTTTTATTTATAACATATATTATCAATCAATAATATCCAAAGATTTATTTGGTTGTTATTGACTATAATTTTGAATAAGGAAGGAACGGTAGATATAAGCTTCTTCCAAGTAACTCACTAGAGCTGCCCAGCCTTCACCATTTAGGTATTTGACCATATCAATTTCAGTCATAGTAATGTTACGGGCCACTGGGGGTATGACTAATCAAATCACAACTTAAATACTAAACACTAATTTATTTACAACTTAATAAATACAAATAGGTCCCTTAAGCTACTTAATCTAATAACAATTATACTTAGGTCTAATTACACTAATATGTGTATTACACAATACTTATCTTTAATATCTTAATACTAGATGTCACAATTATACATAAGAATCTATTACACTGACACACAGAGACTGTTACTACACTCACTGACACTGTTAATCACTGTCACTAACTCACAGACTGAACTGTCACTGACACTTGACTGATTGATCGTTACTTGATCACTGACACATGGATACTGACTCCCAGGCTGGAAGTCGGCCTATTTAAAGCGCCGCCGAACATTCTAGATCTGGCCAGATTACAGGTCTAGGGCCTTCTGGGGTGTCGTGACCCTTCCAGGCCATTTGCCGCCCTTTTCGGCTACCTGCTCGCCCATGCCCACGGCACCACCAAGTCTAGGCCACCCTGGCGGCCTTTCCAGCTACCTGCCCCCGGGCCGCCCAGGGTACCCTCAACCTCCCAAGACCGTAACAGTAACTACACCAAAATATTTTTTCCTCATTCCCTCCAAGACTTTACAACGTCCTAAATAATGGAATACATCTTCATTTTCTCCAATATTACTCCAACACATAGAACAAATGTAATTCTGTCCCTGAATGAATGTTCTGTAGTTCAAGTTGAAAAGTTCGCCTCTAATTTTAATTATGACGCCTATATCAGATATAGGTAAATTTGAATTAATATAATCAATGTCAAAAGATATTTGTTTATATATTTGGTGATATTGGCCGTTTAAAGCTCTTCCCCTATAATATGTGTCATAATAGATAATTAGGCAAGATTTCAAGGCTTTTAAATCTTTCCCCAATTGTTCAGCAGAATTGAAAACTGTGTTAAAGTTGCTTTTGACTTTATCGGACCAATTTATCCATTCCTTAAACCATAATATATATATAAAACCCTATATTATATTAACCCATATCATTATATTAATTTATTGTTTTGTATTAATTTATCATTGTTTTATTGTTCTCAGGTTATCAACGCATCTTATTCCTACCTTATGATGCTTAAATCTACAGTTTAATAGAAAAAAAAAATCATTGGACACATACAAAAAAAAAAAAAAAATAATAATTTCAGCACTGAATACAAAACTTTGCACTAAGGCAACTCCAATTGTTGATGGAATTTAATTTGATTTTTAAAGTGAAGTCAGCCAAAAAGTTCGTTGACGTTTAGACTTGAATTATTGATGGACAATGTGGGATAAAAACAGGAATATGGATAAAGGGGAGTTTCACGTCAAATCGAACTCGGAATTGAATGATAAATTGTTTATTAAAATTAATAAATATATATATATATATATATATATATATATATATATATATATATATATATATATATGTAAACAATAAACAAATATAAATTAATAACATTTTAGCACAATATTATCTTATAATAAAAAAATTAAAAAAAATAATTTTTTATTAGTTTATAAGAATATTGAAACTTCAAAAAATCCATTTGTGGTAAATTTAGCTATAGTAGACAAAATCCAGGAAATGGTTTTTTTTTTTTTTCAGAACAGAATTGACAAGAAGCAGTTTTAAGAATTATTATGTATAATGTATTATAATCATGTACCAATCATTTCTCATTGTATTAATGCCACATAAAATGTTAATAGTTGTTTAACTATATAGTTATTTAACTAAGCTACTCTTAGTTATAGCTAAGAGTATGTTAGTTATATGTTTCCCTTAATGTTTCTCTAAACTTAAAATTTGTACTATTAGCAGACATGCAATCTGTGAAATTCAATTCAATGTAAAATACTTAAATATTTTGTTTAAAAACCTAACTGGCGCTAAAAAACTTGTTTTATAATATTAAGTAGGATTATTAAGTTAACAATTATATTTATTTTGAAAACAGCAGTTGTTCTTATATCAATTAGAGGCCAAATGTTATTTAGCTAGTAACTTATTCAATTTTATATTAGTTAAATAAAGCCAATCATGTTTCTCAAATTTATTGTAACAAGTGTTATGCCATTTATAGGGTTAACATTTAAACCAATATTTTTCGCTTGCATGTGATTCAGTTTTCTGCAGGAGATACATTTTCGAATTATATAGCTTAATCCTGCTGGACGCCGATGCCCTTATGTTCTTTATTTCATTTAACTTTAGTCCAGTCAATGAACACATTGTAGAGTGCATGGAATATGCGATAATTTTTGACTTTATAGATCCGTTAGTAGTTAGAAGGTAAACATGCTGAAAGTCCCCGCCCCTGGGGGTTGAGCTAAAGGTGGGAGGGAGGGGATAGGTTCCATTGTTTTGTTTTTCGATAATATTTCGAAAACGGTTGACTCTAGAAACATATGTTTCAAATAAACATAAAAGCTAATTAAATTTACAATATAATTTATTATGAATAGATTTGTCGTAATCCTAACCGTTTACGAGTTATACGTCATTAAAAATTGGTTATTTTCGGGGGGAAAAAAAAGTCACCTCATTTTTTGTCAAACTTTTGCTTCTATTACGCTCCACAATTGTTTCTCAGAAAAAACGTCCAAATCAAAATTGTAGAGCATTAAATTTACTTTAATTTTATATACAGGGTGAGTGTCTCTTAGTGAAAAAAAAAAAAGGGTTAAACTAGATCAAAAATGTAGCTAAATGCCGCAGATCTCACCTTTCTATTCCAATCCGTTGCAGATATACGATTAATCAAAGACTTTTTTGAGGAAATCACGTATTTTACCATAAAAACTGTAATATTTCCATTTTGTCTAAATATTTTTCAAACTTTGGCCACATTTTCGGATTTAACATTAAATTTCCTATAAGAACAGATTACACGTAACCTTGAATTTTACAAACTTGGTATCAAAAGAACAGCTTGATCTTCACCTTATTTGGGGAAGTCACAATATCTTATTTACTTCAACGCTCACCGTTTATCGAAAAAACTATCCACAGAACGTGAAATCTCACAAAAACTTGCAAATTTAATCAGCTTTCGAATGATATGTTAAATGTAATGATTTTGTAACAGATATTTACTTTTGAAACAGAAAAAACATGGTGTTCCCATTTGGCATACAAATCAGTTACTTGTGTAAATAAAACATTATGACAATCCCATAATGGAAATGTGCATTTTAAACATAATAAACTCTTTATTGGAATAAAAAGCAAAGAAAAAAATGATTGTTTAATAGAAAACAAAGGAAAACTGTCACTAAAGCAACACCAGATCAGAAGATCTCATGTTGTTAAATTTATTTATTTATTATTATTATTTAGGATTTATTTTATTAGATTTTCAATGTAATGTTTAAAACCCAGTGATAATGAACATAGACCTTAATTTTGCCGTTAGCTTCTGAATGCAGATTGTGTCTAAGAATACTACTTTTTGAAGTGAATTTTATGGACAGATGAGTCTGTTTTTACAAGAGATGGCATTTATACCCATCCATGTATATCGTTGGTTTATATTTGTATTACTTTCGAATAATGTGGAGGAGCACCATGGTGTTGGAAAATCATATTTTGCCAAACTTCAGGTGGAATATTGTGATGAAGTTGTGGTAGGATATTTTGTAACAAATCTTACTAATTTCATCATTCAATCTGTTGGGCAAGCTATGATTTTTCAACACTATTCGACAGCAATACAGATATGAATAAACCAACGATACTCCACATAGAATGGTAGAAATGCCATCCCCTGTACAAACAGACTCATCTGCTCATAAAATTCACTTCTAAAAGTAGTATTCTTAGACACAATCTGCATTCAATAGCTAACGGCAAAATTAAGGCCTATGTTCATTATCACTGGGTTTTAAACATTACATTGAAAATCTAATAAAATAAATCCTAAATAATAACAATAAATAAATAAATTTAATAACATGAGATCCCCTGATGGTGACCATGTTTTTTCTGTTTCAAAAGTAAATATCTCCATGAAATTGAAACAAAATCATTACGTTTAACATATCATTCGAAAGCTGATTAGATTTGTAATTTTTTGTAAGATTAGACGTTTTGTAGATAGTTTTTTTTCGAAAAACGGTGAGTGTTGAAGTAAATGAGACATTGTGACTTCCCCAAATAAGGTGAAGATCAAGCTGTTCTTTAGATACCAAGTTAGTAAAATTCAAGGTTACGTGTACTCTATTCTTATAGGAAATTTAATGCTAAATCCGAAAATGTGGCCAAAATTTGGAAAAATATTTTGAAAAAATGTTGATATTACAATTTTTATGGGAAAAAACGTGATTTCCTCAAAAAAGTCTTTGATTAATCGTATATCTGCAACGGATTGGAATAGAAAGGTGGGATCTGCGGCATTTAACTACATTTTTGATCTAGTTACAACCAATTTTTTTTTTTTTTTACACTAAGAGATACTCACCCTGTATAGGTTTATATAGTAAATTTAAGGAGCATTCATATAAAAAAAAGAAATTTTGGATCGAATAATTAGTTTCGGAATGAGTACTAACAAACGTGTACTCTCAGAGAAGTGCGACCCCAGATAAGGAGTGCTGAAATGAGGGGTGTAGATTGCATAAAATATGCGATAATTTTGACTTCATAGCTTCGTTAGAAGTAGTTAGAAGGTAAACGTACTTAAAGTGGGGATGAGCAAAAAGTGGGGGGAGGTGAGAAGGTCACAAATTTGTTTTTCGTTTATATCTCGAAAACGGTGGACTCTAGAAAAATTCGAAGAAATTCCAACGGTTTTCGAGATATACGTTATTAAAAATCGACAATTTCAGAAATAAAAAAAATGTTTACTTTACTTTTTGTTAAATATTAATTAATTAAATATTAAATTTGTTAAATATTTTAATAAGCGAATACCAGAAACGTATGCATAAAATTAAAGTAAATTTAATGCTCTACAATTTTGATTCTTACGTTTTTTCTGAGAAACGCCTGTGGAGCGTTAGAAGCAAAAGTTTGACAAAAAATGAGGTGACATTTGTTTTTTTTTTTGTCCCCCATGGAATATAGATGAAATAGATGAAATTATTGGACCTGGTGGAATTGTGACCAATTGAAAGTAATCAATTTTCAATGACTTATATCTCGTAAACAGAATTACGACAAATTTATATATATAACAAATTGTATAGTAAATTTAATCCATGCACTCTACGACCCTCATTTCAGCACTCATTGACTGGACTAATTACCTGTATGATTGTATTGTTTATTTCCAAAGGTGAGTATTTTATTTTTAATAACAGCCGAGAGGGATCGAGAAAGATCGGTCAAATCCAGGTTAAAGTTTTTATGGCATATTAGGAGAAACAGAGTCAAAATTAACAATTAATTATTGTTTGTAATGATGATATTTGAGAAATAATAAGGGTATCAAACGTGATTTTTTACATTTAAATCAATATAGCTACTAAACGCAATGTTCTAGTGACAAATGTTATAATATATAAATATATTATATACATATTCTCCATTAAATTTTTAATTAGCAGGATGTCGTCAAATTTTTATCCGCAAGAGCGTTTCAAAAGTGATATTTTTATTCAAACCAAAATTCTGAAGAGCCAAGAGGAACCGAGGAAGATTGGTTAAATCCAGGTTAAAATATTTTATTTCCCATTAGAAATAGAGTTAAAAGGTCACACTCATTAGAACCTGCCTCTTAGTCAAGACTGTTTATAATCAAAAGAGTTGAGCACCTAACTGCTCCTACTCTACTAATATCATACTACCAGGCTACACCCTCGCGTTCCCTAAAACCGTATAGCTTTTGTCCAAGTCACTGGTGAAATTAAAAAAAATCAGAGTTACACACTGTCTAAGGTACCTTCAGCCAGTTTATTTGTGAGGGATTAAGTAGGGCTCCTTGAAATTCCAGCACTGACACTCTCGTGTCATTGGTTCTTTAGCCAGTGGAGGCAGAGTGAGGGTCCTTAGCCCATTAGAGCGTTACCTTACTGTACAGTAACAAATTATCGTGATGTTTAAAAATTAGTAGCTACTTTGTAATAATTCTTTTAGGGGCAAAGATTCCATGGTAAGGTGCTATGAAATCTTCCCTTTAATCTAGTGTCAACTGTAAGGTTTATTTGTCTATTGGATTATTGTGAAACCTGATATAGTCCAGTCAATAAACACATTGTAGAGTGCATGAAATATGCGATAATTTTTGACTTCACAGCTCCGTTAGGAATAGTTAGAAGGTAAACATGCTGAAAGTCCCCGCCCCTGGGGGGTCAGCTAAATGTGGGGGGGAGGGGATAGGTTCCATTGTTTTGTTTTTTCGATAATATTTCGAAACCGGTGGACTCAAAATAAGTTTCAAATAAAAATTAAAACTAATTAAATTTCCAATAAAATTAATTTCATAGATACGAGGTGTGATCAAAAAGTATCAGGACTTTTTATATAATATGGGAATGCAATGTCTCACTGCGATGCGGTTGGCAGCATTATATTGCCTGGCTCAACAGGAACACAGCTGTGTTTGCAGATCAATCATAACATCACTGAAAGTAACATTAGCACAGTTTGTTTGAGGTTAGTTTTATAGAGTTTGGCTATTTTATGATAATGAATGTGAAAGAAGAGCAACGTGTTTGTGTGAAGTTTTGTGTGAAACTGAACAAAACGTTTTCTGAAACCTTTTTGATGTTACAAGAGGCTTTTGGTGAAGAATGTCTAAGCCGATCATGCTGCCATCAGTGGTTCAAGAGGTTTAAAGATGGCCGAACATCCACAGACGACGATGCTCATTCCGGACGCCCTTTAACGTCAATCAATGAAGACAATGTTGCTAAAGTGAACGCTCTCGTACGATCAGACCGTCGACTAACAATCCGTGAAATGGCAGAAGAGTGTAACATTTCATTTGGGTCATGTCAGGAAATTTTAACTGAAAAACTTCAAATGCGTCGTGTTGCAGCAAAGTTTCCGCCAAAACTGTTGACTGAAGACCAAAAACAACACCGAACTCATGTTTCTAAGGAATTCCTTCCACAAGGTCAAACAATTAATCGTTTTGTTTATCTTGAAACCCTCAGAAAATTGCGTAATGCTGTGAGAAGAAAGAGACCTTAGCTGTGGCAAAGTGGTGATTGGGTCCTTCACCGTGACAATGCTCCTGTTCACTCTGCATTAGTTATCCGTAACTTTTGTGTAAAAAACGCAATGACTGTCATTCCTCAGCCCCCTAATCCCCTGACCTGGCTCCAGCCGACTTTTTTCTTTTCCCGAAGCTCAAGAGACACCTGAAAGGACGAAGATTTCAAACAGTTGACGAAAATAAAGAAAAAACAACGGAGCTTCTAAACACCTTTACAAAAGAAGAGTTTTCTGGGGCCTTTGATCAGTGGAAACACCGGTGGGAAAAGTGTGTAGCTTCCCAAGGGGAGTACTTCGAAGGAGACAAATTTGAATAACCTGAATGTTGTATGAATAAATGTATAAAAATTCAGTCCTGGAACTTTTTGATCACACCTCGTATTTGTCGAAATTTCAACGGTTTTCGAGATATAAGTTATTGAAAATCGATAATTTCCGCGGAGACTTTTAGTATGTTTACCTTCTAACTACTCCTGACGAAGCTATGAAGTCAAAAATTATAGCATATTTCATGCACTCTACACCCCTCATTTCAGCACTCATTGACTGGATTAATATTTCTTACGTTTTATTCTGAGATCTCCACACTACCTATCTCTCTGGACAAGTTTATAAGTAATAGTGACGTTCTCATTGGCTTTAAATCTTTTTAACAATATATTTTCAACGTTTTTTCCTAAGTTATGATGTAATTTTCTCATGCTTGGTTTTTTTTTTAGGTCTTCTCTGTAGACTTGTAAACATAGTTCTTATTATACATGAACGCTGGTCAAGGAACTGGTATTTTATAGAGAACTGTATTATTTTTTTTAGATATAACTGAATTGTTTTATTTACTATAATTTTTTATAGACTGCTGTTTTATTATTTTTATAGATAATTATTTTATAGAGAACTGCTATTCCTACTCAGAAAACGCAACACATGTAATTTCCGCTTATGAATTTCCTGTTTTAAGCCATTCCATACAAGATAAACCAGAAGGGGATTAATTTTTATAAATAAGATTTTTTACTTGTTCAAATATAAATAAATTGTAAAATTTTATCCCTCTTTTCACCTAGATATACTTCATTTATTTCTATGAATTTTTTAAATCAGAGTAAAATAATGCAAATATTTGAAATACAATAATTCCACTCAATAAGTTGTAACAGCAGATAAACTAAGAGCAAACAATAAATTATTCACAATTCACAGTATTGAATGCGCCTAGCGTAAAAGTATGGTAACGAGTAAAAGTTCGAAAACCAAAGAAATAGATCCAATAAAAAAGTTTAAGAAGCAAATTATTCAGGAACTAATGGGTTATAGAGCGAGAGCCTGTGAACCCCAGACCTTCGTTATTTTATACATGAATAGATGATGTTTCCTCATCAGCCAGACACTTACCATCGTGGCAACCCCTTGCCAGACACCCTTAATGCTCATTTATTTGTAATTGTATTTACGTTATAGTATAAAAGCTGATCTTTATATATATTACTTGGGTAATAATTAGATGATGTTTCCTCATCAGCCAGACCGTTCTGACAGTTCCAACCCCTTGCCAGGCAAGCAGGTAGGGTAGCTGTAGGTAGTTAAAGCTGTAGGTAGCTAAAGGTGTGTAAAATACCAGCCTACTATCCTCAATTATAAAGCGTGATTTTTTGATATTTCCTTCAGAAATGTACGTTATAGTATAAAAGCTGATTTTTATATACATTACTCGGGCAATGAATAGATGGTGTATCCTCATCAGCCAGACCGTTCTGACAGTTCCAACCCCTTGCCAGACAAGCAGGTAGGGTAGCTGTAGTAGCGAGCGCGAGGCAAGATACATATGGCTGGGTGGGAGTGAGATAGTGAGTGATGTCTGTCGCGATCCTTCACCACGCTCTTGTATTTTACTGCACATGTATTGACGATAGTAGGTTGGTATTTTACACACCTTTAGCACCGTTTACCCGCCAAGGCCACGATAACCCGAACTTCATTCATGGCCCATCGTTCGTACCTTTATTGGGAGCATTCGCTGACAAATTTCTTTTATAAAATAACGAAGGTCTGGGGTTCACGGGCTCTTAGTCTATTATCCTGTAAACCTGAATATAATTAGTCTTTATACATTTGAAAACTTATTTTAAATTTCTATTCCTCGCTTTTCTGTCTATATCTCTGAAGAACGTTGGCATAATATATAGGAGTAAATAGCAATAACAATGTGAAATATTATATTTGTCCTTGATGATCCTTAACATATCTTGGTTGTACAATATACAGTCAACCTTTATAGTCCAGTCAATGAAGACGCGAAATGGCATGTAGAGTACGTTTTCTGTAATCAAGTTTTTTCTTCGGAAACATGTTCAGGGTAGTTAGAAAGTAAACATACTAAAAGTTCTGGAGTTTTCGGGTATGGGAACAGGAAGAGAGAGGGGGCGTGGAAGGTCCCTTTTTTTGGTTTTGCGCTCATATCGCGAAAACGGTGCGTCCTATGCAAAACACGACTATTTACTAAATCAATGTTAATTAAATTCTCTAAAACTTTTACAATACACATATTTTTCATACTCTGTACTGTTTCCGAGATATACGCTTGGCAAATGTGAACATTTTCCAAAAAAAAAAATGTTCACCTCATTGTTTCTGTTAAACTTCCCACATCTTCTAAAACGTTCATCCTACGACAAAATTCTTTATGAACAATATCGTAGACAATTAAATTTCCTTTAAAATACACATATTTATGCCTATTTATCTTCAACCAGTCAAACGTTACATAAATTTTTACTTTGCTTGGTATAACAAACGTACTAAAAGTCCTTCACATTTGCCAATCGTATTCTCGGAAAATGTGTATATTATAAAAGTCGTATAGAATTTAATTAACATTGATTCAGTAAATAGTCATGAAAATGACATGGTTTTCGAGATACGAGCGCAAAACCAAAAAAAGTGACGTTCCACGCGCCCCTTCTCTCTTCCTGTTCCCAGGCTCGAAAACTCCAGGACTTTTAGTATGTTTACTTTTTAACTACCCTGAACATGTTTCCGAAGAAAAACCTTGATTACAGAAAACGAACTGTATAATCCTTTATTGACTGAACTGTTATTTGTATTCGGTTGTCCTACATGTAATGTCTGTAATTGGAAACAGGAATTAAAAGAAATATAACCAACCAAGCAAATATAGTTTATTCAAAAGATTTACCATATTTTCCAACATAGGTGAAGAAGTGAAGTGAGAAAAGTAATTTTTAATCGTTTGATAGAATTTTCCTTAAATAAATTTATCCAAGGTCTAGTGTGGCAGTATAAGATAGGTCTTCTTAACTCAAAAACTTTAATATAGGCTAAACCAGACAGCTATTGACACCATAACTTAGAAATTAGAAAAAATAAATAAAATAATAATAATAATAAAATTCCTTTTAAATCCTACAACTCAACTGCATAAAAATACTTTAAATATTGTACTTTATAAGATATCCTTAGGGTGTCAATAACTGATTATTACTTACTTGTAAAATATATTCTAGTAATAACATTTGTTGTTATCTTTCTTGTTCAGCTTGAAGTAAGGCAATTCAGGGGAAATAACTATAAATTTTAAATTTATTTAACTATTCTCTCTATAATTAGACTATAAATATTTCCTTAAGGTTGTCAATAACCGTCTGGTTTACACTAAAATAATTCGAAAATTTTCGTTACTTATATATATAAAAGTAAGCAGGTTTTTCTGAAGTAGATAGTTGACTTTAAGAACAATCGTATAGACATTCTAACGACTCTCTCACTTCTGTCTAATATTTTAGTGGTAGAGACTTTCAAAATCAACTATATAAACAAGAAACTGCTCGTCGTTACAGACTACTTCAACATTTACTAGACAAACGAACAAACCTCCCAATTCATTACAAAAGACTCATTCACATGACAGTGATTAGACCTATTTGGACGTACGGAGTTGAGCTTCGGGGCTCTACTAAACCATCTCGTATCCAATCCTTACAATCCGAAATCCTTCAAAAAATCCTAAATGCCCCTTACTTTGTCACCAATAAACCCATCCATTAGCCCAAACCAGATACCTATCCTTCCATAGTAAGCTCCATAACCACTCCAATCCATTAGTCTCCCAACTTGCTTCCTACTCCATCTCTGATAATCCTCCGAGGCGTCTGAAAATAAGATGGCTTAGAGATTTTTTAGTGTAGATTTTATTGAAGTGCTACTAGTGAGTAATTATTCACAAGTTATTTACATGTCATTTTATTCACTGTCAACACATTTACTAGTTGTATATTATATTGTCCAGTTGTAAATATCAATAAATGAAAAAAAAAAAAAAAACTATATAAAAATTAAGTACTATACCTTATTTTTTAACCAAAGAAATTTGTGGTTTTAAAGCTTTATTGGTAGGTTGATAAAAAATTCCTTGCGCATGAATATAACTTCATTTTATATTACATATTTAAATATTAAGTAAAGAAGAAGATAATGAGGGATGCAGTCAAAAAGAAACCAAACGTCTAGTTAAAAATGCTATAATCGTGCGTCAACGTTTCGACCAACCTTGCAGGTCTTCTCCAGGGCTAAAAACAACAAAAAAGCATATGTGACAAAAATTAGCAGACAGATAAACTAATGACAAATAAAAAACATACAGGGTGTCCCGAATTTAAATGGCAAAACTTCAGGAACTTATAGGGGCCCGAAAAACTAAGATAAAAAGTCCTTTAGAGATTTGCTCGTTTTTGTTTAGTTTTAGAGAAAATCGCAAAAAAAGAAACAAACAAAACAAAAATGTTACAGGTAGCGATTATCACGTTTCAAAGTTCGTCAGGCTTGGCAGTGAGATATGTAAACACTTAATGTTATCCTTTACATTCTGGCTTCTATCTAGGATTATGATTCCTAAATCAGTTTTCAGTCAGTTACTCAGATTTTTGTGTGAATAGCATCAGCCACAATGCCGCATACATATTCTAATGTTGAATACGCTGATATGATTTTTGTGTATGGTTTCTATAACGGTAATGCTTTAGAAGCGGTGCGGGAGAGTATGCGTGCCGATTTCCAAATAGAAGAGTGCCTAATCGACGAGTCTTTTCGTTAACTTTTAACAGACTACGAGAGACTGGGTCATTCTTAATACGTAATGAAGGCGACTAATTCCAGGCAGCAATAAGAGCAGATTATCGGAGAAGAAATTGTGTCCAACGCCACTTCGATAACAATCCTGAGACTAGCATCCGAAGAGCATCTGCTGCATTAGCAATATCGCGGCAAGCAATATGGCGAACTTTGAAAGATGATAATCGCTACCCATATCATCTTCAAAAAGTTCAGAATTTATTTCTTAAGATTATGTCAAGAGATTGAATTTCGGTAACTGGTTTCTTGACAAAATTCGCGATGATAATTTATTTCCATTAAAAATTATATGGACCGATGAAGCTACCTTTACAGGAGGAGTAATTGTTAATCCCTTAATGTAGGGCTCTTGAAAATCCCGGAGCTATTAGAGAGAATAGGTTTCAGCATGAATTTGATATTAACGTTTGGCTTGGAATTTGGAACGGATTACTGGTGGGACCATATTTTTTACCTGGTAGATTGAATGGTATCAAATTTACACATTTTTTGGAGAACGACTTTTCTAATTATTTAGATGACATTCCCTTACAGCAGCGGGTTGAAATGTGGTTCCAACTCGATGGATGTCCAGCTCATCATAGCAGAGTTGCTCGAGCTTGGCTGGATATAAATTATCCACAACGATGGATTGGACGTGGAGGAGTAGTACCTTGGCCACCAAGATCACCTGATATGACAACAATGGATTTCTTCGTATGGGGAACCTTGAAGCAGAAAGTTTATTCGGTGTCAATCAACTCAAGAGAGCAATTAAGAGACCGAATCATAGATGGAGTGCACCAAATATCATCAGAACAATGTTTAGCTACAATTTATCAAGTGAGTGCTAGATGTAATGCTTGCATTGGTGCAACAACATTTTGAGCAATATTTACATTAAAAAAAACATAACAAATATAAATGTAAATAAATAAGTATAAAAATGAAAACTTGTTTTGTTTCTTTTTTTGCGATTTTCTCTAAAACTAAGCAAAAACGAGCAAATCTCTAAGGGACTTTTTGTCTTAGTTTTTCGGTTCCCTATAAGTTCCTGAAGTTTTGCCATTTAAATTCGGGACACCCTGTAGAGTGACATGAATAAAAAAAAAAGGTACAATAAAAGCTATTGAAAAGAACAAATATATAAATAAGTGATAATACAGAGAATCAAGGTAAGGGATAAGAGCAAGACAGAAGTGGTATGGAAAAAAAAAAAAAATGTTAAGATTTCCTTCTGTCCTCTTTGATATTGCATTTATTTCTTTTTGTTCACTACCCTAAACATATCTTATTTTTTCCCCCTCATCATTCCCGTGTTATATAAGAATAAATATTTTTGAAAAGGATTTAAGATTCATTTACTTATGAAACCCATGTTATATTTTAATTTTCTATCATTTCATGACGGTTTTCTAAACTAATTAGTAACAACAATGTTTGTGAATGAGTGCATCGACTGATTGTGTCTTTAAATATATATTTTACTTTTTTGTAAGACTGCTTTGTATTAATGTTTAAATTATTTTTATAGTTCTAGTAGTTCATTAATTAATAATCAAATTTAAAGCTGTATTTTCTCTATTTTGTTTAAATATATTTCAAACTTTGACCATATTTTCGAATTCAGCATTAAATTTTCTATATGTGCAAAGTACACGTAACCTTGATTTTTACAATCTTGTGACCTAAAGAACAGCTTGATCTTCACCTTATGTAGAGAAGTTACAATGTCTTATATCACTTCAACGATCACCAAAAAACCATCCACAAAACTGCAAATCTCACAAAAACTTGAAACTTAAATCAGCTTTCAAATGATATGTAAAAAGTAATAATTTTGTTTCGATTTCATAGATAAATTAACTTTTAAAACCAAAAAAACACGATGTTCTCATTTGGCATACAATTCAGTTACTTGGGTAGATAAAACATTATGACAATCCCTTAATGGAAATGTGTATTTTAAACATAATAATCTCTTCATTAGAATAAAAAGGAAATAAAGGAAAACTGTCAATAAAGCGTCACCAGATCAGAGATAAGATCCTTTTATATAAACTTAGATTCTCAAAAGTTTATTCTGTTAAGTGAAAAAAATGAATGAAAAAAGAAAAACCAGCTATGCTCATAGCCAAAACTAGTATATTTTATTATACAGAGAACTTTCCCCTTGTAGAAGATAATTAAATTGTTACAATTACAAGGATTTTAGTGGGCTTTAAACTTACAATTGGTTGATATCAATACAGGTTGAGTAGCTCTTAGTGTAAAAAAAAAAAAAAAAATTGGGTGAAACTAGATAAAAAATGTAGCAAAATGCCGCAGACCTCACCTTTTTATTCCAATCCGTTGCAGATATACGATAAATCTAAGACTTTTTTGAGGAAACAACGTTTTTTTCTATAAAAGCTGTAATATCTCTATTTTGTTTAAATATATTTCAAACTTTAACCATATTTTCGAATTTAGCATTACATTTTCTATTATAGTTGAGTACTTTTAACCTTGAATTCTGCAAACTTGTGACCTAAAGAACAGCTTGATCTTCACCTTATTTAGGCAAGTTACAATGTCTTATATCACTTCAACGCTCACCGTTTTTCGAAGAAACTATCCACGAAACTGCAAATCTCACCAAAAACTTGCAAATTTAATCAGCTTTCGAATGATGTAAAAAGTAATGATTCTGTTTTGGTTATGGAGAATTTGTACGTTACATTGAAAATCTTATAAAATAAATCCTAAATAATAATAATAAATGTAATAACATAAGATCCTCTGATCTGGTGTCACTATATTGACAGTTTTCCTTTATTTTCTATTAAACAATATTTTTTTTTTTATTGTAATGAAGAGTTTATTGAATGAATGAATGAATTACTGTATTTTGTAAAAATAATTACAATCACAGGAGGTCTGACTTAAGAATGAACAGTTAAAATGAAATAAAATATATAAATAAATTGAAATAAATATAAAATCCATATATCACACATAATATAAAATTAAATAAATATACTACACATAATAAGTACAACTAAAAAAAGAAAATTTTCGGCTGAAAAAAGAAAAACAAAATTTTAGACAAACAAAAATTAAACAAAATACTTCGAGATAACTAATCACCATCTGAATTAAATGTATTGGTTATAAATAAATAAATAGCTTTTAAATGCTTTATACTCTTAACCGATAAAAGATTTTCCATGGTCAACTGAGGAGTAGGTCAGGGCAGGAGATACTTTCTTAAATAGTTTTGCCTTTGCCTCCTAAATGCCGAACAATCCAGCGAAAAGTGTGTGACACCACCAGTACCATTTGTGTCACAAAACTCACAAGATTGATCACTGTTAGATTCTCTATGATCTGTTAGATTCTCCACGGTATAACAGTCGGGTATTCCTTTTGCTGGCCATCCTCAGTTGAGCGAGAATTCTCTGGTTTTCTATATCGGTGTTGAATTGTAGGTACGCTTGAGGTATGCCAAAGGTTGCGACATTTCTATAATATAGATTAAACTCGGACTGCGCCACTCGATCGAAATCTAAACTCATGATATGATTCCTCATTGCGCCTTCGAGGTCGACGCCGTGCTGTTTAATGATTTCTAAGTTCGAACAAATCAAAATGTGAGAAGCTCCCACCATAGCGAGCAGTGTACTAAGCTGTCTCAACCAGTTATGAGGCATAGTGGTAGTTTTTTGAAATTCAGAGAGCCTCTTGTAACATAGTTTTGGCAGCTGATAGTCTTCCATCCCCAACATTTTTACCCACCACTTCAACATCCTTTTAAATATTTTTAAAAGTACGTGAGTCATACCAGTCTCTACCCTTATGTAAGAGTTAGGTGTGTTCCGGGCATCTATAGTGAATACTTCACGTATTTTAATTTCCCTTGCTTTAATAAATCCGAGTATTCACTCCCCCAAATTTCAGCTGAGTGAAGGAGTTTGCTTTCCGATAGTGATTCGTACAACTGGCATTTAGTATTAAGTATAAGAGTTTATAATGTTTAAAAGGCACATTTACTTTAAGGGATTGTCATAATGTTTTATTTACACAAGTAACTGATTTGTATGGCAAATGAGAACATCGTGTTTTTTTGGTTTTAAAAGTTAATTTCTCTATGAAATCGAAACAAAATCATTACTTTTTATACATATCATTCAAAAACTGATTAAATTTGCAAGTTTTTGTCAGATTTGACGTTTTGTGGATAGTTTTTTAGAAAAACGGTGAGCGTTGAAGTAATATAAGACATTGTGACTTCCCTAAATAAGGTGAAGATCAAACTGTTCTTTAGATACCAAGTTTGTAAAATTCAAGGTTACAGGTACTCAGCTATTATAGAAAATTTAATGCTAAATCCGAAAGTGTGAAAAAATTTGAAAAATACTTAAACAAAAAAGAGATATTACAGCTTTTATGGGAAAAAACGTGGTTTCCTCAAAAAAGTCTTTGATTTATCTTTTATCTGCAACAGATTGGAATAGAAAGGTGAGATTTGCGGCATTTTACTACATTTTTGATCTAGTTTCACCCAATTTTTTTTTTTATACTAAGAGCTATTCAACCTGTATTGATATCAACCAATTGTAAGTTTAAAGCCCACTAAAATCCTTGTAATTATAACAATTTAATTATCGTCTACAAGGGGAAAGTTCTCTGTATAATAAAATATACTAGTTTTGGCTATGAGCATAACTGGTTTTTCTTTTTTCATTCATTTTTTTCACTTAACAGAATAAACTTTTGAGAATCTAAGTTTATATAAAAGGATCTTATCTCTGATCTGGTGACGCTTTATTGACAATTTTCCTTTATTTCCTTTTTATTCTAATGAAGAGATTATTATGTTTAAAATACACATTTCCATTAAGGGATTGTCATAATGTTTTATCTACACAATTAACTTAATTGTATGCCAAATGAGAACATCGTGTTTTTTTGGTTTTAAAAGTTAATTTCTCTATGAAATCGAAACAAAATTATTACTTTTTACATATCATTTGAAAGCTGATTTAAGTTTCAAGTTTTTGTGAGATTTGCAGTTTTGTGGATGGTTTTTTGGTGATCGTTGAAGTGATATAAGACATTGTAACTTCTCTACATAAGGTGAAGATCAAGCTGTTCTTTAGGTCACAAGATTGTAAAATTCAAGGTTACGTGTACTTTGCTCATATAGAAAATTTAATGCTAAATTCGAAAATATGGTCAAAGTTTGAAATATATTTAAACAAAATATAGATATTACAGCTTTTATAGAAAAATTACTACATTTTTGATCTAGGTTCACCCAATTGTTTTTTTTTACACTAAGAGGTACTCAACCTGTATTGATATCAACTAGATGTAAGTTTAAAGCTCACTAAAATTCTTGTAATTGTAACAATTTAATTATCTTTTACAAGGGAAAATTCCCTATATAATAAAATATACTAGTTTTGGCAATGAGCATAACTAGTTTTTCTTTTTTCATTCAATTTTTTCAATCAATAGAATAAACGGTAACGGTTCGGATCGGCGACACCACCAAACTAGGTTGACCCGCGCTACACCGACCAGTTCGATCCTTACGCTTTACTTCATGTTTACATTTTTCGATAGTTCATTCCTATAACCTCACATGTAAACAATCACTTCTACAGTTTCAACTTGGATTGTGTTGTTTAGTTTGTTATATTGATATTTAGACTTAAATGTAAATAAGTAAAACAGAAGTTCACAAAATGAGTTTCATAAAGGATTAAGTGTTTTATGAATTCATGTTTTCTTATTTCATCTAATCTTATGTGTAAAAGTGTTATAAAACTTAAGAAGATTAATTTGTACATGGATTTGGTGTTTTACATATTTATATTTGTTCTATCAATTTAGGTGATAAAATTTACAAGTTGTAAAAGTATTATGAAACTTAACAAGATTTATTTGTACATGGATTTGGTAATTTATATATTTGTATTTGTTGTTTCAATTTCAGTGATAAAATTTCAGTATACATATTTTGTGAATGGATTCTTTGTCATCCATATTACTTTTTGTGCTAAAGTGAGACAGATTGTATAATTAATTCAATAAAACATATCAGTTTATAAATAAATGTGAGAAAGTATATCACAGGTTTTTTATGTTTTCTTATTTCCACTTCCCATTAGAAAATATAGCAGAAATTAACAGCTTCACTTTCAACTAGGATTCTGTCTTATACCATATTATATAATGGCTTACAACATGGAGAATTGACAATGTGAAAATAATCACAGATTAAGAGGTAAATGACACATCACTATATAATTGTAGAACTATTGGTATAATGTTATAGATTAATGTGTTTTAAAAAAAATTAGAAGCCTGATGATGAAACATTATCTCCGAAGCATGTAGCTACAAATGTTAAATAAATAGGAGTTATGCCAAATAAATACTTAAGGATTCTGTCTTTTTTATATTTATAATTTGTTATTTTCACTTCTCTGAGAGAAAGTTCATCAGGAATTAACTTTACTGGTGGTTCAGTAGTATATTAATTGTTGATTAAATTAATATTAATTAAAAATTGATTTAGTGTCTTATATTTCGATATTTCCTTATTTCCACTTTAATATTTCCTTATTTCTCATTTTAATATTAGAAGGTAAACAGAAGTTAATATTACTTTGAACAGGGATTCAGAGTTTCTCAGAAAATATAGGAGAATAACCTTCCCCCTCTAAAAGCAGCGACTAGAACATCGAAATAAATCGGAACAAGGTTAGAATCGATAAAAGGTATTCTGAGCGGGTTTAGGGGTTGGTGTCGCCGATCCGAACCGTTACCGAATAAACTTTTGAGAATCTAAGTTTATAACCAAAGATGTCATATTACAAACTGTATCAACGAAATTCCCTTATAAATCGGCAAGTTCTCTTAACTATGACTATAACTTATGATTTACTCTTCTTTGCTAATCTTTCAGAAGCAGAATTTGGGTAAGACTAGTTATGGTCATGTGGCAAAATAATCTTTAAACAAATATTTTTAATAATTGATTAATGGACTACTATAACTATAAAAATAATCTAAATACTAATACAACGCGGTCTAACAAAAAAGTAAAATATATATTTAAAAAAACACAATCACTTGATGCACTCATTGACAAACTATGTATTTACTTATTAGACCAGAAAACCGTTATAAAATGATAATTGGAAATAAATTAAATCAATTTTTTATCACAGTATAATTTATATCCACACTTCTCTTAAATTTTTCTACATAAGAAGTAATGGCATACAATATGGTAATCATTGCTATTAAAAACTGAATGTATTAAAAGGAATTAGAATGTATTTTGTGTTAATTATGTTTTTTCGATATTTCCAGTTTTCTGGAACAGCATTAGCCACTTAAGTTTTAAAATGACATAAACAAACGAAGAAAATTCTATTATTTCTTTACTAGCAGAAAGAACGTTTGTAACAGAAAATAAAATTGAAATGGATAGGAGTTCTAACTTATTGTTAATTAAAATCAGATATTCCAACATAATGGAGCTTGTACAGAAACCTGAATTCTTTTGAAAAGTTACATAACTCAAAAACTAAAAATTATTGAAGCAATTTCACTGTAATTACTTAAGAATTCTCACTTTTAAAATCGATCTTACTAGAAAAAGAGGTATTTCAGGACACTATTTGAGGAAAACATTTTTTAATTATTAATGGAAAAGGATAGAAGGGAGAGTTTCACTGGTAAATGAATTTTAAATCCTTTTCAGAAATATTTCTTCTGGTGATATCACAAATAAATGGATTAGACCCTTATTATTACGATAATTGTATTAGCCTGCTTGTAACTGGTCAGGTGATTATAATCCCCAGCCGGAAGATTATTTAAAATATAACATTAATATCACCAAAATAAGAACCGTTAGCCAACTGAGAATAGCCATATGTGACTACTTGAAAATATTTTTTTAAAATAACAGTTTAAAAATTAAAGCTAATGAAAAATGTGAAGATTGTAGCTTATTAATCGTAAATAGCTTAAAACATCTGTTGTTAGAGTGCCAAAGACACGATAATTGTTTGTACTAAAATATTATAGAAAAGATAAATGTCGTCTTCCTATTTATTTTAAATGTTTTAAATGCTAGCAAAAAGTAATTTAATTATTTCTTTTGGATTAACTAAATAAAATATTGGTTTCTATTGATATTGTTGCTACAACTTCTGTAACCCTAGCCTATAATCAATATCAATTCATATACATTGCTAAAATATGTTTTTATTTTTATTTTATTTTATTTTTCTTTGTTTGTATATATCATTATAGCTTGTAAAAAAAAAAAAAAATCTTTTGTTCGTATAAATTATTATAATATGAAGAAATGCTTTTTCTGTTAGTGTTAATTATATAACATGTAAAACTCTTCTTCTATTTGTATTTATTGTTTATTTATTATTATGTAATTATTATTGTTATTGGCTAACTCAATTGCCATACATTTTATGCTTTTAAGCAATCAATAAAAAAAAAAAAGAATACAAAAAAAAAAAAACTGGTCAGGTGACCATAACTAGTGATTTAACCTAAATAAAGTTAAAAACTATAAATTAATATTGCCTTGATAAGTTTTTGACAATGAGAAAGCTAACACTAGATTGCCTGTGAACAAGTTCTAACTAAAACAGATCTCCTCAACACCAATTAAGCTAATCGGTTCCATTTGGATGACTTTGAGAAGTTTTTCGATTCCTGTTGATCCTAAATACTTTCTTGATTGGAGCAATTAATTCTCTGAGTTATTATAGAGCCCATAATTACCCGTCTGTTTCAGTCGGAACTGTATTCTGAGACTAGTATTCGTCACAGTATCGTTCAGTGAATCAGGATGCTCCTTAAAAGAGAATACTTCGACGATCTATCTACATTCTTAGAAAAATACAATTTGTTGAATCGTAACAACAAGGTTACGAATTTACTATCCTGCCTATTTTCCGTGTTGATAGCGTGTACTGTGATCGCGTCCATTTTCTTTTCCGGGTTTGAGGACAGCCTCCAGTCCGATATGTTTCTTGGGACCATCGGAACAATCACTGTCAGCGTCTATGTATACTTCGTCTTGAACCAGAAGAAGCTGAGGACATTTCTACACCATCTTAAAATATTGCAAGATATGAGAAGAGAAGAATGGGAAGAAGAGATGTTTCACAAAGAGACTAGACGGATCATCCGTTTGTTCTACTTGTACTCTGAGTCTATTTCATATTATTCTTCATTATATTTGGTTGTGAACTTGGGTGACTTCTTGCTGGGTTACATCGATCCCGAATCGCCTTCGATACGCCTACCCCTCGCCGGCCAAGGGTTCATCGACGCTACAGAACCAAGAAGCTTAAACAATTTCTTGGTGACCATCATTGGAGTCCTGTTCGTCATAGGTATAATATACCCTTATATAGGGACCGAGGGGTTTCTTCTCTTTTCGTTGATCTACATCAGGACAGAACTTAAGCTCCTAAATAGAAAGATCTCAATTGCGAAAGATGAATTCCTTCACGAAAAGGGAGAATTAGATGCGAAGAAGGCAATGAAAGACATCATAAAGCAACACCAATATTTTTTGAAGCAAGTGAAATTATTTTTGATGTTTTTTTTTAATACGCTTTTATTAACTTCACCTGTGTGTAACGAAATCTTTCATCGTAATTTTCACCAATTGCACAACTTTGTTGTGATGTTCTCACTTAGTCTAGTTAGATTATCTCCTAAATCTGTCTTGCAAAAGATGAAGTAGTAGCTTTTATGTTCTTATATAGTCCAGATGGGTCATAAATTTGATAAGGGGAAGAAAACATATAGAAAAATGCTTTCAATCGAAAACAATTTTATTTACAAAATTAAATTTTATCAAATTGTGCGTCTGAAAACATCCCTTGAGCTGAATTTGATTTAGGTATTTAGCCATAAGCGATTGTTAAACATCGAAGAATTTTGCCAATGAAAAGTTAGTTTTGGTAATGTTTAAGATTTTATAACGTAGAAAGGATTTTTAAAGTTACAATTTGCCCATTCCTACCCCATGGTAGCCAATTTGCCCATGACTCTTCATGTCAAAAAAACAAAAATTGTTGGTTGACTTTGAATAAACTGTGTTAAAAATGCAAACAAATCAGGAATAGTACATGGAAATTTTAACCATCCCGTAGAATGATTTAACAACGAATTAATATCCTTCCGCCGTCTTAAAACAGTCAAATAGTCGAATATTTTTTAAAAAGTGTCCTTTTTAGGTCCGCGATCTTAAAACCGTTAAATATTTTAAAACAATATCCTGGAGGACAACAATGTAGGAAGTTATCCTTCGGATAACTTAAAAAAAAAAAAACCGTTAAAACAGCAATCCTTAAGGACGAAAAAGCTAATTCTAATTGTGGATGGAGAGAGTGGCCAAGGATGTCCTTCCTCGGCCTCGAAAAATCGTCAGATCCTGGCAGATCTGTAAAACAGTGTCTTTAAAAACAACGAATTAATATCCTTCCGCCGTCTTATAACAGTCAAATAGTCGAATATTTTTTAAAAAGTGTCCTTTTTAGGTCTGCCATCTTAAAACCGTTAAATATTTTAAAACAGTATCCTGGAGGACAACAATGGAGGAAGTTATCCTTCGGATAACTTAAAAAACCGTTATAACAGCAATCCTTAAGGACGAAAAAGCTAATTCTAATTGTGGATAGAGAGAGCGGCCAAAGATGTCCTTCCTCGGCCTCAAAAAAACGTCAGATCCTGGCAGATCTGTAAAACAGTGTCCTTAAAAACCGTTATAACGGCAATCCTTAAGGACGAAAAAGCTAATTCTAATTCTGGATGGAGAGAGTGGCCAAGAAGGTCCTTCGGCCTCGAAAAAAACGTCAGATCCTGGCAAATCTGTAAAACAGTGAAATTTACACTACTGCAATGTGTTCCTCACGCTTAGCTTTTTTGATAGGTTTGATATAAAAAAGTGTTTTACTAGTTTTTGTAAACTATATAACGTGCTGCAATTTGAAGGATGTTTATTTTAAAAGAAATTTAATCTTCTTTATAATGATCATATTGAAATTGCTCTAGGTTTAATAGTTAGGGAAATATAAACAATTATTTGTCAAAAATTAGAAATTTCTTGAAAAAATATAAAATTAAAAATATCTATAAAACGGATGAGAATGAAATTTTTTGTTTCAAATGATGCCTGAAATCGCCTCTCGAAGTTACTGCAGTCTTATGCTGAACACCCTGTATATATATTGGGTTGTTTCACATGAAATGTCCGTTTTCAAGGTATAGGGATTTTAGTAAAAATACAATATGAAAACAATATAATTTTATTCGAAGTATTTACCTTCTTTTTCTACACATTTTTCCCAACGTGACAACAACTTTTTTATCCCGGATTTAAAAAACTCTGAGCTTTGAAGTGAAACAAAATCTGAAAACGCACTTTTGATTTCAGCATCATTTGCAACAATTTTTCCTCTGCAGAAGTTGTCTAAATTCCTGAAAAGGTGATAATCTGTTGGAGACAAGTCGGGATAATATGGTGGGTGCGGAAGAACTTAGTAACCCAGCTCTTTCAATTTATGCATGGTAAGTTTTGAAACGTGGGGTCTAGCGTTGTCGTGTAGGAGTATAAGGCCCTTCCGATTTACCAATCCAGGTTGTTTTTTCAATAATTTTTCGTGCATTTGGCCAATTTCATTGCAGTAGGTTGTAGAGGTAATGGTCTCACCTCTAGGCAAAAAGGAATAATCTATGATTCCAGCCATGGACCACCATACTGTAACCATCAATTTTTTCGGGTGCAAATTTGGTTTTGGCATTTGTCCTGGGCTTTCGTCGATGTCTAACCACTGCCCTGACCGACGCTGATTGTCATAAGCAATCCATTTTTCGTCGCAAGTTATTATTCTCGGTCGGTTTTTTGCCTAGCAAGCAACGAAACGCAGGTCTCAAGACGTTTCAATTGCTGTCGCTCAGTGAGATCGTGAGTTACCCATGTATCGAGCTTTTTCAACAACAGAGACTCGCAAAATCCTCTATGTATTTCAAATATTATAAAATCGGACATTTCATGTGAAACAACCCAATATATACAGGGTGTTCAATATTCGGTGCCCACCCCCTTTTTTTGCACAGTTCTTGAAACTTTAAAACGAAACTCTCAGAGTCTCAGGGTCTTAACTGTGTCAAATAAAGTTTTTTTCAGGTCTGCTCTCCAACCTTCTCCATTGACCCTAACTTTGGAATCCCCAATGGGGTGTGGTATTTTTTTTACGAAGGATTTCGATAGAAAAATTAAATTTTAGGTCGATATTATACCGGTGATTTTTTTTATTTGGGGCACCATTTCGCCGCAAATCACGAAAAATCATTTTAATAAAATAAGCAGTCTAAAAATGGACTTGGAAGGTTTCCTTCGAGAGGCTCAAATCGTCAACAAGTTTTAGCTATATTAAAAGCCAAAAGCTCCTGTAATTTAAAATTTTTTTTTGTTTTTTTTTTTCAATTAACAGTAATGTTTCATTCATTTATTCATTCAATATCAGTTTTAGACTGCTTATTTTCTTAAAAGAATTTTTTGCTATTTTCGGCGTCAAAATTCACCGGTATAAAATCGATTCAAAATTTGATTTCCTATCGAAATCCGTCGTAAAAGATACCCCACCCCATTGGGAATTCCAAAGATAGGGTCGCTGGAGAAGAACTGGAGAAGGTTGGAAAGCAGACTATAACCTGAAAAGAAACTTTATTTGACACAGTTAAGACCCTGAGAATTTCTTTTAAAAATTTCAAAAACTGTGGAAAAAAAAGAGGGTGGCCATGAAATATTGAACACCCTATATATATATGGATAAAATTCTTGACTGTTACTATTAAATGTTTAGTAAGGTTCTTGAGGTTCAGTCAATAAATAAAAACCAACTATTTTGGCGACGTTTCGAGACTATACTTTTATCATAATCATGCCCTACAATGAAAAAACAGGTCACAATGAAATTATATAAGTTATACAATTTATTTCAAAACATAAAGTTAGCTACAGTACAAGTATATAACAACATGTGTTAGAATAACAAAAATATATATAATTACAGAATATAGAGGAGTACCAGGTATGCAAGTTTAAAATGTCGTTTATTTCTTAAAATAAATACACAGTAATTTTAAAAAAAGTATAATATATTTTATTCAAAGTACTGACCCTCGCTTTCTACACATTTTGCCCATCTCTCGGGCAATATATGGATACCATTCCAAAAGAATGCTTCATCTTTATTTGAAATCCATTCATCGAGCCATTTTCGTAAGTTTTCGAAATTGTTGAAGTGTTGCTCCGCCAATGAGTGTCCCATCGATGAGAAGATGAGAAGAAAAAAAGAGGTGATAATCAGAAGGCGCCAGGTCAGGTGAATACGGCGGGTGGGGTAGGAGTTCCCAACCAAGCGAAGAAATCGTTTCCTTAGTCAATCTGGCTGAATGTGCAGGAGCGTTATCATGCTGAAGAATGACTTTGGCGTGCCTGTGAGCCCATTCTGGGCGTTTTTCGATCAATGCGTGACTCAAATTGATCATTTGTTGTCGGTAGCGCTCGGTATTGACTGTTTCGCCGGGTTTGAGAAGCTCGTAGTAGACTACTCCCTTCTGATCCCACCACACACACAGCATTGTCTTCTTCCCAAAACGATCCGGTCTTGCACTCGATGTGGATGGTTGTCCTGGCGTTACCCATGATTTTTTCGTTTGGGATTCTGAAAATAAATCCATTTTTCATCGCCAGTTACAACTCGATGCAAAAAAAACCCTTTCTTTCGTGGCGTAAAAGCAGCATTTCGCACACAGTTTTTCGTTTTTCCATCTGTCGTTCGTCCAATTCATGTGGAACCCATTTTCCAACCTTTTGAATCTTTCCCATAGCTCTCAGGCGATCGGAAATGGCTTGCCTAGTGACATTCAACTGTTCTGCCATCATTTGTTGGGTTTGGGTATTGTCTTCGTCTAATAAAGATTGCAATTCGAAGTCCTCAAACTTTTTTGGTCGATTTTCTCGTTTTTGATCAGTAACATCAAAATCACCACGTTTGAAACTTTGAAACCAACGTTCACCTGTCCTGACGGTTGGAGCAACATCGCCATAAGTCTCAACAAGAATTCGATGACATTCAGATGCCTTTTTCTTTTGATTAAATAAGAAAAATCATGACATGCCGCAAATGCTCTTTATTTGGCTTAAAATTAGACATTTTTAACACCAAAGAAAGGTATGATACGTCCACGTAAACGACTTAAAAACAACTGACTTTTGTAAACAAATGACTAACAAACAAAATAGCGTTTATAGATAAGCAAATCCTTCAATAGGCTAAGAGCGCATTCTATTGGAATTAAAACGACATTTTAAACTTGCATACCTGGTATGAAGCTACTTACAATGTTACTGGTGGATATGAATAGACTAACAATTCTAGTACACAACTAACCTAGGGGAGTTTTAACAGACAGTTACAAAGGTTGTGGGGATATCAATATTTCTTAAAAAATTATTTCAATATAAACAAAATAATTTTAAAAGAAATGATAACCATAAAAAATTTTAAGAATCGCTCAATAAACAAAAAGTTTATTTAAGCTTAGTTGTGTACTAGAATTTTTAGTCTATTCACATCCACTAGTAACATTGTAATTAGCTTCATACTCTTCTATATTCTGTAATTATATATATTTTTATTATTCTAACACATGTTATTATATACTTGTACTGTAGCTAACTTTAAGTTTTGAAATAACTTGTATAACTTATGTAATTTTATTGTAATCGTTCACCACGCTTAGCTTTTTTGTTAGGTTTACTATAAAAGCGTGCTTTTCTAAATTTTGCAAACTATAATTTTTTTATTTTAATTTCATATACATTTTTGTTTTTGATAGGAGTTTTCCACTAATGTGGTTTTCCTTCCCCTAAATATCCCTCAGGATCCTTCTCCGACCTTCCCTGTCCAAGGCCTGTTCCTCTGTCATGCCATGTCCCATCAGGCTTTCTTCAACTCCGTCTCTCCACCTCACTCTGGGTCTTCCCCTTCTCCGCCTTCCATCCACTTCCATGTCCATTATCTTCTTCGGTAATCTTCCTGGAGGCATTCTTTTCACGTGCCCGAACCATCTGAGTCTTTTTTCCTCAATGGTCTATAGGATATTCCTATTTATCCCCATCATTTCTCGGATATCTTCGTTTCTAATTCTTTCTCGTCTGGATTTCCTCGCTGCTCTTCTCCAGAAGTCCATCTCAGCTGCTAGTAGTCTTTTCCGTTGCCTTGCATTGATTACCCATGTCTCAGATGCATATGTCGTTATAGATTCGAATATTGATTTATATATTAGGATCTTAGTACTGGGTTGTATATTTGAGCTCCATAGAACACCATTTAGCATTGCTGTGACTTTCCTTCCTTCTCCTATTCTTCGTTCAATATCGCTGGTGGAAGTGCCTTCATTATTGAACGTTGATCCCAGATATTTAAACTTTTCTACTGTTTTGATACCTTTTTCAATTGGCAAGGTATCTGTCGAGGTGCCAAGATGCTCTGTTTTTTTATAATAAATATTCATACCCCATTTTCCATATGACTCTTCAACTCTCCTGAGCATGTAGTTAATGTTATCTCTATCTTGGGCCAAGATTACCTGGTCATCAGCAAACATAAGGTTATTGATGTACGCTTCTCCCCCAATCCCTATACCCATCCTCTCGCATTTTCTCATCCACTCTCTGAGAGCGACGTCTATATAGATTTTAAAAAGGGTTGGAGAAAGGCAGCATCCCTGTAGTAGTCCTTTCGAGGTTTGAAATTCTCCAGAAAGTTTCGACCCCGTTTTCACTTGGCATT
Organism: Euschistus heros; assembly: GCA_003667255.2. NCBI lineage: Eukaryota > Metazoa > Arthropoda > Insecta > Hemiptera > Pentatomidae > Euschistus > Euschistus heros. The sequence continues at coordinate 706,427 of RCWM02000184.1, read as the reverse complement.
TCATATACATACTTTTCCTAATGAAAAATTGGAAAATTTAAAATCGATTTAAATTTAAATTGTGCAAAATATATAGCGAATGGGAAAAAAAAATAAGTGATGGATATTTCTATACAGAGTGAGTACCTCTAAGTGTAAAAGATAAAAAAATGAGTGAAACTAGATGAAATATGCCGGATATCTCAGTATTCTATTCCAAACCGATGCAGATATACGATAAATCAACGACTTTTTTGAGGAAACCACGGTTTTTACCATAACAGCTGTAATATCTCCATGTTGTTTAAATATTTCTCAAATAATCCACATGGGAAGGTAGAAACGCCTTGCCCTATTAAACTGGATTCTTCTATCCATAAAATTCACATCAAAAAATGGTATTCTCCAATATCATCTGCATTCAGAAGCTAATGGAAAAATTGAGGTCTATGTTCATTATCATTAAATGTAATAACATAAGGATCTGTTGTCGCTTTATTGACATTTTTCCTTTATTTTCTATTAAACAATAATTTTATTCTTTGGTTTTTATTACAATGAAGTTTATTATTTTTAAAATGCATATTTCCATTAAGGGATTGTCATAATGTTTTATTTCCACAAGTAACTGATTTGTATGCCAAATGAGAACACCATGTTTTTTCGGTTTTAAAAGTAAATTACTCCATGAAATCGAAACAGAATCATTACTTTTTATATATCATTCGAAAGCTTATTAAATTTGCATGTTTTTATGAAATTTGGTGTTTTGTGAATAGTTTTTTCAATAACGGTGAGCGTTGAAGTAATATAAGACATTATGACTTCCCCAAATAAGGTGAAGATCAAGCTGTTCTTTAGGTCATAAGTTTGTAAAATTCAAGGTTACATGTACTCTGTTCTTATAGAAAATTTAATGCTAAATTCGAAAATTTGAGAAATATTTTAAAAATATGGAGATATTACAGCTTTTTATGGTAAAACCCGTGGTTTCCTTAAAAAATACTTTTGATTAATCGTATATCAGCAACGGACTGGAACAGAAAGGTGAGGTCTGCGGCATTTTACAACAATTTACAGCTAGTTTCACCCATTTTTTTTTTTTTTTTACACTAAGAGGTACTAACCCTGTATTTAATTTATTCCTTTTCCTAATTTACAGCTTAGAATATAAATGATCAAATTTTTGAAATTAATAATTAAATGAAATGAGGAAACGCCTGTCAATAAAATGTTACATTTTTTTTTTTAATTTAAATCAAAATATTGCTGAAAATCTTAGCATATAATATAACTAAAATATTTTCCATTAAATATCTAACTGGGAAACTACAGGGAAATTTTCGATCCAATCAAAACCATCAGAACCAGAGTATGTCAAATTATTTCATTTCCGAGTGTAAAATAAACGTTACAATTTGCCTTTTTTTAATTCAAACAAATATACCTCCTAGGTATAGGAGGTAGGCCCCAGCGTCAAATGTTATATTTCAAAAAATATTTTTCATCAAATTTCTGATTAGCCCTTAACCGGCGCTGTGGAGTCCCTGGGAATCTAGCAGATATATGCAGTTTCATAACCAATGTAATTTTCGTTCAAACAGGATCAGTTTCCTAGTACCTTATTAGGGTGAGGGGACACACCATTTGTTATTTTTACTACAATCTTGTGCGGATTTAAGTCGGCGTTACAATTGCTTCAGAGTCCGTGGGACTCCGCGACGCAGTTAGTGCTATATTTTCAATTCTGCAACTATGTCCAGGAATCCAGAATACATTAGAACTACAGATGCTAACTATGAGGAGACCCTACTAAAATGGCTCGAGAAACCTGACAGAGTTTTCAGATCAAGAGGGTGATCCTGAAAGCAAATCTCCTGCCGAGAATGCTGTCACAAGTAATCACGACGTTCTCTGTCACTCAAGAATTTTTACCTAGAAATCATAGAAAGTATTGTTTTATTTGTGATCCTAAAAACCAATATGCTTGCAATGTTCTCATAAACTGTATGTGAACATGCATTGAAAATCAAGATGAGCTCTAAAATAATGGTTTATTTAAGGACATTTCTACCAATGTCAATTTTTTCCCTATGAAGTTCAGAAGTTAACATGTGCTAATTTATTATAGTTGAGACTTTAGGCAATAAGTTTTTCGCTAAAAGTTTTTATATTTTTGGTTCGTTTTTAAAAAATAATAATCTGAGGGTATTTTCGTCAGGAAAATTGTTATTTTGAGTTTTATATCTTGATTACTTTAGTTTGTTATTCAGTTGGTTGCAAATAAAGTATTTTGTGTCTATAAATGCTATTGATTATTTTAACATCGAAAAAAAAACATTATTTTTTTTACGCCGCATTACGCCCTTTACGCCGGTTAAGGGTTAGAAAATCTCTAAAAAACAAAAATGGCACCCTTGAAAGAAAGAATACCATGGAACAAGTTTTAGGGTTTTTTACTTTGACCGTCAATGCTCATATGTTTTCTGTATGGAGAAAAAGATGATGAGGGATGCAGTCAAAGAGGAACACCACGTCTAAGTGCCAGGTCTTCTTCAGGGCTATAATGAACAAAATACCAGATTTGATAAAAATAACAGACCGATAAACGGATGACAAATGGAATACATAATGGCATAGATAAAAAACAATATACTAAAACCGCATAGAAAAGGTCAGATACATAAATAACTAAGAATGCAAAGCAGCAAGGTAATAAGGACAAATTTGGAATGATAAAGGAAAAAATATATACATAATAAATAAAATAAAATGTAAATATGGAAATATAGAAAAGAACGAGGGAAATAATGTAGAAGGTGATAAAAGAAAAGAAATTTATTTATTTTTATTTCCTTCTGTCCTTTTTATTACCCTTTTGTCCATTATCATTAATTTTAATTTTACTTATTTATTATTTTATATAATCTATTATCATTCCTGTCTTGTCCTTAATCTTACCTTGCTGCTTTGTATTCTTAGTTATTTATGTATGTGATCTTTTCTATGCGGTTTTTCTATACGGTTTTTGTATATTGTTTTTTATTCATGCCATTCTGTATTCCATTTGTCATCTGTTTACCGGTCTGTTATTTTTGTCACTTCTGGTATTTTGTTGAAGAAGAGTCGAAACGTTGGCACGTATTAAAGAATTTCTTCTTAGAGGTGGTGTTATTTGACTGCATCCCTGATTATCTTCTTCTCTATTCATCGTACCAGTCAATTATACTTTCATTATATGTTTTCTATTTTTTTTTTTTTTTTTTTTTTTGCTTACCTGTGATTCCTTTGTCTGTAGAAGATAAATTTTCAAATTAAACAGCTTAATCCTGCTGACTACCTATACCCTTATGTTCTTTATTCTTCCACTTACCTGTATGATTGTACTGTTTATTTTACAAAGGAGAGTAATTTTGTTAATTTTGTTACTGTAGTATACTAGATAACTGATTCAATTTATCATTTTCCTTCTGTTAAACGATATTAATATCATTTGTGATTTTCCCTTTTTTGTTTTATTGTTTATTCTGACATTTTGTGCTAGTTATAATAACGATAATTATTAACATAAAATAAAATAAATAACAAGCTTCTAGTATTTACAAATATTAATACAGTTTATGTCAATATTTAAAATCGAATTTCTATTACAATATACGTTTTTCAAGGTTAGAATCTAACTGTTTTTTTCCAAAAAACCAACAAAAAAACAAAAAACAAACCTACAATTAAAAAATTAAGGTTTTAAACTCAACTTTTTTTATTCAAACTAATATAGCTCCAGGACAGTAGTAGGTAGGTCTTACAATTAGTGACAAATGTTATACGTAGTAAAAAAACTGGTGTTACTGTTTTTCAATATATTCTCCTTTAAGTTCAACACACTTAATAGAACGCTTTGGCAACATTTATATACCATGAAAAAATTAATTTTCTTCTTTGTTAAAAAAATGTTCTTCCACTGCTGCTTGGAAAAAAACGCGTAAAAATTCATTGCAGCAGTGAACTTGTTACTGTTTTTGAACAGCCCTCTAATCCATCTTGCACTAACCTCGTTCATATGCAAATGTTCTTTGATTATCCTCACAATACTTGTTTTTGAAAGCCCTATCCTCGCTGCTATTGCCTTGCTTTACAGTCGCCGCACAGTGGAGTATTGGCCATGAAATCCTGGCCAAAAATATTTACCTATTTTTTTGTGTCTGTGGAATACTTAAAACATTTTATCAACAATCTAGAAATATATCAGACTAATAAAATATAAAAAATATTAGTTTTGACAAAAATTAGGGGAATCTCTGGAAAAATCAGGAAATTTGAAAAACGTCGGTAAAATGTTCAAGACATTTGAAAGTTATATGGCAATTTAATATCCAGCTTTTGCAAATACTAAATACATTATTTGCGAAATAAATTTTAATTGTGAAAACCTGAATGTAAATAATGGGAAATGGGAAAATAGATATACTATTTTAATTGCATAGAACATTTTTCAATCTCTCACCACACGTAAAAATGAAACCAGATAACAAAAAATACTAAAAAATGAAATCTTTGTAAAACAGAAAAAAATACAATATTATATGGTTGACTGATCTTCTGACTACAGACTGATCTTTTTTTATTAATGTCGCAGTGTGACGTCACAAACAAATACTGAGACATATAATTATGTAATAGACCAAATAAGTTACTTAAAAGGGTAAACTATTAGAAATTACCACGAAAATTGAACATTAGGCTCTCAATAACTGTGTATAACTCAGTGTCTTACTAATTACGTGCATAGCTAAAATACACAGAAAATAGTTTTTTAGACAAATATTATATGATAAAAATTGTAAGGATTTAAATTTTAATAATCTAAAATGTTTCTTTAACCAATTGCGACTATATTATTTTCATTGCACGTCTTAAAAGACTTTGAAATTACTTATTGCACGCTAAACACCGACTTGGTCATCACAAAATTCACTTTAAGAGGTATTTTTATACATCCAGTAAAAACATGGGGAGGGGGGGGGGGTGTGATTTTTTTTGCGGTATAACAAGTAGAACAATTGAACTTTACATTATTGCAAAAATATCTGCCCGACAAAGCCCGACAGTACAACTTAATCTTTTTTATTCTTGGTAAACAAGTCTATTTTTTTCGTTAAAACATCGTAATAAAAATGACTACAAGTTAACCGTGATGATATTAAAACTTGCTAAAAACTAGTTATCACAGAGAAATACATACCTTTCGAAACTGTGTAGAGAAATTTCAGATCAATTGTTAAATTGATTCCACAGAAATCACATCTTTAAGGATCTTACAGCTCAGCAAAAGCAACTGTGTACATGCAGCGTACCCAGCTCCTGGAATTAGGCTAGTTTCCTCGGGCAGGAAGTGGATAACAATGAACAAGATAAATAAATTTCGATGTAAACAATCCTAAGCTACCAGGAAATACGTATTGTAAAGTTCTGCAGTACAATTTATTTTTTGGACTTTTGGCTATTAATAAATGGTAAATACTCCACTGTGCGCTGGTGAAACAGCAATTCAGATTCTACAAGTTGGATTGTTTCAGAAGTGACAGCTTCCAATGGTCGAACGGAACGCAGATCATCTTCTAGACGTTCCCTCCCTAACTTAAATAATTTTGCTAATTCTTTCACTGTGGAATAAGAGGGGGAGGACTGCCCGTGTACACAATCCAAGCGCTCATTAATTTGCGCAGGAGTAATACCCTCTTTACAAAAGAATTTAAAAAACCGCACGGTACTAGAGTTTGAACATTGTAAAAAATAGGGTGTTCCCTTCGAGGCTGGGCACTGACTGAGAGGACTGAGGAAGTGCGGGCGATGGGTATGCAGTGAGCAGGCATGGACCTGCATAAGCGTGCCGTTTGATGGAGGGGAAGCAAGACAGACTGGAAACTTATAGACCTTAATACGTAGTTAGAGCGTGTCAAAAAAGCTCCTACATTTAAAAATAGATTTTTTTTTATTTATTTCGTAATAGGAGAAACAAAGTAAAAAAGAGCTCACTCTTAAAAACTTGTCTCTTAGTGTTAGTGTTATTTATTGAAAAGAGAGTTGAGCTCTTAACTGTTCCTACTCCCCTATTATCAAACTATCAAACTACGCGTAGCGCCGTTTTTGTTCCCCAAAAGACCCATCACTTTTTACCAAGTAGTTCACCAGTATAACATGTTCCATGTTAATTTTTTTTTTTTTTAATAACAATTTATAGATATTTACAACTGTACAAAATTTATACATCAAGTAAATGTGCTGTTAACTGTTACAATAACGTGACAAAACTTGAAAAGAACTACTCATCAGTAGCACTTTTATAAAAATTCTACACTAGATCTCTGGGCCATCTTCTTTTCAGACACCTCGGAGGATCATCAGGAATGGTGTGGGAAGCAAGTTGAGAAATTAGGGGATTTGAGTGGTTATGGAGCTTACTGTGAAAGGATAGATATCTGGTTTGGGCTAAATCAGCAACATATGGAACATTAAGATCTTCATGAATAAGTTTATTGGCGACAAAGTAAGCAGCATTGAGGATTTTTCGAAGGATTTTTGATTGTTAGGATTGGATACGAGATGAGTTGGACGGGAAGCCCCAAAGCTAATTAATTGTGAGCTTTGAACGTTTGTTTAATAAATGTTGAAGTAATCTGTAACGACGGGCAGTTTCTTGTCGTTTTAGTCTTCTATGTGGATTCCAAGTTAGACGTTTGTCCAAGTGGAGTCCAAGGTAGCGGATCTGTTCAACAGGGATTAGTGGAATATCATTAAAGGACACATTAGGACAGGACATCGCGGGTTTACGACGAAGGGTAAAGTTTATTTGGTGAGATTTATTTGGATTCTCTATTTTTGATACCACTCTTGAAGATTTATGATATGGGATTGGAGTGTTTGGGAGGCAATGAAGGGATCACTGTTGACTGAAAATACACATGTTTCATCAGCATACGTGGTGAGGAAGGTACTAGGATGGGTCGGGATGTCAGCTGTATACACCGTGTAGAGGATGGGGCCTAGGATACTACCTTGAGGAACACCGGCAAATTTGGTAAAGAGGGGAGAATAGGAAAATTTATGGTTTACTTGGAAAGTAAGGGGCCTAGGATACTCCATGTTAAAAATAAAATCATTTTTTTCTTTTGTTATATCTTTATCATCTTTCTTTCTTTTTTTTTTACAAATAATATCGAATATCGTTTGCTTTTTAATAATTTATATCTTGAATAATTATTGATTTTTAGTTGTTTTTTTTTTTTACCCTAGCATGGTTTTGTAATAGCAACTTATTTTTAAACCATGGTAACGGTATCGAGATTCGAGAACCGAACTTTTGATCCCGGTACGAATACATCTCTAGCTTTTAGTAAACATGATATGTTTCATATACCCTATTTTAAGGATTTGGTATATGAAACACACTAATGAATTATCAATAATATAATAAATAATTGGCAAATTATTATTTGAGATGTTTTATAACAGCATACATATTTTTTATTAGATTTATGACTAAAAAAGACTGTATAGACTTCATATTTGAGTGTATTTTAATGATTGTTTGTTTATTTCGTTTAAAGTCACTTTTATGCTGCCATGGCTAATCAATCGATGCTACAGTGGGAGTCCTAAATTTTGCCTATCCAGGTATAATTAGGATAGGGATCTTTAACGAGTACCTGACATCGCACAGGCTCGGGACCCCCATTTTACGTCCCTTCCGAAGGACGGCATAGCTAAGGATTTTTTTACTCCCTTAAAAAAATTCCTAAGGTCACCTGCCGGGCTGCGAACCCGCGATTTTGGGTTTTGTAGGTTGCTATGCTAACCACTACACCATAGGTGACCCCAGTGTATTTTAATGATTTTTAAAATTAACAATTAACAATAATAAAATAAAAAAATAATGTAAGAATATCTAATACAACGAAGACCGGCTGACATTTTACCAGAAAATACTCGTTTGAGAGTAGAAGTAAAAATACTGCTTATGTAAACAAGTACCTGGTAACAGGTAGAGATGAGAAGTAAGAAATACTGTCTAGGGCAGTTTGTACACTGTAAGAAGGTAACAGGTATGAATGTTGTTACTAGTACTGAAGTGAGTGTGCAAGTATCTTGTACCTGTTACTTCTGAATATCAGTAGCAGGGACACCGCTAAATCAGCCCATACCTGTTACAAAATAACAGGTCCAGTATTTCTGAACCACCACTATATGAAATGTACACAGGAATATGTAATTTTTATGTTAGGTTCTTGTCTATAAAGACTAGTTTGAGTGTTCTGTATTTAGTTTTATGTTCTGTTTTTTCTTATTAGAAACCAAAGCACCGTTCTGCTTCACCATTAGGTAGTGGTATATCGTTGAAATAGACTATGAAGGGGGGGGGGAAATTTGAAATTAGTTACGTTTTAACCCTTAAGTCCGCGCGCTCGGCGCCACTTTTAATATTTGGCTACCTGGAGAGAGGAGGGTTAACCTATCGGATTTTCCTACAAGGTACCCTCTCAGTATGCTATTGGGACTCTTGTAAATGGTTTTTGTATAATATTAAAAGTTTCTTTACATAAACTATAGCTATTTTTCTACGTCCGTTCGATTTCGTGCACTATGTACCTCATCGCGCGGTATTATGACTAATAAGGGGAGGACACACTCAGTCTCTCACGGATCTTGTTGGAAATTTTTTTGAATGTTTTTGGCCAAAAAATATTAGACACGTATTTTGCCGTTCCGGCAAATGGGCCCTAGGAGCCAAGAAAAAAAATAAAATAGCATTAAACTAATTTATTTTTAATCTCGAGTTTAAAAAATGATATCGACATGATTTTTGCACCAAGATTTTTAGTTTTGATTGCGAATTTAAGGAAAAATATAGTCGCTCCATTGATTTTGGTTTAGGTTAATTAAATTCTAAAAAAATAATTAGTTTTTCAAGCAAACTATATCTATAGAATTTTTCACACAAAATTTGACGTCAGATTCTAATTCAGCGCCCCCAAAAACATTAAAAAACGCTTATTCAACAAAATCAAAAAATATCATTTTTTCACCCTCTTCCAGCAAAATGAAATTTTTAACCAATTATTGGTTACATACCTTTAAATCGCCATTACATTGTCATGTGATTCACTGGTTGGTATCACTGGAAAGAGGAGAGCCTCAGCTTTCTTTTGAAGTATATAAATGTGAAATTCGATGAACAAAAACCTATTAAAAAAATTGGAAAATCCAAAAAACAATTTAATTTTTAACTTGAGTTTGAAACCAGATAGGATGATGAACCCAAATACATTTCAAGCGTATCATCACCCTATATTTCTTGTAAAAAAAAATAAAGTTGATACGCTTAACCGTCTAAGCGTAATTAATGTTTTTATCAATTTAAATAAAAGTTGCTTACTATTTATTATTTGGTCAGGCAAATTTTGAAGCTTAAAAATTTTTATTTTTCTATTTGGATGAAATTTCGTATTTAAGGGTTTTTTGAATGCTGAATTCCAATCCGATGTCGGTTCTTGTGAAATAATTATATTGGGTTCAAGTAGGTTTACTTCACTCGAAAAATTTTAGCTTTTACACTGTAAAATGTGATAGAAAATTCTTTTAGCCCTAGAATTCCATCTCAGCACCCTTAAAACTCAGGAAACGTATTTATATATATATACCAATAACACTATATATATACTAATAGGGAGAAATAATTTACTGGGTTGTTCTAATAACTGAAACTTATTACCTTACAATTTCATTTTCATTATATTCAACAAAATCCTGTCAGATACGGAAGTGAGGCAGTTCCGCAGTTGAAAAAATTTTCAAGTGAAGTATATTAATATAATGTTTTCACAAGAACCGATATCGGATTCGAATTCAGCATTCGAGAGAACCCTTAAATACGAAATTTCATCCAAATAGAAAAATAAAAGTTTGTAAGCTTCAAAATTTTCCTGACCAAATAAATGGTAGGCAACTTTTATTTAAATTGATAAAAACGTTAATTACGCTTAGACAGTTTTAAGGTATCAAATTTATTTTTTTACACAAAATATAGAGTGGTAATACGCATGAAATATATTTAGTTTCATCATCCTATCTGGTTTCAAACTCAAGTTAAAAATTAAATTGTTTTTCGGATTTTCCAATTTATTTAATAGGTTTTTGTTCATCGAATTTTACATTTATATACATCAAAAGAAAGCTGAGACTCTCCTCTTTTCAGTGATACCAACCAGTGAATTTTGTGACAAAGTAATGGCGATTTAAAGGTATGTAACCAATAATCGGTTTAAAAATTTCATTTTCCTGGAAGAGGGTGAAAAAATGATATTTTTTGATTTTGTTGAATTGTTTTTTTAATGTTTTTGAGGGTGCTAAATTAGAATCTGACGTCAAATTTTGTGTGAAAAATTCTAAAGATGTAGTTTGCTTGAAAAACTAATCATTTTTTTAAGAATTTAATGAACCTAAACCAAAATCTATGGAGTGACTGTATTTTTCCTTAAATTCGCAATCAAAACTAAAAATCTTGGTGCAAAAATCATGTCGATATCATTTTTTAAACTCGAGATAAAAAATAAATTAGTTTAATGCTATTTTATTTTTTTTATCGTCTTCTAGGGCCCATTGGTCGGAATAAAAAAATACGTGTCTAATATTTTTTTACCAGAAACCTCTAAAAAATTGCCAACAAGATCCATGAGAGACTGAGTGTGTCCTCCCCTTGTAAGTAATTTTTTTATTTTAATTTTTATGTTAAAATTGATAAGCTAGAGTCGGTATAAAATGTAGGTGCGATAAAAAAAAAAAAAAAAAAACAAGAGAGAGCTTCCAACAGAATTCTTCCATCAAAATCCAAAGAAATTGGATCTTTTATTTTTGGTTTTCAAAAAGACTTTACCTTTGTTTAACATGTTCCGAAGAAAAATAAGGCGGCAATTTTGTTATCTTCCATCCATTTTGGAAATCGATGATAAATCGAAGAAGCCAATTATTATTTTGGACTACAACAAAACGAAGGGAGGAGTTGATATAAATGACCAGATGTGTCAAAATTATACAGTGGTTCGGTATAAATCATTTACAATTTAATCAAAACTTTCGGAGTGTCCTCCGAAATTCAGGCTCATTTTTCTTTAAAATATGTCATTTTCAATGATGAAGAGGTATTTGCAGGAACTGGCCGAAATTATTACATTGCCAGCCGACATTCGAGGAACGCTCGAAAAATTAGGATACACGCCAAAGAAAAGGAGTATAGAAGCGGCAGGACCTTGCACTTATAGGTGCAAAAACGGGAGCTCGAGAAAAGGAGCCAGGTAAAGGATACGTGACAAATAGGTAAACCCGAGGTGTAGAATAATGTCTGATCTAGGTACATAATTTCTTTCAGAGAAATAAAAAAAATCTTCACCGTTTTATTTTGATATTGCACAGTTTTAAATAAATATTAAAGTTTTATTAATATATATTTAGTTAATATTAAATAACTACCAGAGGATTAAAACAGCATTTAATATAGTAATTTCCATCATTTACAAGATTAATTTTATTCTGAAAACCATTTTTTCATTAAAAATGTGGAGAAAACCTACATTGGAGACTTAAGGGTTGACTAATGCAAATTAAAATATAATAATACAAAATTATTGTTGACAGAACTTTAAAATGCTTGAACGAAACGATACGAATGCCTGTTACTTTAAAGTATACCACAACGTCCATCTGTTTGTGCTTGAACCTCATCACGATTTCCAATTCAGTAAGTTAACAATATTGTAAACTTGTACAATATTTCTTGAATTGTTTATTTATTTAATTTTTAAAATTTTAATTTCCAGATAAAGACAGCCGAATATGGAGGTTCATTGACAGGCTTTGTTGGAATTGGTTGTTTAGCGACAATGTTATTAATTTTGTGTACAGTTGGAGAATCTCTGGAGACACAGGTGACTATAATCGAAGTAGAACAAATATATTTTTCATTAATACCATTAACACATAAACTGATCAATTTATAAAAATCAAGTTGATCTCCGAGAAATTATAACAAAACATGTCAAAACATTGTAAAGAACTACTCATAAGGAGCTTTTCAATAAAAGTGGGAAGCAAGATGAGAGACTAGTGGATCTGATTGGTTACGGAGCTTACTATGAAAGGATAGGTATCTGGTTTGGGCTAAATCACCAATGCATTGAAAATTCAATGCGTGTCAAAAAAGCTGCTACACTTAAAAATAGATTTTTTTTTTTTTATTCAAATCAAAATTTTGAACAGACAAGAGGGATCAAGCAAAGATCGGTCAAATACACATTAAATGTTTTTTTATTTCGTATCAGAAGAAACAAAACCAAAAAGAGATCACTCTTAAAAACTTGTCTCTTAGTGCTAGACTTATTTATTAAAAAGAGAGTTGAGCTCTTAACTGTACCTACTCTCCTAATATCAAACTATCAAACTACGTGTAACGCCGTTTTTGTTCCCGTATCACTTTTTACCAAGTAGTTCACCGGTAAAACATGTTCCATGTTAATTTTTTTTTGAATAACAATTTATTGAAATTAACAACTGTACAAAATTTATACATCAAGTAAATGTGCTGTTACCTATTACAATAACATTACAAAACTTGAAAAGAACTACTCATCAGTAGCACTTTTATAAAAATTCTACACTAGAATGTCTCTGGGCCATCTTCTTTTCAGACGCCTCGGAGGATTATCAGGAAATGTGTTGGAAGCAAGTTGAGAAATTAGGGGATTTGAGAGATTATGGAGCTTACTATGAAAGGATAGGTATTTGGTTTGGGCTAAATCAGCAACATTATGGAACATTAAAATTTTTATGGATAAGTTTGTGGGGCACAAAGTAAGGAGTCTTCAGGATTTTTCGAAAGATTTTGGATTGTAAGGATTGGATACAGGGTGAATTGGATGGTTTAGAGGTGCCCCAAAGCTCAACTCCGTACGTCTTATAGGCCTAATCACAGTCTTGTTGAATAAGTCTTTTATAATTAATTTGGAGCTTTGAATATTTGTCTTGTAAATGTTGAAGAAGTCGAAAACAACGAGGAGTTTCTTGTCGTTTCAGTCTTGTATGTGGATTCCAAGTAAGACGTTGCTCCAAACGTCATCCATCCTATGTTGCGATTAATTGGATATCATTAAAATATATGATTGAAGGACAAGAAGTCGTATATATAATACACAGGTCGTTTCAAAAGTCCTGTCGTTTTTTTGGATAATTAAAAATAATAACTGCACCCCCACCCAAAATCCCAAATACCGTTTTTTAAAAACGATTGATCTTTGAAGTAAAATCTAATTTAATTCCAGTTCTATCCTCAATGCTCCTTTTTTTGTAACCAATAAACTTATCCACAAAGATCTTAATGTTCCATATGTTTCTGATTTAGCCCAAACCAGATACCTATCCTTCCATAGTAAGCTCCATAACCACTCCAATCCACTAGTCTCCCAACTTGCTTCCTCCTCCATCCTGATAATCCTCCGAGGCGTCTGAAAAGAAGATGGCCTAGAGACCTTTTAGTGTAGATTTTATTTAGTGAGTAGTTCTTCACAAGTTATTTGCATGCCATTGTATTCACTTTCAACACATTTACTTGTTGTATATTATTTTGTACAGTTGTAAATATCAATAAATGAAAAAAAAAAGAAAATTCCAATTCTGGTCCCGTCCTCTACACAGTGTATACATCTGACATCCCGACTCATCCTAGCACCGCCCTCACCACGTATCGCAGTGCCACGTTATATGCAATAAACAACTGAAAAATATACACATATATATGCAGAGATATGGGGCAAAATATGCCATTAAATACCGAAAATATGCAACTCTCTGCATTATTAGAAAAATAAAAAAATCGCAATACATACCTATACTTCAGTACAAACTCAAGTTTAAAAAACTAATTATGTTGAAAAGGGGGACATTAGGAAGGGAAACATTATAAAGCTAATATTATAAAACAAAAACAAATAAACAAAAACTTATTAAAGATAAATACAATACATTAAACAGGGAACATTAGAAACGAAAAAAAAAAAATCATGACATTAATTTCCAGAAAACTTAAACAACAATCACAACCACTATACTTATACATTTAAACAGAACAATGTACATCAAAAACAATAAGCAACGACCATTTATAAATAACTCTTGTTATTTTAGATTAACACAAAAGAACAGTTAGCGAATGATATGTCTCGGTGAACACAGTGTGAGAAACTGTGTAATGGAATGATGGAAGGGAGAAGGGTGAGATGAAAAGTTAAGTCATAATACTCCACGTATTAGAGCGAAGTATAAAAAAGAAATTAATCGGATCAAACAATTCTAAGAGAAGCACATATGAACGAAAGTTCGTTGAAATGAAAGAAACTTCGACATATACAAAAGCATTGATTAGGTGAAAAAAAAAAAAAAAAAAAAAAAAGAATGGAAGGAGTTCTTGTAGCTATTTCTCGGGTTTTATCAGTATCTAATTTTTTTTTCCGCTCGGATATGTAGATAAATATAAAGTCTAGTTCAAAACATTCAAAAATATGCATTTATGGCAAAATATGAAAAAATATGCAAATTAAAAATAGCTCAAAATTATTCCAAATGCCTCAAAACACATATATTTTTATAAAATTAGATAGTTTATTTAATTAGCAGAAATATGCAAGTGCATCTATTTCACAGACCTTATCAGTGTTAAAAAAAAAAAAAAAAAAAAAAAAAAAAAAAAAAAAAAAAAAAAAAAAAAAAAAAAAAAAAAAAAAAAAACCTTTTTCAAAAACAGTCAACAATATTGTTGGCATTGGAAAAGGTTGAATTAAAAATAGAATTATAACAAAGACAATGGACAAACGACTTTTGAAACGGACTGGTATTTTGTGTTGATAAACATAATTTTTAAATAACATTTGATTTTTTTTTTGTTTTAGAATAGCAAACTTTTATTCAACTTTTACGACTTACCATGGTATCAGTTTAAACCAGAAGACAGGAAAACATTGAACATGGTTCTACGCCAAGTTAAAAAACCTTGTTGTATTAATTACCACAATATAATCAAACTTAACCTAAATACATACATGCAGGTAATGATAAATAATGTTTTTTATAATTAGAATAACATTAGCTGAATCTTTAAGGTGGTTTACTTTAAGTACTTACAGTTTGTCACTCTCTTTTTCATAGACCATGGCTTTCAATGTATTTTTTCTCACCTCCAAAATCTATTTTGCAATTTCAGAGGGGAAAAAAAACACACATAATAGGGTGTATAAAAAAAAAAAAAAAAAAAAAAAAAAAAGAAAAGAAAATGACCGTTTCTTAAACAAATATTTGTGTAATTATTTCTTTGATATAAAATCCAATTAATAATCAAAGTATAGTCCATTGTTATCTACCGTCATTACCCATCTGCTAACCAATTGCTAGATGCCACGCTGATACCATTCCTTAGGATAGCTGTCAAAGAACTCTTGGACATCATTTTCAACTTCCGCAAAATTATCAAATTTTTTCCCTTGAAGGTGCAAGGTCTGGACTATATGGTGGATGAGGCAGGAGTTGAAACCCATGAAGTTCTGTAAAGTTTTCTACTGATTGTTGAGGAGTAAGTTCGTGAGGGACCAGTCTACAGGTCTTTTTCCCCTTCCCCATGGAGAAAAGATGGCGGCTAACAGTATCTTTCGACACACACTGGCAAGTTCACGAGTACTTGTGGACGGATTTGACTCAACAGCTTCCTTCAGAACCGCCCGAAGCCCTTCTTTCTTTCCAAAGTCGTATCTCCATTTCTAAATTTTTCAAACCAAAAGTGCGCTCTTTAAGGGCATCTTCCACTTCAAATTTAATTATTTCACTAGTTGCTTCAGCGGCTGGGAAATTTTTTATCATATTGGGAAATGTCTTAAAATTACGAGAATTTTGTAGGACACTGTCATGTTTCTTCTTTGAAATAAATAACTGAACTGAGGCTTTTTTTTGAAGAAGTCCAGTGTTAGTAAACAAGCTTAGATAATGCTCTAAAGGGATTATTAAGTATTGGTAAATAAAAAATAGCATTAAGATATTTACAAACTTTTGAACTCTGGAATTCGATAAAACAGTATTTTTTTTTTATTTTATTTTTTTTTTTATACGCACTGTTACATTTAAGAAAGAAGTTATTTTATATCAAATAACAATAAATTTATATTAATATATTTTATAGGAACAGTTAACGAATGATTTTTTTTTTTTTATAATTTATAAGACTATCATTTTCATGTAGTTCTATAACTTACTGTTTTTAATCGACTTTAAAAACTTCCTCATTATTGAAGTCATTCCTACCTTTCCATGAGGGGTATCGTTGGTTTATTTATCTTTGTCATGCTGTCAAATAGTGTTGAAAAATCATAGTTTGCCCAACAGATTGAATGATCAGAATTACTAAGATTTGTTACAAAATATCCTACCGCAACTTGATCACAATATTCCACCTAAGTTCGGCAAAATATGATTTTCCAAAACCATGGTGTTCCTCCACATTATTCGAAAGCAATACAAATATAAACCAACAATATACATGGAATGGTAGAAATGCCCCCCCCCCCTGTAGAAACAGACTCATCTGCCCATAAAATTCACCTCGAAAAATAGTATTCTTCAACACAATCTGCGTTCAGAAGCTAACGGCAAAATTGAGGTCTATGTTCATTATCATTGAATTTAAAACATTAAATTGAAGATCTAATAAAATAAATCCTAAATAATAATGATAAATAAATAAATGTAATAACATAAGATCCTCTGATCTGGTATCACTTTATTGAAATTTTTCCTTTATTTTCTATTAAACAATAATTTTTTTCATTGCTTTTTATTCCAATGAACAGTTTATTATGATTAAAATGCTCATTTCCATTATGGGATTGTCATAATGTTTTATTTACACAAGTAACTGATTTGAATGCCAAATGAGAACACTATGTTTTTTCGGTTTCAAAAGTAAATTTCTCCATGAAATCGAAACAAAATCATTACGTTTAACATATCATTCGAAAGCTGATTAAATTTGCAAGTTTTTGTGATATTTGACGTTTTGTGGATAGTTTTTTTTCGAAAAACGGTGAGCGTTGAAGTAATATAAGACATTGTGACTTTCCCAAATAGTGTGAAGATCAAGCTGTTCTTTAGATACCAAGTTTGTAAAATTCAAGGTTACGTGTACTCTGTTATTATAGGAAATTTAATGCTTAATTCGAAAATATAGTCAAAATTTGAAAAATATTTAAACAATGTGGAGATATTACAGCTTTTATGGCAAAAAATGTGATTTCCTCAAAAAAGTCTTCGAATTATCGTATATCTGCAACGAATTGGAATAGAAATTTAAGACCTGCTGCAATTTTCTTCATTTATGATCTAGTTACAACCAATTTTTTTTTTTTTTTTACACTAAGTAGTACTCACCCTATATGAACAGTTTTCTGTTTTCTTCAGATACAGAATGTTTTCTTCTTCAGAATTTTCTTGAGATTTGATGAGTGGTTATTTTACTATTTTCAGATGCCCATTTATTTTTTGTTGAAGATTAACGCCTTTATAATAGTTCTGTGCAATGCTGAAACATCATGTATAATGCTATGTTTTTTTCCAGGTTATAAATACTGCATATTCGTACTTCATGCTGCTTAAATCAAGAGTAAGGTAAAACATTCTACAAGTGTAGAATTATATTATTATATTATTAATATCTATTAGAATTGATCAGAAGTTCATTATTTTTTAATAGAAAATTATTGTAATTCTAAAATAAAATCTAAGTACACAATAGCTAGTTTATATTTAACCTATATTTTTCATCTATATATCACAATATCTTGAAATATATATTTAAAAAAAAATTATTTTTTGAAATTTACAACTGTATACCATATAAAAATATAATATATCAAGTAAATATGATAATAATTATAAAAATGATACATCACTTGTTTTTAAAGCAACTCCTATTGGTAGCACTTATTAAGATTATATATAATGAGGTACTATATTAGAAAGTCTCGAGGACATCTTCTTTTCAGGCGCCTCGGAGAGTTATCTGGAAAGTAATGAGAAGCAAGTTGTGAAACTAATGGATTTGTATGCTTGAGAAGTTTGCTATAAAAGAATAGAAATCCGATTTCAGCTAACAAGGGAAGGACACACTCAGTCTCTCACGGATCTTGTTGGCAATTTTTTTGGAGGTTCCTGGTCAAAAAATAATATTAGACACGTATTTTTTCGTTCCGACCAATGGGCTCTATAAGCCGAGAAAAAAAAATAAAATAGCATTAAATTAGAATATTTTATATCTCGAGTTTACAAAATGATATAATTTTCAAGCAAACTACCTCTATAAAATTTTTTACACAAAAATTGACGTCTGATTCTAATTCAGCAACCTCAAAAACATTGAAATACGTTTATTCATTAAAAACAAAAAATATCATTTTTTCATTGAACTACGTTCAATATACTTTGTTCACAAGAACCGACATCCGATTCGAATTCAGCATTAAAAAGAACCCTTAAATACAAAATTTCATCCAAAAATAAAAATAAAAATTCGTAATTTTTCGGTTCGGTAGGCAATTTTCAACCGACTTCAAAAAAAGAGGATGTTCTCAACTCGTCTGTATTTTTTTTTTTTTTTTTTTTTTTTTTTTTTTTGTGTGTATGTTACGCGATTACTCCGTCAATTCTGAATCAATTTTGATGATTCTTTTTTAGGTGGCCCCATAAAAAACTAACCAAAACTAACAGAATTTGAAAAGAAATGGTAATTGTAAAGATCCTCCCACTGTTTCATCACCGCTACACCGCTGTTTCGGGCCATTCGAAAGTGTATTGCAGAGGCAGGATCAAACTGCCATTCTTGGCTGGCACCGACTCCAAAAATAACTGATCAAAAATGTGAATAGGTATATAAGTATCGATAATTTCGTTGATTGTCATTTAATGCTTTTTGTTTCGAAGCAATTAAAATATTATTTTTTATTTTTTAATTAAGTTGGTGTAAGTAGGTTTAATCTTGAAGTCGGTTTTGTATTTTTCTCAAAAATTATTTTTATTGTTTAAATTGACAAAAACATGAATTACGCTAAGACGGTTTAACGTATCAACATCATACTTTAATACACAATATAGGGTGCAAATACTCTTAAAATGTCTTTGGGTCATTTTCCTATCTGGTTTCAAACTCAAGTTAAAAATAAATATGTTTTTCGGATTTGCCAATTTTTAATATCGGATTATTTATATATTAGACAAAATACGTGTCTAATATTTTTTGACCAGGAACCTAAAAAAAAATTGCCAACAAGATCCGTGAGAGACTGCGTGTGTTCTTGTTGCGTGTTTTTCTGCGTGTCTTCCTTGTAAGCCAGAAACGAAAGGTATATTAAGATCTTTGTGGATAAGTTAGTTTGTGACATATTGAGGGGTATTGAGGATTTTCTTAGGAATTGAATTGTTTAGATTAGATACGAGATAAATAGGATGGTTTAGTGGAGCTACAAAGCTCAAATCCAAATATTCAAATTGGTCTAATTACTGTTATGCAGAGTGGGAAAATAGTTTACTAATTATGATAGTTAACTTCTTTTTTAACTATTAACAATCCAATTCATCTCGTATCCAATCCATACAATCCAAAATGCTTCGAAAAATCCTAAATGCCCCTTACTTTGTCACCAATAAACTTATCCATAAAGACCTCAATGTTCCATATGTTGCTGATTTAGCCCAAACCAGATACGTATCCTCCCATAGTAAGCTCCATAACCACTCCAATCCACTATTATCCCAACTTGCTTCCTCTTCCATCCCTGATAATCCTCCAAGGCGTCTGAAAAGAAGATGGTCTAGAGACCTTTTAGTGTAGATTTTATTGAAGTGCTACTAGTGAGTAGTTCTTCACAAGTTATTTACATGTCATTGTATTTACTGTCAACACATTTACTTATTGTATATTATTTTGTACAGTTGTAAATATCAATAAATAAAAAAATAAAAAAAAAACTATTAACTACAAGTAGTTTGCGTGGAGCAACTATAAACTAGCAGTTGGTAGATGAAAATGAACAGCTATTTTTGCAACTACAGTAGAAGTAGTCAGTTATCTTAACTACCAACGACTAGTTAAAATAAATCGTTAATATTTTTCATCTACCAACAACTAGTGGGTAGTTAACTGAAAAATTAGTTCGTTTTTTTCTTGTTATTTATTTCTTTTTTTTTATCTAGGCCACTCGTTCAGTGAAAATAATAAGTTACACTTATAAATATTTATATTGCAGCATTTCATTAAAACCAACAATTTTTTTAATGTAAAAAGTGAAAATAAATCATTAAGAAAAATAAACATTGTAGCTCAAATTCTATTTGTTTTCAAATAAGGTCTATTGTACCAGAACCGAAATTTTTGACAATCAACCATGCAATAACGGAACCTTTATAGCCCAGTCAATAAACACATCGTAGATTGCATGGAATATGCGATAATTTTTACTTCATAGCTTCGTTAGGAATAGTTAGAAGGTAAACATACTGAAAGTCCCCGCCTCTTGGTTGTGAGCCAAGGGTGGGGGGAGGGGAGAAGTTCCATATTTTCGGTTTTTCGATAATATCTCGAAAACGGTTTACTCTAGAAAGATATGTTTCAAATAAATATAAAAGCTAATTAAATTTACTATACAATTTATTATATATAAATTTATCGTTATTCTAACCGTTTACGAGATATACGTTATTAAAAATCGACAATTTTAGAAATAAAAAAAATGTTTACCTCAGTTTTTGTTAAACATTTGAAGCAAATACCAGAAGCGATTATATGAAATTAAAATAAATTTAATGCTCTACAATTTTGATTCTGACGATTTTTCTGAGAAACGGTTTTGGAACGTAATAGAAGCAAAAGTTTGACAAAAAGTGAGGTGACATTTGTTTTTATCCGAAAATCACTGATTTTCAATAACGTATGTCTCGTAAGCGGTTAGAATTACGACAGATTTATACATGATAAATTTTATAGTAAATTTAATTAGCTTTTATGTTTATTTGAAACATATCTTTCTAGAGTAAACTGTTTTCGAGATATTATCGATAAACCAAAAAAATGGAACTTCTCCCCTCCCTCCTCACCGTTAGCTCACCCCCCTCCCCCCCAGGGGCGGGGACTTTTAATATGTTTACCTTCTAACTATTCCTAACGAAGCAATGAAATCAAAAATTATCGCATATTTCATGCACTCTACACCCCTCATTTCATCCCTCATTGACTGGACTATTTGTAAATTGTGATTTTTAATATTTTTTTTTTCTTCATTTGCAGCGGCTATTAACAATTTTTACAAAGTATATTAAATTTTTATGGTGTTGCAGTCCTTTAAACTCAGTTATTTTTATTTAATTTTTATTTCTACAGGGATTATAGGCGTGTTTTGGTTACTCAGCAAGTCTCCTAAAAGTTCCAGCGAGGTTATTAATAATTTAGAATCTGTTTAACAGTATTTTTCAGTGGTCGCAATGAAGGGTAAGGAAGACGAAGATAGGGTAAATATTTCTTTTTGAAAACATCGACTTTTTTAAAAAGTTTTTTAGTTTCATCTTCCATAAACGTAACTAGTACAATCTGAGCCACTGCCAAAACAAATTGATCGAAGCTCCATTATCTTTAAGTTAGTTTTTTTTTCTTTTTTTAGTTAAAAGTTCATCAACATCATTTTTGATTAAGTTTGACTCCTTGGTTACATCGAAGATATTAGTTCATGTACGATCATGAGTAGTTGGAAGTTCAAAAATTGCAATTACCAACTACATTTTGTAGTTAGTAGTTAAGATCATCTAACTACATTTTTTAACTTGTAGTTGGTAGTTGGAAAAATTTAACTTCTAACTACTAGTTACAAAATGTAGTTGCCCGCTGTTAACTAACAACTACATTTGTAGTTTATGGCTGTAACTGCTATCAAACCAAAGTAGTTGTAGTTTGTATTTAGTAGTTATAACTACATTTCGACCAACTCTGCTGTTATGTAAATAAGTTCTTTGTAATTATTATTATTTTATGCTGAAGTAGTCAAAACCGACGGGCAGTTCCTTGTCGTTTCAGTTTAGTATATTTTGAAATATGACCCGAAATTTAAGGTGAGGCGCCACCAAAACATGACTTGACTTAACTATAGTACCAGACTGGACCCACACTGTGGTTTTAATAGGGAACGGCGACACCGGGACCGGACTTGACTTGAGCGGACTTGAGCCCGCTTCCTGACTCCGCAGGCGATCCGTTTATGTTGGTTCGGCACAGGACTCCGGTCCCTCCACTCCTACTTCCTTCCCCTTATTTCATAAACAAATCCTTGTCTGGCGGTGCAAGGCACGTGGCAGTGCCCCTGTGAAGTTCGTAAAATCATGGACATAGAAGAAAAGTGAAAATAATTTTGAAATTGTTCGTTCGAAAGCTCTGTTAACAGCGTGTCAAATCCAGCGTGCTTCGCTCGCTCTTGTTTGTATGGAGAGAACCACTTCCTTTGATAATTTAACGGACTTGTAATAAAATATTCATAATCGGAATCAATGTCCAATAGGTGTGCTTCCATATTGGCTTCTCTCTCGACGATACTAAAAAGAGGGGTTGGTCTGATCCGATACTCAAGTCAAGTCAGGTTTTGGTGGCGCATCCCCAGTCAAGTCTGGTCCGGTCAGGTCTGCTCAAGTCAAGCCAAGTTCGTTCGCGGTGGGGCCTCATCTTTATCTGGCTATCCGGATTTTTTTTTTTTTTTTTTTTTTTTTTTTCACATTTTACATACAGCAATAATCTTCCTAACTGGCGTATTTTTTGACCCAAAAATTCCAAGCATTTAGTCATTTGTCTATTACACTGTTTTGCATCAAAATACTCCCTTCAACAAAAATGTTATGGAGTGTGCTGAACACGAATCCGAAGTCAGAAAATCTCAATGAGGCACCATTTTATGTCAAATTTGTGTTTTAGATAAAAAAATGAGATGTTTTTCGACATTTGGAGATTTTGTTTATCATTGAAAACGTTAACAAAAAAAATAAAAAAACCTATTTGATTTTTTAAAATTTTTCTAATGTATTACAAAATGAAAAAAAAATGGGGATCTTAACTATCAGGCTTTGTTGGAATGGCATTTTTGAAGAATTGCTTTTATCTTATAAGGCCATTAATTGGTTGCCACATGTCTTTAAAAATGGCCATTCATTTTTTGCATTATCTTTTGAATTGGTTCCCTTCCAGCTTGGGAGCAGTTTCAGGAAAACACAGAGAGCGATTTCATCAAAAGATAGCCCAAATGGAAAAAAGGTACAGCGGTAAATGCAATCAGAAGATACTTACCGACTACTGTTGGACACTACAACAGGAGACACGTGATGTAGAGTACAAAAGGAAAATATATATCATTAATTATGTTCAGTGTTAAATATTATTATTTTATATAGAACTGTTTTTCACCAAAAAAAAAGTGTTATAAAAATATTTAAAAAAATGTTTTTTTTTTAACAACCTCCATTCCAGCAAATAACCTTTACCCTTTTAAGAAAAACTACCTCATCCTGTCCTCCTGTATCCTTTAATGGAGTACCATTAAATAATGTAGAACAGATAAGATACCTTGGATTTTATCTGGACAAGAGACTCACCTGGAACCCTCATACAAGATTGAATAGACAAGAAGCTGCACGATTTCAGATTTCGATTGCTACAATACTTACTTGACAAACGTTCAAATCTCCCGATCCACTATAAGGAACTTGCCTATATGACGATTATCAGACCTATTTGGACTTACGTTACAGAGTTATGTGGATCCTACATAACATCCAACCATACTTCAGCATACTTCAGAGGTAGTCCCATAAAAAATATTTTGAAATCAACGCAGCACTTTTTAAGAAAAATAAAAAAAACAGTTAATAAAAATCACTACTATATATATGTACTTACATTTTAAACATATTTGATGATTATGATTATTTAAAATCTCCATAGTAACTAAATCTCAGTCCTAAAGAATAAAGAAATATCACCACTGCTGGAAGGCGGTGTCTACTTTTAGGCACCCTCAGAAAAAAGCTCAATTCAGTTAAAAGTCATATGATAAATTGGTACCAGGTATTTAATTTTCTTTATCAATGATTTTATATGTATGTACAAACAACATACACATACCCATTAATGAAAAATATACGTAATGATTTCAACTCCCATTTTGTGTTCAATTTTTCCAATTACATGAAGGTAAGTGGAATGATAACCTCGATAAGTCTTTGTTCAGTAACTCGAACTATTTTTCAGGGTAGCTTGAAGATCGAGAATTGACTATATAAACAAAAATACACTCACCACTAAAAAGTGAAAAATAAAAATAATGTTTAGAGAAATAAACAAAACCGACTTCAAGATTAAACCTACTTACACGAACTTAACTAAAAAATAAAAAATAAAATTTTAATTGCTTCAAAACAAAAACCGTTAAATGAAAATCAACGAAATTGTAGATACTTATATACCTATTCACAATTTATGATCAGTTATTTTTGGAGACGGTGCCAACCAAAACTAACAGAATTTCAAAAGAAATGTAATTGTAAAGATCCTCCCGCTGTTTCATCACCGCCACACCGCTGTCTCGGGTCATTCGAAAGTGCATTGCAGAGGCAGGATCAAACTACCATTCTTCACTCCAAAAATAACTGATCATAAATTGTGAATAGGTATATAAGTATTGATAATTTTGTTGATTTTCATTTAAAGGTTTTTGTTTTGAAGCAATTAAAATATTATTTTTTATTTTTTAGTTAAGTTCGTGTAAGTCGGTTTTGTTTTTTTCTCTAAAAATCATTTTTTTATTGGAATATAATTGAAAATGTGTAAATTTTATTATTGCTAAACCTTCCTTGAACTATGAAGATGGTGTAGTTAACATTTGGTAGAGAATGGTTCAGTAGTTTTCAGGGTTAGTGATCACAAGGGCTGTGAATTATATGCAATAAAAAACTGAAAAATATGCACATATATGTGCAGAGATATTGGGAAAAATATGCAATTAAATACCGAAAATATGCAACTATCTGCATTATTAGAAAAATTACAAAATCACAATTCATACCTGTACTTAAGTACGAACTTAATTTTAAATAAATTCGTCGTAAACCTACGACCTCCTGTACTACAGTATCCTTTAATGATATTCCACTAATCCCTGTTGAACAGATCCGCTACCTAGGACTCCACTTGGACAAGACAACTAACTTGGAATCCACATACAAGACTAAAACGACAAGAAACAGCTCGTCGTTACAGACTACTTCAACATTTACTAGACAAACGCTCAAAGCTCCCAATTAATTACAAAAGACTCATATACATGACTGTGATTAGACCAATATAGACTTACGGAGTTGAGCTTTAGGGCTCTACTAAGCCATCCAATTCATCTCGTATCCAATCCTTACAATCCAAAATCCTTCGAAAAATCCTCAATGCTCCTTACTTTGTCACCAATAAACTTATCCACAAAGATCTTAATGTTCCATATGTTGCTGATTTAGCCCAAAACAGATACCAATCCTTTCATAGTAAGCTCCATAACCACTCAAATCCACTTGTTTCTCAACTTTCTTCCCTCTCAATTCCCTATAATCTTCCGAGGCGTCTGAAAATAAGATGGCCTAGATATGTTCTTGTGTAGATTTTTATTGGATGAGTAGTTCTTCTCAATTACCATGTTATTGTAAGCGTTTTTAACACATTTGTATACAATTGTGAATTTCAAAAAATTGTAAAAAAAAAAAAAAAGTTGAAATAACTATTGTGTTGTTAAGGGGAACATTAGGAAGAAAAATATTAAAAGGCTAATGTTAAAGAAGAAAAACATTATAAAGCTAATAATAAAAAACAAAAAACAAATCAACAAAATCTTATTAAAGATAAATAAAAGGCATTAAACATGGAACATTAAAAACGAAAAAAAATCAATTATTTTCAGAAAACTTAAACAACAATCACAACCAAAATACTTATAATTTAAAACAGAACAATATATACATTAAAAACAATAAGCAAAGGCCATATATAAATAAATTTTGTTATTTTATATTAACACAAAAGAACAGTTAGCGAATGATATGTCTCGGTGAACACTGTGTGAGAAACTGTGTAATAGAATGATGGAAGGGAGAAGGGGAGATGATAAGTGAAGTCATAATATTCTACGTATTTCAGCCAAGTATAAACGAGAAATTAATCGGATTAAACAATTCTAAGAGAAGCACATACGATCGAAAGTTCGCTGAAACCAAAGAATCAGTACTTCGGCACATACAAAAGCATTGATTAGGCTAAAGAAAAAAAAAAAGAATGGAAGGAGTTCATATAACTATTTTTCGGTTTTTATTTATATTTTTTTTTTCTGCTCGGAAACATGAAAAATTTAAATGTCAAATGTTTATATGCCCGATATGTAGATAAATATGTAAGTCTAGTTCAAAATATGTAAAAATATGCATTTATGGCAAAATATGCAAAAATGTGTAAATTAAAAATAGCTCAAAATCATTTCAAATGCCTCATTGCCAAATGATCTAATTTAATTATGCATATTTGCAAATGCATATATTTCACAGCCCAGGTGGTCACAAATGAAAAATGGCTTGTCATTTTATATAATAGGATAGATTATTAGGAATTACATAAAAACAAAACAATAAAAAATAGGCCGTATTACAAGTATAGATAAATAAAGTTTGCCATGTCACAAGTATCATTAGGCTGTGATATTCACGTGGATCAGATGAACACTAACTGACCAATCATCCCGGACAAAGAATTGAATCGATTTCGAAATGGCAATTAGAAAGAATTTTTAAGGAGTTTTCGTTCATTATTTTTTCAAGACATTGTTGTCAGTTCTTAAAAGTAGAAGAAACTTGTTCAATTAAGATTATAAGCTATGTTTTCAGTTTTTTAAAACTTTCTTCGATTAGTTTTCTACTTTAAAAAACAAAACAATGTCAAAGCAATTAGATATTATATGATCGTGTTTAGGAACAGTTTTGAAAATACTTTGACATTTCAGAATTGAGTCTCTTAAATTCCACTTGAAATGTTTGGACTCCGCATAGGGAACATCGTTCATCTTCTTGAGAGTTCTTTCCTGTATTCTGAAAGCGGAAAATGGTTCAAGGAGTTCTTGAACGTATTCGTGGCGTCTTACAGCGTCGGATCGCTTTTGATCTGTGTAGCTGCAGCCATCGAAGGCGGGTTCAAGAAAACCATGGAGCAATCCGCGTTCTACATAGTCATCGGTATCATCACAAGCGCACAGCAGGTCTACCTCCTCTGCAACCAGGATCAAGTCAAGAAGTTGATCGATATCCTCAAGGGATATCAAGAACGCCATACAGAAAAATGGCAGAAGGACATGTTCCAGAGAGATTCCCTATGGGTCTGGAAAGTGATTAAGTACTACAATATGGTGATGGGTTCCTATAACGTATTCTACTTCAGCATACCCTTCGTCGTGGATCTTGTCGCAGGTCTTATAGACCCTGATTTTCCAGTGATGAGTTTGAATCTTCCGGATCAACAGTACGTAGAGGATTACGAACCCAGAAGCTTTGGACACGTGATGTACTCTCTGATCGGCGTCACGAACGGAATCGTAGTCATTGTGACAAACATAGGCATTGAGGCTTTGATATATATCTCTATAATATACACGAGGATCGAGCTGAATATGATAAAGCGGAAACTGTCGATAGTGAAGGAAGTCATGGCGAGGAAGGAAAACGACTATGTGGTTGAGGTAGGGCGGTTGATGAAGGATGTGACGAAGCACCACCAGAGTACGCTAGAGTAAATATTTTTTTTTAATTTAATTATTTATTGATATTTACAACTGTATATTAACACGTATAGCAATTACCCATTGACAGCACACAAAAGATCCCGAAGCCATTTTCTTTTCTGATGTCACGAAGGGTTGTAGGGAATCGATTGAGAAACATTATGAGAGTGGATTTGAGTAGTTATGGAGTTTACTCTATACAAGGATAGATATCTGTTTTTTAAATTTCTATATTTATTAAAATTTACAACTGTACGAAATATATGCATCAAATAAATGTGTTGATAAGGATTTCAATAACATGTCAAAACTTTAAAAGAACTACTCATCAGTAGATTTTCAATAAAAATCCTACACTAGAAGGTCTCTTGTCCACATTCTTTTAGGCACCTCGGAGGATTGGAATGTCATGGGAAGCAAGTTGAGAAACTAGTGGATTTGAGTGGTTGTGGAGCTAGATATAAGCTAGATAAGGGTAAGGGTAAGATATAAGCTAGATAAGGGTAGATATCTGGTTTGGGCTAAATCAGCAACATATGGAACATTAAGGGGAGTCACCTGTGGTGTAGTGGTTAGCACAGCAACCTACTAAGCCCAAGATCGCGGGTTCGCAGCCCGGCAGATGACCTTACGATTTTTTAAAGGGAGTTAACAATCCTTAGCTATGCCGTTCTTGGGAAGGGACGTAAAATGGGGTTCCCGAGCCTGTGCGATGTCAGGTACTCGTTAAAGATGCCTACCCTAATTATACCTGGATAGGCAAAAATTAGGACTCCCACCGTAGCATCGTCTAATTATCCATAGCAGCATAAAGTGACGTTAAATGAAATAAACAATGGAACATTAAAGTCTTTATGGATATGTTTATATCTGACATAATATGAAGCTTTATGATTTTACGAAGAGTTTTAGATTTACGTGAAAAATTAAAAGTTTTAGTGGAGCCCCAAAGCTCAACTCCGTACGTCCAAATAGGTCTAATCACAGTCATGTATATGAGTGTTTTGAAGTTAATTGGGAGCTTTGAACGTTTGTCTAGTAAATGAGATATACTTTATTGGCAATCGGCAATATTCGGAATTAAAAAAACATTTACCTCACTGTTTGTCTAACATTTGCTTCTTTTGTTAAACATTAAATTTACTTTAATCTAATATATAAGTTTCTGGCATTTAAAGGAAATCTTATACAAAAAGTTTAGGTTTTTTCTTTTTTTCTAAATTTATTGATATTTAATAACGCATATCTCGATAAGGCGGAAGGAGGGGCGGTAGTTCAGGAACCCGAGATCCTTCATGGGTTGTAAGTGGTACACGTTTTTTGTATCTCGATAACCGTTAGAATTTTGACAAATATTTACAGAATCAGTTTTATAGAAAATTTAATTAATATTACATTTTTAAGGGCTACTTACGAAGCCTTACCTCAGGGTAAAATAATCGCATATTTCATTCCCTCCACACTCCTTATTTGACTGGACTATCAGTATATTTAATGTAAAAATTTATAGTTTTATTTATTTGTTAACTTTTATTTATATGTATAACTGTGTTTTTGTTAAACAAGTTTTTGTAGTATGTTGTTATTGTTTTTAATTAATTATAATTATAACATAATTATCAAATCATTTATAAGGAATACAAAACATACCCAACAATAAAACATAAAGAACCAAAGAGAGCTGAAAGAAACATAGAAGTATAATTAATGATAGAAATAGTAAAACAAAGAAAAATTATTGCATTTTAAATAATAAGTTAAAAAATTAAACTTCATTTACATCATTACCAGAGAAAGTACGGAACATCCGTTCTAAGTTCTTTAATGAGGGGTGTAGAGTGCTTGGAATATGCAATAATTTTTGACTTCACAGTTTCGTTAGGAGCAGTAAGAAGATACACATACTAAAAGTTCCCGCCCCTGGGGGGTGAGTTAACTGTGGGAGAAGGAAGAAGGTCCCATTTTCGTGTTTTTAGATAATAGCTCAATATATTTTAAGTAATTAGAAAAATAAGCTAATTAAATTTCCTATAAAATTTATTCTTTATATATCCGTCGAAATTCAAACAATTTTCGTGACATACGAAATTCGTACGGTATTGGAAATCGATAATTTAGAAAATAAAAAAAATTACCTCACTTTTTGTTAAACAATTGCTCCGAATACCAAAAACATACATTTGAAATTATTATGAAATTTTCTACAATCTTGATTCTTGGCCAGAGGCACCAAATTCTGATTTCTTGTTTATCTAAATGATATTAAAGATTCTGCAATTCCTGAGGAACTTCAGAACATCTGGTTGATAGTTTTTGAAGATTATACCCAGGTCTTTGTTTAAGATGGGTGTTCCAGCTGTAGGGTGTAGACTGCAATTACAAAATATGTGCTCTACTGATAGAGGAACATGGCACCTTGAGCACATGGGCTGTGAAGTACCTTGAAGTAGGTGTTGGTGTGTGAGTCTAGTGTGCCCGACGCACAGCCTAGTCATCACCACTTGTTCCCTCCTAGAGCCGTTTAGCAGTGGCCATGGTTGACCTTTAGGGCAAATCATTTTAAGTTTGTTACTATCCAGAATCCTGTTCCAATAATAAATCCACGCAGCCTTGTACTTATTTTTAATATATATTTGATGGTCGCTGAGGACAATTGGTAAGTTTTATCCTTACATATTATCCTTAAGGACGAGAAAGCTAATTCTAATTGTGGATGGAGAGAGTGGCCAAGGATGTCCTTCGGCCTCAAAAAATCGTCAGATCCTGGCAGATCTGTGGGACAGTGTCCTTATAACGTGCTTTTTTATCATATATAACGTACCTTTTTAGCAAAAAGAGTAAACGGGAAGGGGTCATTAGCGTTGAAAAACTATCTCCAGCCTCCCGTAGAATGCGTTAACAACGAATCATATCCTTCCGCCATCTTAAAACAGTTAAATAGTCTCCAGCAGTCCGAGACCCACCAGAGATGGCATAGCTTTAAATAAAGTCTTAAAATGCCGAAAGGCAATAAAAGATCCTTTTTCCCTGTTTTCCTTTCTTTGCATGAAAATAAAATAAAGTCGGAGGCTAGAAAAAAAAAAAAAAAAAAAAAAAAAGTAAAATAGTCTAATATTTCAAAAAAAGTGTTCTTCTAAGGACAACAATGGCGGAAGTCCTTAAAAAATCTTAAAACCGTCGAATATTTTTAAACAGAACAATCTTGATTCTGGCATTTTTTTTCTGAGAAAAGATCGTAGAAGAAAATGTTTTACAAAAGTAAGGTAATATTTGTTTTTTCCTGAAAATTCCCGTTTTCAGTAACGCATATCTCGAAAACCGTTGGAATTTCGACAAATATGTACAAAATCAATTTATCAAGAAAATTTAATTAGCTTTTTTTTTTAGCCATTTATTGAAATTTATACCTGTACATACATCAAGTAAATATGACGATAATGCTAAAAATGACACGTCACTTGTTTTTAAAGCAACTACCCATTGGTAGCACTTATAAAGGTTCTATATAATGAAGTACTATATTAGAAGGTCCCGAGGCCATCTTCTTTTCAGGTGTCTCAGAGGTTTATCTGGAAGCAAGTTGTGATACTAATGGGTTTGAATGGATGTGGAGTTTCCAATGAAAGGATAGGTATCTGGTTTGAGCTAAGTCAGAAACGTAAGGTATATTAAGATCTTTGTGGACAAGTTTGTTTGTGACGAAGTAAGGAGCATTTAGGATTTTTCTAAGGATTTTGGATTGTAAGGATTGGATACAAAAAGAATTGTAAGGTTTAGTATTGTCCCAAAGCTCAACTCCGTGTATCTAAATATGTATGATTACTGTCATGTAAATGAGTCTTTTGTAATTAAGTGGAAGGTTTGACCTTATTTCAAGTAAATGTTGAAGCAGTCGAAAACGACGAGCAGTTTCTTGTCGTTTTAGTCTTGTATGTGGATACCAAGACGTTAGTCCAGATGAAGTCCTAGGTAGCGGATCTGTTTAGGGGATTAGTGGAACATCATTAAAGCATACTGTAGGACAGGAAGTCGTAGGTTTACGCCGAATGGTAAAAGTTATTTGATGGGATTTATTTGGATTTATTTTGATTCTCCATTTTTGACACCATTCTTGAAGGTGTATGATATGGGATTGGAGTGTCTGGGAAGCAATGTTCATCATTGATGGATTCATGGATCATTGTTTACTGATAACACACAAGTGTTATCAGCATACGTGGTGAGGATGGTGCTAGAATTTGTCGGGATGTCAGCTGTATACACCGTGTAGAGGATTGGACCTAGGATACTTCCTTGAGGAACACCTGCAGATTGGGTGAAGAGAGAGGAATAGGAAAAGTTATGATTAACTTTAAAAGTTCTATCGCTGAGGTATGAGCGGATAATTAGCTTTAATTTTAATTTCACACATATTTTTCTAAGAGTTCACAGTTTTTTGAGATAAAATCGAAAAACCCAAAAATTAGATCTTCTCCCCTCTCCCACAGTTAGCTCACTCCCTAGGGAGGGGACTTTTGGTATGTTTACCTTCTAACTATTCCTAACCAAGCTAAAAAGTAAAATATAATGCATATTTCATGCACTCTACATAGTCAATAATATGTTTATTGACTTGACTGTTCAGTATGCGCTCTGTCTGAACAGGGGATGAGTCACCGGTACGTCACGCCGACTGTCTTAAACATCTTCCTTTCGGACATTCTTTGTTTAAATAAATACAACAGGGTATCTATCCCGAATTTCTGTGTTACATATCTGAGTTGGATGAGCTAGAGAATTAATTTCTGTAATTATTGTATTTAATTTTTTTTTTTTTTTTTTTTTTTCTAGGGCTTTGAACTCTATAAATATCACATTGGGATTTCCTATCGCAGTTCAGAACACAATTTATTCAATCTGCTTCTGCATTGATTTATACGTACTGACAATTTTTGTAAGTAGATATTTCTAAATCAAATAATAACGTCTTTCCATATTAAATGTCTGTTTTCACAGGAAAGATTATTTTAGTAAAACAACTTTTTTTAAATCAAAACTTTTTCATTTAAAATATTTACTCTCATTTTCTAGAGATTTCCCCTCAACTTATCAACTTTTCAATTTCAGAAGTGAAAAATTAAGGATTTCCGATTCTGGAAAATTCTGAATGAAATATTTTCATTCTGAAAAATTCTGGAAGAAGTATTTTAAGAAAATGAGTTTTTAGCGTGAGAATCATTTTCAAAATTTTACCTTACTCTCAGAAATTAGTTATTCAATGTTATTGCAGCTTGGGCTTGTTGCGTGTTTCCATCTTCATATTTGATGGCATAATTAGCAATGTGCCAGTAAATATAAAAAAAGTGGATTAATAACTGCTCATTATAATCTGTAAACTTAACCCTCCAGTAGTCGCAACCGATCTGACAGATCAACCAAGATATTATTTGCGCAGTATTCCGAGTAGGATTTTTATAATGAGATATGCGACTCAGTACCTTTCAACTAACTTTCCTCGAATGCATTAGTGACGTCAAATCCTCAATATTCTCTCTAGAGTTTTAGTTATTTAGTTTATATTCCGCTGTTACCGGGACAAGATTTATTTGGCTCATTGCGACTACTGACGCAACAGATTTTATTCTATCATTATTACATTATGAATCGTAAGCGCACCTTCAATTTAAAAAACCCAGGCGATATTGAAATGATTCGTAAAATCATTCAATGCAATACGGAGAATAATAGTGATGTAGAAAATTTTTTTGAAAGTAAGACAGATTCTGAAAGTGAAACAGACGTTGAAGAAAGAATTGATCATTCAGATACTGAACACCAAGATGATGTATCTAGTAATGAAGAATGCATTGCCGATAATTCATTTATAGGTAAGAGTTTTTTTATGTTTCATATATTATAGAAAAGAGGATGCTCCACCTGAAGCAAATCACGAAGGACGCGGCCCTATAAGACGGCGTTGTGAATTATGTGAAAAAAAAACGAAGGCTGACTGAATACTTTTGTGAACAATGTAAAATGAAGTTATGTTTAGAACATTCAAAAATTGTCTGTCAAAACTGTATAAAAAAAATTAGTGCAGTAAATAATAGTATAAAGTTGTTATAATAGATAATTAAAAAATTTAAAAAAACTTTAAAAATCAAATTTAGTAAATGAGAAAAATATAAGTGATGAAATCATCAGTTAAACTATTGAATTTGAAGAGGTGATCTGTCAGATCGTTGCGACTATTGGTGTTAGTCCTAGGGTAGCGACTACTGGACGGTTAAAATTAATGAGCAACAAAAGTCCACTAATCCCATTTTAAATTTCGTAAATAATAAAAATGGACATTTCATTTAAAACGAGCCAACATAAACGAAAATAACGTTGTGTTATGATTTCAGGACAATGGGGCCAAGCCAGGGCCAGTCATTGTGAGTATGTTCTCATTGACTATGATGGCAACCATACTCTTTTTGTTCTGCTACATCGGGGAGTCGCTAGAAGATAAGGTAACGTAGGTAACGTACGTATGATAATATAGAAGGAAGTTTATATTTAGTAATTGATGAATTATTTGCCAATTCGATGATACTTACAAGGGAAGGTTTTGACTTGTATCTCACATATTTAAATTCCGATTTTTGTGTGGGTAGTAGGGACCTATAATAGAGTAAAATTAGAGTTATAGCCGCCAATGAGCATTAGAAGCTATGAAAAAAAAAAATGTTTGTTTGTTTGTTTGGGCTTATAGGCATAAAAAAAAAAAATATGAAAATCACGTTTAATTTTTTTGCTCTGCTCTCAGTTAAGATAGAGAAATGATTTTTTCACGTATAATTATAGTTTTGTATGCTATTTAAAATACGAATATTTTTATTAAGCTCAAAACACGGCACGGCTTTAGGATGCTCAACTCAGTGGGAATTTTTTTCAAACTAAAAACTGGTATCATCTTCAGATTCCTGATTGATATCTCTAAAAAATGTTAATGCGCGTGTTGGAACTGCCCATAACATTATCCTGTGTGAGATGGGTGCACCGACAAAAAAACCCGACTTCAAATCAGTCGACTGTTTAAAAAACGGGATCCGACTAAAGAAGAAGGTTCTTTTTTTAAAAAAAGAACAATTGTAACGACTTCTACTCAAAAAAAAAAATTCAGGACCTAACCACCTGACAATAAAGTCATGTTTACTTTAAAGTCAAACCGGTTTTGGGAAGTAGTAATTTGTTTGTTTGTTTTTTTATTTGAGAGTTTTGTGAGCGTAAAACGTATAGGTCCATCAACGCTTGCCTGTTCTTGATAGAAATTTATCTATATTTTGTAATATAGCTCTTCTCTATAAAGGAGGGCTATTACTTTTTCAATTTTTTTTTTCATCGTTTGTCAGCGCCTTTGAGATGTTTCGAGGTATTCCAGATTCGGTTATTTGGTGCAGTATGGGCATTCAGTAAACATATGGTTTATTGATAAAACATCGCCACACATTTCACAATTGGGAGGAGCCTCTTTAGTTATAAGGTGAAAGGTATGTTGTTCTTGAATGGCCAATTCTTTATCGCGTTAGGATCACTTCTTCTCTGCGATTATTGCGGTAGGAACTGCTTCATAGTTTTATGTCCTTCTTAATAGCCTTGAGTTTATTTGGTGAGTTGTGATCCCACAATGCTTGCCACTCATGAGATACCTTCTCTCTAAGTGGGTGTTCAAGTTCTGGTGCCGTTAGAAAGGTTTTGCCTGGTACTGGGAGGGCTAGAGCTTCTTTTGCTGCTTATCAGCCAATTCATTACCGTATTTAATAATACCGATATGATTTGGTGACGAGATGAAGTAAACAAATTTTCCTCCTTCATTGGTTGAGGAATAGAACACTGTTTTACAAATCTGTCAGGATCTAACGATTTTTTGAGACAGAAGGATATCCTTGGCCACTCTCTCCTTCCACAATTAGAATTAGTTTTAGTCCTTAAGGATGCTGTTTTAACGGTTTTTAAGTTATCTGAAGGATAATTTCCTCCATTGTTGTCCTAATAAGGACACTGCTTTGAAATATTCGATGTTTTAACTGTTTTTAAGATGGCGGAAGGATATTCCGCCTTTTTAAACGCATTCTAGGGGAGACTGGAGATAGTTTTTCAACGCTAACGATCCCTTCCCGTGGAATGTTTTGACTAAATTGGTACGATATAGAACCGTGGCGTTGGGAGTATTGGGCGGGGTTAAGAGATGGCTACTGCTATAAGGGCACTGTTTTACAGATCTGCCAGGATCTGACGATTTGTCACGTAAATGTCTTATTACCACAATTTAAAAAGTTTATCTGGTAAATTTAAATTTATTATATTAAAGTTAAAATTTCTGTTATTCTTACAATGCAGACAATATAATTAAGTACAAATGTAAGGGAAGAAAAGAAACAACCATCAGCAGTATTTTGTTATTAAAACCCATTAAAGTTAGTTCCTGGCAGATCTGAAACTAATTTCCTCCAATGGCTTTGGATTCTTGCTTATTGGATCCTCCCAAGATAGCTGTTCTCATTCCATTTCAGAACAACGAAGTATTCGAGGCCCTCTACGACGTGTCCTGGTACGAGGAAAAGCCCGAGATGAGGAAGCACCTGACGATGATGGTACGTCAAGTGAGGAAACCTTTCGTTATCAACTACCACGGCATGTCGAATTTAAATCTTCACAGTTTTATGCAGGTAATAGATATTTTAAAATATACTTTCGAATATAAGGAAAATGATTTACTGTATTTAATTATTCAAACATTAAGTTAAGCATTGTGTGTCGTAAGTAATACTCCTGACATTGTTTACCGAACACTCCAAATATTCCAGTTAATGAGTGTTGAAATGAGTAGTTAGAAGGAAAACACAGGCTTTGGACGGTGGGGGGAAGAGAAGGTCCCATTTTGAGGATTTTTTATTATATCTCTAGAATGGTAGAATCTAGAAACATATGTTCAAATCAAAATTAAAGCTTACTAAATTTCCTATCAAATTTTTTATATACATATTTTTCGAAATTTCGATAGATTTCGAGTTATACGTTATAGAAAATCGATAACTTTCGAAAAAAAAAAATAATGTTTACCTCACTTTTTGTTAAACATTTTCCTCTAATGTCAAAAAACAAAGTTGTAGATTATTAAATTTACTTCAATTGCATATATATGATTCTAGCAATTGAAGCAAATGTTATTGAGTTTTAATAACGTATATCTATGTATAGAATTAATTTTATAGAAAATTTAATTGGCTTTAATTATGATTTTAAACATATTTTTCTAGAGTTTACTGTTTTGTGAGATATAATAGAAAAACCCCCAAAACCTCCCCTTTCCTCCACCGTCAGGGTCTGGGAGTTTTGGTATGTTTACCTTCTAACTATTCCTAGCGAAGCACTGAGGTAAAAAATAATCGCATACTTCATGCACTCTACAATATGTTTATTGAATGAGCTATAACTTAATTCCCTCTCTTTTCCTGACAACATTCCAATGATTCAAAAAAAAAAAAAAAGCCTAGGAACTTTCTAATAAACAACTTTGGTATTACTTGCTCCTTTTAACAGTTACTTTTCGGTAACCGTTACTGTTTAACCGGCCCGCATTCTAGCGGTATATATACGAAATTAGAACTCAATTTTCCCTTTATCACGACATACTAACTTAGCCCAGATGTTTTTTAGCCTTTAAAATTCCCTTACCGCTCTTCACTACGGTCCGCCTTTTTAGCAAAAGCAACCACAGAATTCTATATCACTTTTAAACATAAGATAAATACTTTATACTCATAAATTATTTTAATAAAATATTATTATTTGTTTTCAATTGAATCACTCTCACAGCTTGCCATTTATTTATGGCTTCTCAGCCTTTTTACTATTGTCATTTTATTATAAATTGTTGTTTGTTTCATTCAGAAGCTGTTTATAAAAATAATACATTTATTCATTTCTTTTCTGGCTAGTTTTTTCTCTGCTTTTAGAATACAATGTCTATTTAATATTATAACAAGGATTTCATATTTATTGAATAAAATTAAATTTTAAACATTGATGTCCAATTTACAAAAGCATGTAGTGTCATTTATATTTGCATCTAGAAAAGAATCCGAGTATTTCCTGCAGAAAGAAGGGAAATTTGGAAGTTTTTATTTCCATTGGGTACCGCTAGAATGCACGCCGGTCAAACAGTAACGAGTTACCGAAAAATAACTGTTAATGCACCTCATTTATGGGCGATTCTCAGATTACGGGCAATTTCGAGTATCAAATTTTTACAAATTTAGACTTCATTAAATTAAAAATTTATAACTACCGACGGCTTCTATTGCTTCTCAGCTTTTGAAAAATACAATTGGCCAAAATCAAAATAGATTTTTTCACGAGAACTTTAGAATTTTAAAATTGATAAAGTATGGTAATGGCAAACTGGATCTTGGTAATGACGAGTCATTTTGTCGTTGTGTGCCTTGGTTAAAGAAAAAATAACTAAAAGAACTAAAAATTAATAAAAATATTCATTACAGAAAAGTTTATGTCATTACAGCGCTAATAATTAAGTGAGAATCACATGGGTTTTTAACTCGGTAATGACATTTGCATGCATTTTGTTCGGTACAAACAGCTACGATTAAAACAAAAAAAATATTGCTTGTGCCAATTATTAAGGAACAAATGACAGTCAAAATTAAAATAAAGCTAATGGAATAATTTGAAAAGCAAGAGTGATAATATTAGTCGTGGTAATGACAACAATAAAGATACGTGACTTACCTCTCAGGTTGTAAACACGTGTTAGGGAACTACCAAACTGACTATCGCTTCGCCGCTATGGCTGGTCTTCAGCAAAAGGTGTACCACTACATTTTGAAAATAAATTCCCAACTGTTCCAATTCTTAAAGTTGATTTACCTACAAATTTATTTCTTGCTTGGTAATGACATCATAGTGATGGGACCAAGTTTGGAGCAAAATAACCTTACCATATTATTACCAAAAACACAAAAATGAAAACATTTAGGATCTTAATCATCATCTTAATCATTAAGGTCATCCTTAATGCGCGGAAATAAATTTCACTTCCATTCGCCATAGTTAACGAAACCAAAGTGGCGAATGTTTAGTAAAAAACTATAGTGGGACACTCCGTGGTAATGACATTTTTGTTGTTTATAAGCAATTTTCGAATCAAATTACTCGTTTTTTTTTCATGTTTAATATTTTATAATGAATAAATGTTTTACCACCCTAATATCATTGGGCAATAATTAAGGTAGGACTTAGTTAATTGATTAATAATCTTATGGGACTAAAAATTGCCCGTAATCTGAGAATCACCCATATATATTGTATATAGTTATATATATGACTAAATATTAATATAAAAAATTATTGATCTAACAAATTTGTTTGTATTTTAGGTTTTAAACACATCGTATTCCTACTTCATGATGTTGAAATCTACAATGTAACTAATTATGTTAAATCTACAATGTAAAACTAATTACGTAATACCGAAGATGAGAAGATCATGTTCAATCTATAATTATATATAAAAATTAGTAGAAGAAGTCTTATAGTTATTAAATACATTCATCTGAGCTTTTTATCATTACTTGAAGGCCCTCTTGTCATAACAGCGTACATTTTATATTTTATTATATTGCTTTTGTTCACGCCAAAGGCGTTCTTTTTTAAAAAAAAGAAAAAGATGAGAAATAATATTGTTAGTCCCGCCATCTATCGAAATTTTATGGTAACTAGCCTTTCAATGTTCACTATAGCCAGCCAGGTGGCCCAAGCTAGATTCCTTATCTCCCGCTAATTCTCGCTGGAGCTCGGCCACTTCTTCGTCCTTAAGCCTTCCTCAGTTTTTTTTGTTCAAGGCTAAAAATAGTCTTTTTTTTTTTTTTTTTTTTTTTTTTGCAGGTTTTATCCCTCAATGGGTTGCCTGGTTAAGTCAGAACGTCACTCCATTTTCTTCTATTCCACCAGTCATCCTCCTCAAGTCTCCTGCCAGCCATTTCCTCCTCCACACAGTCCCTCCACCGGGTTCGGGGTCTTCCTCTCCTCCGTCTTCCTGGTTGTTCCCACAGCAGAATCCTCTCCGGGACTCCTTCGGTCTCGCCCAGCCAGCCTCTGATCTCATCATTTCTGATTTGGTCTAGGCGGGTAATCCTTAGGCGTCTCCTCCAGAAATCCATCTCTGCCGCTTGTAGTTTAGAGTTGAGCCGTCGGTTAAGTGTCCAGGTTTCTGCGGCGTAGCTGAGGGATGGCTCAACAATACGTCTAAAAATTCGCCTTTTGTTGTCCGTAGTCTTTCAAATCTTATTTTTAACTGTTTCATCTTCATGTTATTTTTTATCAAAGACATTATATGCCCATTTTACTTGCAAATGAGTGTTGAACAAGCCAGAAGATTTCTCAGCTGATTCTCGCAGCACCTAGAAGAAATTCATCCTCATTTGGGTTTCGTAGGTGCATCTGCCTGCCCAAAGAGGTTCTGCCGAACCCGGTCTGTAATCTTCACATGGGTGAGTCATTTTCATTTTTATTATAATTGCCTTAGATTTCTTCTAATCATTTTCTCTCCAAAATAGCGAACCTTTATTTTAGGAATATTATATATAGTCCACTCTCCAGAGTCTTATTCGATTTGTGAGGAAGTTCCGCTTCTTTTGGAATTAAATAAGTACAATTCCTGGTCTTTGACTAAACTGCTTTATTAGTCCAGAGGTCGCATGTTATCTGGGAGATTACTGTGAAACATTTGTGGGTGTGGCCTTTACCCATTGTGGTTTTCTATTTGTCAAAAGGTATTGGATTATTAGCTGAATTAAATCATAGATACTACGCGATTAATATTTTAATTTTTTTTTTTATCCCCTTTTCTATAATTTATGAAACATAAACAAACTCATACCTATAGATGAATTATTGGTAATTCCTCATCACTAGATACATCATCTTCATTTCATGTTCAGTATCGGAATGTTCAATTCTTTCTTCAACAACATCTGTTTCACATATAGAATCTGTCTCAACTTTATCAAAATTTTCTATACCACTATTATTTACCGTATTACATAGAATGATTTTACGAATTATTTCAATATAGCCTGGGTTTTCTAAATCGAAGGTGCACTTACGATTCACAATGTAATAATGATAGAATAATAGTCAGTAGTCGCAATGAGCCTAATAGATCTTGTCCCGGTACCAGCGGGATAGAAACTAAATAACTAAAAATCTAGAGAGAATATTGAGGATTTGACGTTACTAATGCATTCGAGGAATATTCGCTGAATGGTACTGAGTCGCTTATCTCATTATAAAAATCCTACTCGGAATACTGCGCAAATAATATCTTGGTTGATCTCTCAGATCGTTTGCGACTACTGGAGGTATAATGTTCCATATGCTGTTGATGTAGCCCAAACCTCATACCTCTCCTTTCTATTCCAGTCAATGAGGACTATACAGTACATGGATATGCGAAAATTGTTTACTTCATAGACTCGTCAAGAGTAGTTAGAAGATGAACATACTAAAAGTCCTCGCTCCTAGTGGCTTCCAAAATCGTATCTCAGAAAAAATGTCAGAATCAAAGTTGTAGGACATTAAATTTACTTTAATTTCATAAATACGTTTCTGGTATTTGAATAAAATGTTTAACAAAAAGTGAGGTAAAAATTATTATTTTGTATATTACGAAAACCGTTGAAGGTTCGACAAATATGAATAGAATTAATTTTATAGGAAATTTAATTAGCTTTAATTTCGATATGAAAAATATTTTTCTAGAGACTACCGTATTCGGGATGTAATCGAAAAACCCCAAAACGGGACCTTCTACCCCTCCCCCCATCGTTAGCTTACGCCCCTGGGGTGGGGACTTTTAGTTTGTTTATCAACTAACTAGTGAAGCTGTGAAGTCAAAAATTATCGCATATTTCACGTACTCTACAATATAATTATTAACATATTCATAGTAAACTCAATAATCACTCAAATCCATTAGTTTTTTTACCTTGCTTCCGATTCTATTCCTGATAACCCTACAAGAATCCTGAAAAGAAGATGGTCTCGAGTCCTTACTATAGAACTTTTATTAAAGTGGGGTGGTTGCTTTAAAATTTACTGTGACGTTACTGTATTCATTTTTTCAAACATTTACCAGTTTTGTATGTTCTAAGCAGTTGTAAACTTCAATAAAAAAATAAAATCGGGTAATTAGGGTAAACCAGAAAGTTATTGACACCCTTACTTCGAAATTAAAAAAGTCATTAACAAATAAAATGTAATACAATTCTTTTGAATTCTTTTTGAACTATACAACTCAGCTGTGTTAAATTAATTTCAATTCAGTCCGTATTTTAAAAGATATCCAAAGGGTGCCAATAACAGATTTTACATTATCTATTGTTAGTCCAGTCAATAGGGAAAATTCTCTCCTAATAATAAGGGCTGGTAGCAACCCGCACAGAGTTGTTGAGGGCGATGAAAGAAGTATTTCTGTCAAAAGTGCCCCGAAGATTTGGTGAGTTTTTTAGAGTTAGGGGCACGAGAACATGGCCAAAAGCAGTTTTTTCAATTTATAAGCAAATATAACGCGGCTTTTCATAAAATGTTGTATATAAAAGTTGTAGATAATAAAAATATCTACAATTTAAGCCATTGATCGTTCGATTCTGATGATTGGTTGTCGTAAAAAGTGCAAAAAAACCCTCTAAAATGTCCCTTTTTTGCATAAGAATTATTATAAACAAAAAGGGCCTTTTCAATACCTTTTATTGATGAAAAAGGAAGCTCTTTAAACCCAAAGAAAAATAGTATTTACCCCGTCCTCCTATCTTTATTATTTACTGAGATATACCTTTTGTTTATCTCGATATCGATATTTTCAATGCAAAACGGGCCGTTCGTGATTCACATTTTGAACTTCGGATGACCGGGATATTATTCTTAAGGGCTTATATTTTCATTATGAATTGCTAAAAAATCGATTTCTTTGAAAAAACATGCAATAAAATCGACTTGAAAAAGCGCCCGTTTTACAGCTATAAACAATTGAAGCTAGAGCGTCCGGTATTGAACCGATTTTGTTATAAATATAATAAATTAAAAGCTTACCTCTCAACGATTGATTTGAGCTATTCAAAGTGTAACTGCCATAAATAATAGCCGAGTTACGATTTTTTTTTTTTTTTAAATCACTACGTCATTGTTATGGCTAATTAAAAAAAATCAATCTCCAAATAGTACAAAAGGGTTGATGGGCTTTCGGGAAACTTACTCGACAAGTTTTCAGTATCATGTGTCCAAAATTATTCCTTTAAAATTTGCGAATAATCCTCCTAGCCAGTACGATACAATTTTCACAGTGTTGATTGAAGCGTCAGCACGAGCCCGAGCTCTTAAACAATCTACTGCTTTCGTGACCTATGATCAGCCTCTTTACTGGAAAGCACGTGAATTGATAGCGTCGATTGATCCATTGAATGATCCACACGGGCTTCAATCTGTAATTGTACGGTTAGGAGGATTTCACACTTTGATGTCATTTCTTTTTAGTATTTCATATTTGATGGATGGCAGTGGCTTAACAGAAGCTTTCAGAACTATATTTGCAGCAAACTCTGTCGAAAAAAATTCTTTCTGGCCATGCATTTTCACGTGCGATTCGAGGACATATTTTAAATTTTGTTGCTATATGCAAACGAATATTAGAAAAATGTTTTTTTACCGACGATGAACAAAGTTATCTAGATAATTTGATGAACTCCGATGAATTCAATGAAGAAGATATCAGTAACGATGTTAATTTCTTACAAATTTCTTCAAAATTTCAAAGTCAGTTTACAACATTCAAATCGAATGGACCTACTGCTCAGTTGTTTCTCCAGTATCTACATTGCATTTTCATTGTCTTAAATTTCTATCACGCGGAGAGATCTGGAGATTGCAAAAAGAAATGACGTAGTGATTTAAAAAAAAAAAAAAATCGTAACTCGGCTGTTATTTATGGTAGCTACACTTTGAATAGCTCAAATCAATCGTTGAGAGGTAAGCTTTTAATTTATTATATTTATAACAAAATCGGTTCAATACTGGACGCTCTAGCTTCAATTGTTTATAGCTGTAAAACGGGCGCTTTTTCAAGTCGATTTTATTGCATGTTTTTTTCAAAGAAATCGATTTTTTAGCAATTCATAATGAAAATATAAGCCCTTAAGAATAATATCCCGGTCATCCGAAGTTCAAAATGTGAATCACGAACGGCCCGTTTTGCATTGAAAATATCGATATCGAGATAAACAAAAGATATATCTCAGTAAATAATAAAGATAGGAGGACGGGGTAAATACTATTTTTCTTTGGGTTTAAAGAGCTTCCTTTTTCATCAATAAAAAGTATTGAAAAGGTCCTTTTTGTTTATAATAATTCTTATGCAAAAAAGGGACATTTTAGAGGGTTTTTTTTGCACTTTTTACGACAACCAATCATCAGAATCGAACGATCAATGGCTTAAATTGTAGATATTTTTATTATCTACA
The DNA here is from genome assembly GCA_003667255.2 of Euschistus heros. Lineage (NCBI taxonomy): Eukaryota > Metazoa > Arthropoda > Insecta > Hemiptera > Pentatomidae > Euschistus > Euschistus heros. The sequence continues at coordinate 661,927 of RCWM02000184.1, read as the reverse complement.
ACTTTTATTTACAACATTTTATGAAAAGCCGCGTTATATTTGCTTATAAATTGAAAAAAAAAAAACTGCTTTTGGCCATGTTCTCGTGCCCCTACTCTAAAAAACTCACCAAATCTTCGGGGCACTTTTGACAGAAATACTTCTTTAATCGCCCTCAACAACTCTGTGCGGGTTGCTACCAGCCCTTATTTTTAGTAAATTTAACATGGGAGTGATTCCCTATTGACTGGACTATGTCACTACTTTGTTAAATACGTTCCAGGAATAATGTTTGGTGGGAACCTTCTTGTTTAGTATAAAGTATAGTAATTAAGGGAAAATAACTATAAATTTCAACTTTATTCGAATATTCTTTTGATAATTTTAGTATGAATATTACCGAATATTTCCTTAATGGTGTCAATAACTGTCTTCTTTATCCTCTCTTTTGAGTTGCACTTTTGGGAAACCTATAAACATAAGAATATAAAGGAATTCAGGGAACGTAATAAAGGGTAAACCAGACAGTTACTGACACCTCAGATAGCTATTGACACAATAATCTTTAATTGAAAAAAAATAAGCTTTTGTGTTAATGTTTAGTTTCAAGAAGATGGGGAAAATTTTACTTGTGGAATTATAAACATTCTTGTACAATACTGAACTGCGGAAATTTATGAAAAAAAGGTAAGGAATGAAAGGTAAATTTGGGTGGGTACTCCCAAACTAATGGTGTTCCCAGGTACAGGTTAAAGTGAATTCAGTATTTCTGTGTAATATATAAATGGATAAATGATTCATATGATGTATATTAATATAAATGTATATATATATTACTAGCATCCCCATTCTCGGCTTCGCCCGCTCTTATAAGTAAAGAACTTGAGATTGGTTTAACTAATAATAGAAGTTTAATTTGTTAACAATAAAAATCTTATCATGCAGTTGAGAATTATTTTCTCACAATATTTCTAGATATTTTCACTCAAAGCTGTAATTTTTAACCCGCTATTATTGCAATGATTAGTTGCTTGAAATTTACATAACAGCATAATTGGATATTCAATCATCAATTCTAATCTATGAGTTGGTAATTTAGATGGACAGAGACTTTTTAGGAAGAAACTCTGGCGGATAATGGATTGCATTATCACTGCTTGTATCCCTATCAAAAGAGATATTCTCTATGTCACAATTTACTTTTTCAATAATAATGTTATTAATATTCTCTGCTATGGTATTTATAGGTAAAATTACTGCTCCTTTACACAACCAATGGTACGATTTATTTAATAAACCCGAAATATCAATGAATTTGAAATCATTAAAATTTTAATTTTCTAAAAACCTTTATCAAAAACTTAAGTTAGGTCGCCTATTTTTACACCCAATATCAAAAAATAAGGAATCGATATTTTGATAAGGCAATAATGTTTAGTGCGTCAAAAATAATTTTATTGATTTTATTTGGTTGGATTTTAATTTATATCTAACTATAAAAGTTAATGACAGGGTCTCAAAATTCTGCCACTTAACACTGTGAATTTAAATTATTATTATAGTAAACTATACTATAATAATTACTAATTACTTCCTAGTACTGTGATGATTTTGTAGTATGGTACAAATGGGTTTAATAATTTTACCTTTGCAAACTCTGTTACAAAATGCCGCTAACCACAAATCGTTCGATTATTAAATATCCCTAGGATCCACATGTCACACTAAATATCTATATCTTTTTTTATAACAATTTATTTGAATTTAGCCAATTTTATTATTAATTCTAGCTCTATATAACACTGTACCGTTACAACCTTTCTTAAATGGCACTCGCCATATATCGGTCAATTTTCAAAATTCACTGAGTACTACATATTTATAATATATGTAAATTTGTTAGTGAAATATGTTTTTGCGGTTAGTGATCACAAACGAAAAATGGCTTGTCCTTTTATACAATAGCATAGATATAGATTAATTTAGAACATATGTTTTATTGCTAATTGTTTACAAACACCTGCACTAAAGTAATATTTATAAAAAATAAATATCATTTTGATATGTCATATGTCAAGCAAGTCATTTTGATATGTTTTGGATATTTGTTCGGGAGCACCCAGAACCCCAACTCTGAATTAAAAAAAAAAAAAATTCAAAAACCTTCCCGGAGATATACTTTATAATTTCCCAAATTTTCACGGCGATTGGATGTATAGTTTTTGAATCTATCGAGTACAGACAGACACACACACACATTCATTTTTATATATATAGATTAGTCGGAATGTATAAAATTGGAAGGGCATGTGTTGAGATTTAGAACGTCGGATTTATTTTTAAATTTTACTATGGTTATCATTTATTTTTGAGCCGTCGGGTAAGCGACCGAGAAGTAGACCAAGAAGCTGATGGGAGGATTGCATCAGGTCATGTGTGGTGTCGGCATCGAACCTTCGGGTTCGCTATGCCTTTATTTATTTAATATTTCCTTTAAAATTATTTTGTTCATGGTGAATAATATTAGTGAAATCAAATTCAAAAGAATGTTTTGTTTGCCTGTAATGAGTGGTTGGTCAGGGTTATTCGGGTTTTTATTTATAGACGTGCAACTGTATTTATGTTGCACGTCGTTTGAGGTATTGTTCCGATGTACCGAAGTAATATTTTCCACAACTTATCAAATTATATGTATCTTTGGTTTAGGAGGATAATTTATCTATGGTGGGTGTAATTTTGAATGTGATAATGTTGTCAGTTTAATGGTTATTTGTGAGTGTTTTTCTGAGTCTTTTTGATAGTGTTTGTATATATGGAATAGTGCAATATCTTGTATTGTTATTTTCTTGTTGTTTCCGTTGAGTATTTGTTTGGTTTAGTTGGTTTCAAATGAGCCTGTGTTGAGCAAATGAGTATCCATATATATTATTCTGTGGATAATTTTATTGCAGGATTTATTAAATGTTTAGCGATGTTCATTTTTTAACTTTTGGGACATTGGCTAGTAGGGGAAAGTGCTCTACCTACATAGTTGTACCAGTAGACATTTTAAATTAAGAGATAATGGGAGGAGGGAAATTTATATTGTTAGATTGGTAGTGCTGCAAGCATCTGTCTGCAGTTGCAAGTGTGTTTTCAAGATTGTCAGATCAACAGTTTAGTAGAAATTATTATTTTTAAGTTTTTTTTTTCCGAATCCTGACCAATCCAACCAGTCATTTTAATTTTTTTAAGATCTACACTTAGAAATTTTCTAGGCTGTAATATTTCATTTTTATGTGAAATTGTATCATTTTTATGTTTAGTTGTGAAACAGAGCTTTCAGTTACATGACAGCTTTGAGAACAACATGACGTTCAGTTAGTTGTACCTGTGGATACCATTGTCAGCTGAATCTGTAGACGGATGGATAAAGTATCCATAGGTACAACAGATTTTTCTTTTTGTTTATTAATTCATTATTTTAATTATAAATATTGCGGAAAAGTTTATAGCCATTCCGCGTGATATAAAATACCTAAATTTGGATACCTACTATTCGCTTAACCTTTTTTTTAAGAGGAGAAAACTCGCCACTCACAAACTATTCAACTAGTGCATGTAGTGATTTCATAAATGTGATTTTGGCTGATCCATCAAGCGAAGAATAAATTTTTTTGGATTAATTGATGAATGATTCAGAACAAGGTAAAGAAATTCAAGATGAAGAAATATATTGGTAGCTATGTTTTGTAAATCATTTCATAGCTTTGATCAAAGAAAAGGTTGACCCGTTCACGTTCAACATTTGCTACTTGAAGAAAATTTCATCAAATGATAGAACCTCAAAATTTATTCTTCCGGACATCGCTACTGATTATTAAATTGAAATAAGAGATATCAAAAGAAAATTACCACCGCCATCTTTTATAACTGGCACTGTGAGATTATGTAAACAATTACATTTTCCTACATCTTTTTGTGGATACGATCTCTAATGATTCGATTTTTTTCCTAAAAAAAAAAGTCTGTGACTCTCATTAATAATAATTATAGGTACATAAAAGATTTATTTAAGCTAAAAGGTTCAAAAATAAGTTAAGTTTCAATTTACTTTCATACCCTAAATTTATTGTAATCGCCTTTCTAGTCGGCCTTCCAGTTTAATAATCAAGTTGACTTTTCTTTTTTAAATAATCTATTTTGTTTAGTACATTTTATAAGAAATTATTGGTGATGTGTTTCTCTAAACATCATTTCAATTATCCTTATAAACCAATGAAGAAATGAATGTCCATTGGTACAACCACTAGTGTCCACAGGTACAAATGGGGAGGTACCTATGGACACTAATCAGTAAGTTACAAAACATTATTTTCTGTAAAAATAAAATTACATTTCAAAATAAAGACAACAGGGTTCGATAGCCTCTTAAATCTCTTATCTAATGGCACAATAACCACTTTAAATAAAGCACCGAAAGTCAGAAAAAATTTTAAGTGAAAATTGTCCGCAGGTACAGCACCTTCCCCTATAATGCAAATATCTTTCTGAATGTATCGGTTAAAAAAAAACAACAAAAAAACAACGATAATAATAATAGCTATAAATAGGAAGTATTTCTACTTAGGTTAAAGGTAACCTTTAGGTACCTTTTTATTGTGTGCTTGAAGGCATGAAGATCTTTCCAATATACCTAGCAAATTATATATTATATACTCTAAGACTTTAGTTGACATTAAATATAATACCATAGAATAGAGGATATATTGAGAGGAGTGTGTGGGGGATGGCGATCAACACGATGGATAATTAAATAGAACGAAGGGGAGAGAACAAGTTGGAACTGCTCCAATATGTACCGGTATAATAAGATAATTGTTCTCTTCGACTCTGCTAACGGAGTTCTCTCGATAATCGCTTCTACTTTTCAAAGAATTATTAATCGCTTCCACAACAAGAAGGTCGCTTCAATATTATATATATATGCCTCTCTCTCTGCCCTTCTATTGATTTCTGTTTATAGCATTCTCTAAAAGGGGAATTTTTAGAAAAAAAAAAAAAAAAAAATTATAATATTAGAGAAAAAGTACGGGAGAATGAAAGTGACAAATAAATTCAAGTACCTGGGGGAAATTATACGTAGCAATGGGTCGGAGAAGGAAAGCAGGAAAGAGAAAATAAGCAAATTGGAAAGACTAATCTTCGCGACAAGCAATTAATATAATAAAAGGATTCTGTCCTCTATTAGTATTTATTGTTTATTTACTATTATCTAATTATTATTGTTATTGGCTAACCCAATTTCCATAAAGTTTATAATTTAAAGCAATCAATATAAAATAAAATAAAATAAAAATAAATTAATTAATTAAAAAAAGTCCCTGAGAATATTATTTGGTACCTATGTATACTTGAATTCCTTTATATTCTTATGTTTATGGTTTCCCAAAAGTGCAAATCAAAAAGGAGGATAAACCAGACAGTTATTGACACTCTTGAAGAAATATTTGGTAATATTCATAGGTATAATTATCTACACGGCTGAGTTGTATAGTTCAAAAGGAATTTTATTACATTTTCTTTGTTGATTTTTTTATTTCTAAGTTACGGTGTCAATAACTTTCTGGTTTACCCTAATTACCCGATTTTATTTTTTTATTGATGTTTACAGCTGCTTAGAACATACAAAACTGGTAAATGTTTGAAAAAATGAATACAGTAACATCACAGTAAATTTTAAAGCAACCACCCCACTTTAATAAAAGTTCTATAGTAAGGACTCGAGACCATCTTCTTTTCAGGATTCTCTTAGGGTTATCAGGAATAGAATGGGAAACAAGGTAAAAAAACTAATGGATTTGAGTGATTATGGAGTTCACTATGAATAGGTAATAATTATGATAATTCTATTGTTGACTGTAAGTTGTAGTTTTAAACAGTTCTTTTTCATATATGTCCCATATACTTATTTTTAAATCCATATTAAAAGCATCTGTTAATAACATTGTTTATGACACAATTTAAAATTTGTATTATTCAATTTAAATTATTTTATTACTTTATTACAACTGTATCTTTGACTAGACTTTGCTACTATTTTGTATTTAATTATTTAATTAACTTCAGATATTCTTATAATTATGTAAACAGCTATTATTTCTTTTGTTGACTAATTTAACAACAACAACAACAACAATGGCGCTACACTACCATGGAGAACCTTGGCCTCTTCCACGATTCCCCTCCATTTATTTCTGTCACCAGCTGCTCTCCTCCAATACCTCACACCAAGTGTCTTTAAGTCTGCCTCGATGTCTTCCCTCCAGCGCAATCTAGGCCTTCCTCATTCTCTCTTGCCTCCTTCGGGACGCCCATTCAGTATGATTTTTGGCATTCTGTTGGGGCTCATCCTCTGAACATGGCCCAGCCATCTTAATCTCCTTTGCTTTATTGTAGCAACCAAATCTGGAGATTTGTGCAGTTCCCTTAGTTCCTGGTTGCTTTTTATTCTCCATATATTTCCATCTTTAGTAGGGCCGTATATCCTCCTCAAAATTTCCGTATACTCTCCCATCTATTTATAATGCTTTCATACTTTGCAGTGAGCGTTCAGGTTTCACTCCTATACAATACGACTGGTTTAAGGATGGTTTGGTAAACCCTTATTTTCAAATTTTTAGGGAGCATTTTTTTGCCTATTATTTTGCTGAGGGCCCAATAACACCTATTACCAGCCTTTAATCTTTCTTTTATTTCATCATCTACTTCATTTCTTGAAGTAATGACGCTACCTAGGTACTAAAATTTTTTTACACTTTCGAAGTGGTATCCTGCCCCTTCTAGGTTTTCCACCAGATTTTGTTCCTTCGACGTCACTAGGTATTTCGTCTTTTCTTCCTTTATCTGGAGGCCAACTTCTCTTTCTTTTCTGCTACACTCTTCAAATGCTCCTAGTAGGGAGTTTTCTGTTCTGCCAGTGATCACGACGTCGTCCGCAAATGCTAGATGCTGAGTCATACGGGTATATATGCTTTCAGGGTTCGTCCTTATTGCCCTTATGACTGTTTCTAATACTAAATTAAACAGTACCGGTGACAGTGGGTCTCCCTGCCTCACTCCCTTATGTATATCAAATGATTCAGTCATCCCTCCTTGCACTTGGACAGCTCCTTTGCTATGGTTTAAAGTCATTTGGACTAGTCTTGGAGGGAAAACCTAAGTCTTGTAGGCTTTTATATAATTTTCTCCTTGAAGTATAAATATCTTATACTTGACTAATTTACTTTGTATTATTATTTTTTTCTTTTTCATTTTTAAATTATTTTTATTAATTTATTTTTTAAAGTTTGTATCCTCTTGGGTCACATCCAATTTATTGTTAATTTAGCCCTGATGAAGACCTGCAAGGCAGGTCGAAACGTCGGCACGCCAAATATAAAGTTATTTATTTAAAAACTCGACGTGTTTATTTACCTGACTGCACCCCCTGACCATTTCAATAATTATAGTGTAGAGTACATGAAATATGCGATAATTGTTGACTTCACAGCTTCGTTAGGAATAGTTAGAAGGTAAACATGCTGAAAGTCCCCGCCCCTGGGGGGTCAGCTAACTGTAGTGGAGAGGGGAGAAGGTCCCGTATTGGTGTTTTTCAATCACATCTCAAAAACAGTAGACTCTAGAAAAATATATTTCAAATCAAAATTGAAGCTAATTAAATTTCCTATAAAATTGATTCTATTTATATTTGTCGCAATTTCAACGGTTTTCGAGATACACGTTATTGAAAATAAAATTCTACCTCACTTTTTGTTCTTTTGCTTCTAGTACCTTCCACGACAGAAAAAAAATCTGAATCACAATTGTAGAGCATTAAATTAAATTAAATTTCATTCATACGATTTTTGGCATTTGAAGCAAATTTTTGATGCAAAAACACAAGAAGTGAGGTCGACATTTTTTTTATTGTTTGTTTATTTCGTTTAACGTCACTTTATGCTGCTATGGCTAATCGGACGATGCTACGGTAGGAGTCCTAAATTTCGCCTATCCAGGTATAATTAGGATAGGGATCTTTAACGAGTATCTGACATCGCACAGGCTCGGGACCCCCATTTTACGTCCCTTCTGATGGACGGCATAGCTAATGATTTTTTATTCCCTTTAAAAAATCCTAAGGTCATCTGCCGGGCTGCGAACCCGCGATCTTGGGTTTAGTAGGTTGCTATGCTAACCACTACACCACAGGTGACCCCAACATTTTTTTTATTTCTAAAAGTATCGATTTTTAATTACATATATCTTGAAAACAGTGGGACTTTTGACAATTATGCTTAGAGTCAATTTTATAGGCGATTTTATTAGCTTTAGTTTTGACTTGTAGTATAGTTTTCGAGATATAATCGAAAAACACAAAATTAGGATCTTCTCTCCTCTCCCCCACTCTTACCTAACCCCCCAGGAGCGGGTACATTTAGTATTTTTACCTAATCCTGACTTAGCTATGAAATCAAAAATTATCGCATATTTCATGTACTCTACAATGTGTTTATTAATTTGACTAGGTCGTGATAATTGTACGGAAAGGGAGCCGCTTTCCTCCCCAGCCTAAGGAAAAAGTTAGGGATGGAAAGAAGAATTTACGGACCAAAGAAGACTCAAGAAGGCTATAGGTTGAGACCTGATAAGAAAATATACTATTTCAGCTACTATTTGCTGATGACCAGGTACTCATTGCACAAGATGAATTTGTTATTGCATTCATGTTCAGATAATTAACCGAACAGTATGAGAGGTGGGGCCTAAAGATAAACTATGAAAAGTCAAAATATATGTAAATTAAAAACAATGAGGTAAGTGACCCGCTTCTAACAAAGTTAAGTAGGGTCAACCAATTCTGCTATCTAGGCACTATTTTCGAAATCAATAGGAGAGCTACAGAAGAAGTGAAAAAAAAAAAAAAATAACAGATGGACGGAAGGCTATCGGAATGTTGAATTCAGTCCTCTGGAGTGCCAACATATGTGCCAATGTCTAAAAAGTAATACATAAGGCCCTAGTAGAAAGCATAATGCTATACAGCTCAGAAACATGGCATCTAAAAAAAGTGTAAGGCAAAAGATTTCTTGCTGTGGAGATGGATTTTTGGGGGAGATCAGCAACAATCGCAAGGATTCAACGAATCCAGAATGAGATCATAAGAGAAAAAATGGAAGTTAAGAGAAATATTCTGGAGGAAATGGAGGGAAGGAGACTGAGATGGTTCGGCTATATTAAAAGAATGGAGAATAGAAGAATCCCCAAAATTGCTTATGAATGGGAAGAAGAGGGGAGGAGAAGGAGAGGTAGACCATCGTCTTTTCAGACGCCTCGGAGGATTATCGGGAATGGAGTTGGAAGCAAGTCGAGAAACTAATGGATTTGAGTGGTTATGGAGCTTACAATGAAAGGATAGGTATCTGGTATGGGCTAACTCAGCAACATATGGAACATTAAGATCTTTATGGATAAGTTTATTTGTAACAAAGTAAGGAGCATTAAGGATTTTTCGGAGGATTTTGGATTGTAAGGATTGGATAAGGGCAGAATTAGAAGGTTTAGTTGAGCCCCAAAGCTCAACTCCATATGACAAATAGGTCTGATAACAGCCATTTAAATGAGTCTTTTTTTTTTACATTTAAGAAGACTAAATATCAATATAACAAACTAAACAACACAGTCCAAGTTGAAACTGTAGAAGTGATTGTTTACATGTGAGGTTATAGGAAAGAACTATCGATAAATGTAAACATGAAGTGAAGCGTAAGGATCGAACTGGTCGGTGTAGTGCGGGTCAGGTAGGTTTTGTGGAGACGGCTTGCGGAATAATACCAGATAATTAAATGGAAATATAATATAAGGCAGAATCCTTGTTAATTGTTATGATGTTAATTTCTGCTATATTTTCTGAAGGAAAGTGGAAATAAGAAAACATGAAACCTGTGATATAGTTTCTCACATTTATTTTTAGATTGATATGTTTTATTGAATTAATAATGCAATCTGTTTCACTTTAGAGGAATAAGTATTATGGATGACAAAGAATGCATTCAATTTTTATTATTATTAGTTTTATTATTGCTAAACCTTCCTAGGACTATGAAATTATATAGTCAAAATTTGGTAGAGATTGTTTCAGTATTTTTACCACAGTAGATTCTATTAATTAAACTTTACTGAGATCCACATGTTGCACAGGGTGAGTATCTCTTAGTGTAAAAAAAAAATTGGGTTAAACTAGATCAAAAATGTAGCTAAATGCCTCAAATCTCACCTTTCTATTCCAATCCGTTGCAGATATACGATAAATCAAAGACTTTTTTGAGGAAATCACGTTTTTTCCCATAAAAACTGTAATATCTCCATTTTGTCTAAATATTTTTCAAATTTTGGCCACATTTTCAGATTTAGCATTAAATTTCCTATAAGAACAGAGTACACGTAACCTTGAATTTTACAAACTTGATATCTAAAGAACAGCTTGATCTTCACCTTATTTGGGGAAGTCACAATGTCTTATTTACTTCAACGCTCACCGTTTTTCGTAAAAACTATCCACAAAACGTCAAATCTTACAAAAACTTGAAAATTTAATCAGCTTTCGAATGATATGTTAAACGTAATGATTTTGTTCAATTTCATGGAGATATTTACTTTTGAAACCGAAAAAACATGGTATTCTCATTTGGTATACAAATCAGTTACTTGGGTAAATAAAACATTATGACAATCCCTTTATGGAAATGTGCATTTTAAGAAACTCTTCATTTTTTTACACTAAGAGATACTCACCCTGTATTAAAATCTTTTTTAATAACTTAATTGAATATAAGTAAATTTTATTATAAATTTCAAGTTCTATGTAGCCTCTCATATAGAATGTCGCTCGCCACCTATCGGTGAATTTTCGAATTTCACTGTTATCTAAATATTCGCTTTTTTAATAACAAATATATTGAAAATCGGTATATTTTATTATCGCTAAATCTTAATGTAACTATTAGTATGATGAGGTTAAAATTTGATTCTAATTGGTTAAGCAGCTTTCGTGGTTAGTAGTATACACATATAGTAGTATAATAGTATACATTTGTCTCTAACATCATTGTACGTATCGTATGAATTGATTCCATATTACTCATTGCTCTTCAGAAAGGCAGCTTGTTATATTTATTTAATAAAATAATTTCTAAAGAAAACAATTCAAATAAGCAGCTCTGTAGACTTATAACTTTAATAAAATTTCTTTCTTATAATGCGTGATCAGCATCAGCTGGACTCAATGATTTCATAATCATCAAATATGAAAACGAATTATTCACCAACTGAAATAAAAAAAAAATTAATAAAATCAATGATAACAGTAATAATTTATATAGTTTTATTATCAATAATATATACACAATACCTGCATAAAACATCTCAAATTCAAAGATGACGTGAATGCATAATCGAAAACAAGAGTCTTCGAAGTCTGCAAGAGTAGCAGTAGATAACTCTTTTGCAGCTTCAGGCTTTGCTTGTACCAAGGCAGGCTGCAAACTGCATAGAACAGCTCGTCGCTCTAAGATGAAAAAAAAATTAATTTAATTATTTTATCTTAGGAACAATATTTTAAAATAAAGTACAAAGAAAAAATATACACTGGGCAAAAAAGTCTGGAAACACTTGCAAACTCTTACGGCTATGCTTCTCCCGTCTTTAATAGACAATTTCCCATAGTGAAAATATAATTATTTTACACAACAAACATTTATCTTTAATTTTTACGTAATATATCATTGAAAAAAATCTGGAAACACTTGTGTAATGGAAGAAAGAAAAACATTTCAACAATAACAACTGATTATACGCGCTATGGGCTTTCAGTACAAAGGTCGGAAACAGAGTCTTATGATTAGAAATCCTTTGAGTCTGTGATTAGCATTCATGATGGAAGTGCCAAAAGCCATTCACGTGAGGAAAAAAATCCTGTGAGGGTAATTGGGAGGACTGTTAATAAAGAAGTGAGTACGGTATCTGAAATTATTTAAAGAAGTAGGCTGTGCATCCAGCAGACCTAGGAACGGGCGCACAGTGGAACGAATCAACACATTTGTTGGACATTGGACCAATTCTCTAATAACTAAATTTGTCCTTTGTTTGGATCTTAAATTATACTTTATACTTCTTTTCAAGAAAATCCATAGGAAAAATTCTGAATTGAAAAATATTTAAAAAAAAAAAACTCATATATTTGAAGTAATGCCTTAAATTAACCGTGCAACTGCTAGAAAACAACTCATCCATAATAAGATATTTTAGGTAAATAAAACTTAGGATTATTTCAAACGTCTGGGATTTTTCGATGAAAATAGGTTGCAAAAATTCAAACATCAAATGCGAAAATCGCTTAAAATTGCCCTCCAAACCTAACTTCACGGTTAATAACTAGAATGTTTGAAGTTTTTTTTTTTTTCCATTAGTCGGATTCTGCTCCTAGGTGCTCTTTTACGAGAAAATGATTTTTTCATTAATTTTAAATAATTTCAATTTATATTGGCATTTACTTTAAGCTAGTTTTCTTTTGTTTACCAATGTTTTTTTTTTTTACATTCATTTATCCGAATAATCCTTATATAACATAGAGTATTAACAAAGAAACTCCAACTTACTCACAAGGGGATGACACACTCAGTCTCTCACGGATCTTGTAGGCAATTTTTTTTTTGAGGTTCCTGGTAAAAAAATATTAGACACGTATTTTGCCGTTCCGACCAATGGGCCCTAGAAGCCGAGAAAAAAAAACAACAAAACATTAAATTAATTTATTTTATATCTCGAGTTTAAAAAATGATATGAACATGATTCTTGAACCAAGATTTTTAGTTTTGATTGCGAATTCGAGGAAAAATACAATCGATCCATAGATTCTGGTTTAGGTTAATACAATTCTAAAAAAAATGATTAGTTTTTCAAGCAAACTGCCTCTATAGATTTTTTTACACAAAAATTGAGGTCAGATTCTAATTTAGCACCCTCAAAAACATTAAAAAACGCTTATTCAATAAAATCAAAAAATATCATTTTTTTCACCCTCTTCGAGGAAAATGAAATATTTAAAACCGATTATTGGTTACATACCTTTAAATCGCCATTACTTTGTCACGCAATTCACTGGTTGGTATCACTGGAAAGAGGAGAGTCTCTGCTTTCTTTTGATGTATATAAATGTAAAATTCGATGAACAAAAATTTATTGAAAAAATTGGAAAATCCGAAAATCATTTTGATTTTTAACTTGAGTTTGGAACCAGATAGGATGATGAAACCAAATACATTCCATGCGTATTAAAAACCTATATTTTGTGTAAAAAAAAAAAAAAAAAAAAGTTGATCCGCTTAACCGTCTGAGCGTAATTAATGCTTTTATTAATTTAAATAAAAGTTGCCTATTTGGTCAGGCAAATTTTGAGGTTTACAAATTATTATTTTTCTATTTGGATGAAATTTCTTGTTTAAGGGTTCTTATGAATGCTGAATTCGAATACGATGTCGATATATATATATATATATATATATATATATATATATATATATATATATATATATATATATATATATATTACTATAAACCAATTTTTGTGTAAAAAAATCTATAGAGGCAGTTTGCTTGAAAAACTAATCATTTTTTTAGAATTTTATTAACCTAAACGAAAATCTATGAAGCGATTGTATTTTTCCTAAAATCCGCAATGAAAACTAAAAATTTTGGTCCAAGAATCATGTCGATATGATTTTTTAACTCGAGATAAAAAATAAATTATTTTAATGCTATTTTATTTTTTTTCTCGGCTCCTAGGGCCCATTGGTCGGAACGGCAAAATACGTGTCTAATATTTTTTGACCAGAAACCTCCAAAAAAATTGCCAACAAGATCCGTGAGAGACTGAGTGTGTCCTCCCCTTGTCAGTTTGTTTGTGGCATTTGAATGACATAGTGCGATGGTTTCTAAAACAAATTGTCAATTTTTTCAATTTAATCATATAAGTTTTAAAGATTACGACTTGGCTTTGGAAACATGGATTAATTCGTTTGGACTGGAACAAATTTTAAATACTGCAAAGTTCTGCTTATGGAATAAATTTTAAAAAAAATCAGTGGCAATTTGTACTCTCTCTGGATTTCGTCCCACAGGAAGATCAATAGTTTTCTGAAGAAGCATGAAAACTGGTCGAATTTGGATTTTATTGTTTCTGAAGATGTTATCCAGGTCCTACCTTCATCGTCGTCATCAACAGCCGCAAGTATATCTCGTTCTCAGTCATTAGAACAATTAACCGATAGACAAAGACGGAGAAAAACAGAATGAGTTAGAAAATGTTCAGAGGTTATGTTCGCTTTTGTCATGAAATGTAACTAAGTGATAATGTAACATCGAAATATCAAATCGAGCATTGTTACATGATTCCACTGAAATATCTGATCCTTTTATCATATCATTAAATAGCCAATTCAAAAAGCTTTAAAACGGTACCAATAGCCTTATTCTATTAATGAATGCCCAGCCTTCCCTAACGCTCGTTCCACAGAGGCGTCCACCAAATATAAATAAATACCCGTTCACTAGCGCTCCGAATTGCTACAAACTTGTCTCGTGGCTATGTTGTATAAGTTACTGAACAGTGATTTATTAGGTCAAATCGCAAGGAAGAAACCATTCATTAGCGCCATTTGGAATTTGTTAAAGAGTATGTACAAAAGTCTCCATCGTTTTGAGAATCTGTAATTTTCCAATGTCGATTGATCATTTTTCGTTTAGACAAAAAGTGCAGCGAAAAGGGAAAAAAAAAATATTGGATACAAAAAACCTGAGGCTCGCATTACTAAACTTCGGTAAGTGTTTCCAGACTTTTTTTGTCCAGTGTATATACAATTGCCGACTGTGATTTGTGTTTATCATGGCACATGCATTAGAAAGGTCTGATGATACATCGTTTGATCTGATGGTTTTTAGAAAATAGGGAGATGGTCCAGCAGACAGAATGACAGTACTTTAAAATAAAGAAAATTAGTAATGATAAAAGTATAATTGACTGGATGATGAATGGAGAAGATAGTCAGGGATGCAGTCAAAGTAACACCACGTCAAAGAAGAATTCTTTAATACGTGCCAACGTTTCGACCTGCGTTGCAGGTCTTCTTTAGGGCCACCGAACCACACTTGTGAGAAGGACGATGACTTTTTTTTTTTTTTTTTTTTTGTCAGGAGCAAGAGGATTACCCATGGCAAGACCGGATATTTGGTAATAAAACTCATTTTTGTAGGATAGGTAGCCGGATTTGCAACATAGTTCTAAGGATTTTAAGTAGGATGAACGGTTAAGAGTGGTGTGAGGTTGGATGCATGACCAGTGATTGTTAATAATGAGGAGAGCGTTATCTGTGGGTATGTTAGTAAATAGGTTTTCAACATCCAAGGAGACCAGGATAAAGTTATCGGGAATTTTAAAGGAAAGTAATGTTTCACGTAAGTGGAAGGAACTGCGGATATCATAAGGATTATCGCGGCTCAGAATTAATAAGAAAGAAGAATAAGAATAATAATACGTTCGCAGGTATTAAAGAATTCTTCTTTGATGTGGTGTTACTTTGACTCCCTGACTATCTTCTTCTCCAAAAAATTTATAATTTTTTTCATAGTTCAGTCAAATAATCCCAAAAGAACGGCTTACCTTACAAAAGATCCAGCGGTATTTTTTATTTTTTGTTTATTTTATTTATCTTGTATGAAGTGTTTGAGGAAGGAAATGTAGACTCTCAAAACCCTCGGCACAACTTTGAGTAGCCCAAAAGCCTTGATTATTTGGCAGTTTTTTCTAAATATTTCCAAAACGAATGGTGTTAAAATACAAATCATTCAGAGAATTTAATTTCCTACAACTTTTGCAAGTTCCTTTTTTTTTTTTAGACCGATTGGGAGCGCACTACATCATCTCGAAGATGGACAATTTTTTCCAAAACGACTTAACCCACGGCAGGTCGCGCACCCGTAGAAAGTAAGGGTTGGGTACAAAAGCTATTACAACTCCTTTATAGTCCATCAATGAGTGCTGAAATGAGGGACGTATAGTGCATGAAATACGCTATAACTTTTGACTTCACAGCTTTGTTAGGAGCAGTTAGAAGGTGAACATATTAAAAGTCCCCGCCTCTGGAGGGGTGAGCTAAGGGTGGGAGGAGGGGAGAACGTCCCGATTTTGTTTTTCGATAATATCTCGAAAACGGTGGACTCTAAAAAAATATGCTACAAATAAAAATTGAAGATAATTAAATTTCCCATAAAATTAATTATATTCATATCCGTCTAAATTCCAACAGTTTTCGAGATATACCAGGTATGCAAGTTTAAAATGTCGTTTATTTCTTAAAATATATACACAGTAATTTAAAAAAAAGTATAATATATTTTATTCAAAGTACTGACCCTCGCTTTCTACACATTTTGTCCATCTCTCGGGCAATATATGGATACCATTCCAAAAGAATGCTTCATCTTTATTTGAAATCCATTCATCGAGCCATTTTCGTACGTTTTCGAAATTGTTGAAGTGTTGCTCCGCCAATGAGTGTCCCATCGATGAGAAGAGGTGATAATCAGAAGGCGCTTGGTGGGGTAGGAGTTCCCAACCAAGCGAAGAAATCGTTTCCTTAGTCAATCTGGCTGAATGTGCAGGAGCGTTATCATGCTAAAGAATGACTTTGGCGTGCCTGTGAGCCCATTCTGGGCGTTTTTTCGATCAATGCGTGACTCAAATTGATCATTTGTTGTCGGTAGCGCTCGGTATTGACTGTTTCGCCGGGTTTGAGAAGCTCGTAGTAGACTACTCCCTTCTGATCCCACCACACACACAGCATTGTCTTCTTCCCAAAACGATCCGGTC
Source organism: Euschistus heros (assembly GCA_003667255.2). Classification (NCBI taxonomy): domain Eukaryota; kingdom Metazoa; phylum Arthropoda; class Insecta; order Hemiptera; family Pentatomidae; genus Euschistus; species Euschistus heros. The sequence continues at coordinate 645,006 of RCWM02000184.1, read as the reverse complement.
TTGCACTCGATGTGGATGGTTGTCCTGGCGTTACCCATGATTTTTTTTCGTTTGGGATTCTGAAAATAAATCCATTTTTCATCGCCAGTTACAACTCGATGCAAAAAACCCTTTCTTTCGTGGCGTAAAAGCAGCATTTCGCACACAGTTTTTCGTTTTTCCATCTGTCGTTCGTCCAATTCATGTGGAACCCATTTTCCAACCTTTTGAATCTTTCCCATAGCTCTCAGGCGATCGGAAATGGCTTGCCTAGTGACATTCAACTGTTCTGCCATCATTTGTTGGGTTTGGGTATTGTCTTCGTCTAATAAAGATTGCAATTCCAAGTCCTCAAACTTTTTTGGTCGATTTTCTCGTTTCTGATCAGTAACATCAAAATCACCACGTTTGAAACTTTGAAACCAACGTTCACATGTCCTGACGGTTGGAGCAACATCGCCATAAGTCTCAACAAGAATTCGATGACATTCAGATGCCTTTTTCTTTTGATTAAATAAGAAAATCATGACATGCCGCAAATGCTCTTTATTTGGCTTAAAATTAACCATTTTTAACACCAAAGAAAGGTATGATACGTCCACGTAAACGACTTAAAAACAACTGACTTTTGTAAACAAATGACTAACAAACAAAATAGCGTTTAGAGATAAGCAAATCCTTCAATAGGCTAAGAGCGCATTCTATTGGAATTAAAACGACATTTTAAACTTGCATACCTAGTACGTTATTAAAAATCGATAATTTTAGAAATAGAACAAATGTTTACCTCACTTTTTGATAAAAATTTGATTCTAATACCAGAAACGTATATATGAAATTAAAGTTAATTTAATGTTCTACAATTTTCATTATTATGTTTTTTCTGAGAAACGATTGTGGAAGGTACTAGAAACAAAAGTTTAACAAAAAGTGAGGTGACATTTGTTTTTTCCCGAAAATCACAGATCTTCAATAACGAATATCTCGTAAACGGTTAGAATTACGACAAATTTACATATTATCAATTTTAAAGGAAATTTAACTAGCTTTAATGTTCATTTGAAATATATTTTTCTAGAGTCAACCGTTTTCGAGATATAATCTAAAATTAAAAAAATCGAACTTTTAGTATATTTACCTTCCAAATATTCCTAACGAAGCTATGAAGTCAAAAATTATCGCATATTCCTATTTATTGATTTAGTTTATTGAATGGACTATATAATAATATTTTAATCGCTCTAATCGGCGAGATATGCTTTATTTAGAAATTTCTAACTATGATATTAAACAAAAAAAAATTCTATTCCTAAATATTGTAATAATTGTGTATTCGAAATAGAAAAAACACCAAACCCGTGTAAATTACGGTGCGCGACCGGCCGTGTTACATTTTTCTCCTAAGCAATAAATCACCAAAGAACATATTAGAGGAGGGTTTTAGAAAGTATCACATTATACAGTAGGTTACAAGTAACAGTAACATCATTACGAAGTGTTCTGACCAGGTATCGAGAGCTCTAAATGACAAGTTGACAAGGGTCATTACCAGGGCTAAGGCATTGCCTCTTCTTTCCAACTCACAAGGGGACGTTTGCAGTTGTAACTCACAGATTTGAAAGCCGATTTTTGTGTGGGTAGTAGGGACCTATAATAGGGCAAAACTAGAGTTATAGTCGCCAATGAGCATTAGGAGCCGAGGAAAAAAATAAAATATGAAAATCACGTTTTATTTTTTTTCTCAGCTCTAAGTCAAGATAGAGAAATGATTCTTTCACGTTTAACTGTAGTTATGTATGTTATGTTAAATAAAAATACTTTCGTTATGCTCAAAACACTACCCGGCTTTAGAGTTCTCAAAAAAATGACAAAATTCCCAGTGAATCCTCTGTAAATTAGTAGAAACTTTTTTTCATGAACGACTGACCTCAAATCTGGATTAAACGCACCATAAAACCCATATATTAGAAATTTTATCAAAATCAAAATATATTGATTTTTTACCCCTTTCGAGGAGGTTAAAATTTTGAAGTTGAGATTTCATCAACATTTTCTACCGGCCATAACAACTGCTGTGTTCAACCGATTACAAAAATAATAGCATCACTAGATTGGATTTACTCCCGATTTTAGTGGATAAAAAACTGATGTGAATGAAAAAATCCAATGTCAGCTATTACTTGAGATATTTCAATAAGGGGAAATCCTGCAACCTCCGGATTTGAGCTAAACTATGCAGTTTTAAGGCTTCTAGATTACCTTAAAATTTTGTCTTAATCGGTTGCGAAATATTTGAGATAGCGCAAATTATTTACATTTTTTCAAAAATTGACAGTCCCTTGTTGCCTTCTAAAATCCTACAAAAATTTAAAGGTAAAAATAAATTATTTTTGATTTCGACAAAATTAAGTTTCTACATGTTTTTTTGAGATGAGGAATCTGGAAATAATATCAGTTTTTTATTTAAAAATTTTCCTCACCTATATTATATAAATAAGACGTTTTAAAATGATCTACTACTACCTACACAAAAATCGGCATTCAAGTCTGTGAGTTACAACTGCAAACGTCCCTTGTTAGTCAGTTTTCTGCTATATATTTCGTTAGACGACACTGCTGCAAAGAAGATACGTGGAGCTTGCAAAGTGTGTCATTATAAGAAAAAAAGTAATACTACGAAATTGTGTGCGAAGTGTAATAGTTTTATTTGTAAAAATCATTTTATTTCAGTGTATTAATCGATCAACAGAAGTTCCCGTTTCAGAAGACAGTGTCAATATTTTTTGATTTTAATTTAATATTAAATTAAAATTTTATATGCTACTGTTTATTAAGTTTTACATGTTTGTGATGATTTGATCTAAAAGCAAATGATTTACACTAAAAAAATCCAAACTAAAATTCATTAATTGCGGAGTTTTTTAAACAGTTTTTTATTATGTATAATATAATCAGAATAACCTTAAATGCATTTAAAAATTATTCTGAAAGAAAAAACCCGCTAGTGATGAAAAAAATATAGAAACACGGGAACCTGTACTTTTTACGGCCCGCGACCGGCCGAGTGTTAAAAACGCCAATTTCCGACCAACCTATGCTCAGTGCTTCATTTCCTGCCGTCAGCATTTACAAACTGGATTATAAATATTGTAGTGTCATATAAAATGAAATAGATCAAATCAAATCTATATACATATACATTAGGTAAATCCCTGGGAAGGTTTTTGAAAAAATAAATTTTTAATCAGAGCTGGGGTACTAGGTGTATGTAAATATCAAAATAATATTTATTTTTTATAAATACTACTTTAGTGCAGGTGTTTGTAAACAATTAGCAATAAAACATATGTTCTAAATTAATATATATCTATACTGTTATATAAAAGGACAAGCCATTTTTCGTTGGTTATAACGGTACAATGTTATATAGAGCTAGAAATTGATAATAAAATTGGCTTGATTCAAATAAATTGTTATAACAAAAGCTACAAATATTTAGTGTGACGTGTGGATCCTAGGGATATTTAATAATCGAACGATATGTGGTTAGCGGCATTCTACACCAGAGTTTGCAATGGTAAAATTATTTAAACCCTCTGTACCAAATTTTAACTACAAAATCTTCATAATTCTAAGAAGATTTTAAATAGTATCGTTTACTATAATAATAATTTAAATTCACAGTGTTATGTGGCAGAAGTTTGTGACTCTGTCATTTACTTTTATAGTTAGATAGAAATTAAAATCCAATCCAACCAAATGAAATCAATACAATTATTTTTGCTGCACTAAACATTATTGCCTTATCAAAATATCGATTATTTTTTGATACTGTGTTTAAAAAATGGGCGACCTAACCATAGCTTTTGACCAAGGTTTTAAGAAGACTAATATTTCAATGATTTCAAATTCATTTTAATGTTTCAGGTTTATTTAATAAATTTTACCATTGGTTGTGTGAAAGAGCAGTAATATTACTAACAAATACTATAGCAGAGAATATTAACAACATTATTATTGAAAAAGTAAATTGTGACGGCCGAGAATATCTCTATTGATAGGGTTGTAAGCAGTGATAAGGCAGTCCATTATCCGCCAAAGTTTCTTCCTAAAACGTCTCTGTCCATCTAAATTACCAACTCATAGATTAGATTAAAGGATCGAATATCCAATAATGCTTTTGAGCAAATCATTGCAATAATACCGGGTTACAGCTTTGAGTGAAAATATCTAGAAATATTGTGAGAAAATAATTCTCAACTGGATTATAAGATTTTTACTGTTAAAAAATAAAACTTCTGTTATTAGTTAAACCTATCAAAGTTCGTTACTTTTACAAGTGACTGGGGATACTAGTATGTTATAAAATAAAATTGATAGTCCTCATCCGGTACAATTAGGGCCATCATGCAGATTAAGAGCTTAAGCGGAAACTGACGTAATCGGGTTCCTTTTCAAAACGGAAGCGCACAAATGCATCTTTAAGAACTTCTATTTGTCGGTACTCTTTTGTCTATGATTCCAAAACTATTTGTTCACTCCAAAAAAAAAATTTAATCTCAAAGCTGGTTAAATTCACTATCAGAACTTGCATATGAAGTTTTTTTGTTTTTTTTTCAATATCCCACTATTTTGGTTAAAATGGTCCCCTTCGAGAGGCTGTAGTGGGCTCCGAACAGTTAAAAAACAAAAAAAAACTTTAGATGCAAAAGATGTAGGAAATCGTAATCTCTATATATTTCATAATTGAAAGTTTTCCTTTAAAACCATTCGCTTTGGAGAAAAAAAAAATGAATAAGTTCCTGAACTCACGGTTTTTGGGTTGACAACAGGGTTTCAGAATTTACATTGTTTTTTTTGTTTTTTTTTCTAGAACACTTACTTCCTATAAATACAAAATAAAATAAAACTAATGGATATTTTGTAAGATAAAATTCTAATTTGAATGGGCAATCAAGTCATATATTATCATCTCTAATAACAAAAAAAAAATGATATGAAATTAGAGATCAAACCAAGAATAGCGGCTGGTAGCAAATGCCTTTTTGCCATGAGTAAATTTATCAAGACTCGAGAAATGTCTAGATCTGCCAAAATTGCGGTCTACAAAACTGTAATAAGACCAGTTGTGACTTATGGAAGCGAGTGCTGGGTGCTGACCCAAGATAATGAAAGGTTGGTAAGGATTTGGGAAAGGAAGGTCCTCAGAAATATCTTCGGTCCGGTGAATAACCACGGGAATTGGAGAATAAGAACCAACCTGGAGCTGGAACAATTGTTCGGTGAACCCAGCATCATTTCAATAGTCAAAGTAGGTAGATTAAGGTGGCTTGGCCATGTGCAAAGGATGACGGAAGATAGACTTCCAAAAAAGATGATGAACGGCAGGCCGGGAGGAAAAAGATTGAGGGGAAGACCAAGGCTGAGATGACTGGAAAAAGTTCAAGATGACCTACGAAAACTGGATGTTAATGGTTGGAGGAGGAAGGCGGAAGATAGACAGGAGTGGCTGTCGGTACTTAGTGAAGACCAAGGTCTGACTACGACTGTAGCGCTCAATTATAAATAAATAAATAAATCAAGTCATACACTTTTTGATTTACATTTGTAATAATACTTTTGTATATTATAGTTGCATACATAATAAGTATTATTTTATCAATAAATAGATATTATTATTATGTCAATGTTCTTACGTTATTTTTTCTTATGTATTTTATTTTTTTGTAGGGTCTTGATTAACTGTTGATATCACAGCGGTTAATTGAGGCCCGAGTATATAAACTATTGGGTTGTTTCACATGAAATGTCCTTTTTCAACCTTCTTTTTCTACACATTTTTCCCAATGTGACAAAAACTTTTTTATCCCGGATTTGAAAAACTCTGAGCTTTGAAGTGAAACAAAATCTGAAAACGCACTTTTGATTTCAGCATCATTTGCAAAAATTTTTCCTCTGCAGAAGTTGTCTAAATTCCTGAAAAGGTGATAATCTGTTGGAGACAAGTCGGGAGAATATGGTGGGTGCGGAAGAACTTCGTACCCCAGCTCTTTCAATTTATGCATGGTAAGTTTTGAAACGTGGGGTCTAGCGTTGTCGTGTAGGAGTATAGGGCCCTTCCGATTTACCAATCCAGTTGTTTTTTTCAATAATTTTTCGTGCATTTGGCCAATTTCATTGCAGTAGGTTGTAGAGGTAATGGTCTCACCTCTAGGGAAAAAGGAATAATGTATGATTCCAGCCATGGACCACCATACTGTAACCATCAATTTTTTCGGGTGCAAATTTGGTTTTGGCATTTGTCCTGGGCTTTCGTCGATGTCTAACCACTGCCCTGACCGACGCTGATTGTCATAAAAAACTAAAAAATGTTTAAACTCATAAAAAATATTACACGAAAATCGCGTGTTTCCATGTTCATATTTGAAGGTATACTAAACAGTGTGTAATTGATTGGGAAGCTAATGTTTATAAAAGAAAAGTAGAGGATTAGTAACTGCTTGATTATGATATGTGAACTTTGGAAGTAAACAACAGAGACTCGCAAAATCCTCTATGTATTTCAAATATTATAAAATCGGACATTTCATGTGAAACAACCCAATATAATAAAATAAAACATACAGATAATATTTAATTATTCATACTTTTTCTTCAAGGTATTCTCCAGCAGAGCACAGGACGAGCCCCAGTCCAAACAATATCAAAATAAACACAGCCGCAAGAAGCATCACAAATGTGTTCTTTCCAAACAGCTGAATGTTTTAAATAAATGTTAAATAATAAAATTGTATTTACTTTTATAATAAATATAAATAAATATATCATACCTGTAAGATCAAAAACATTACAAAACAAATTGATAAAGTAAAAATTGTACGACACTGCACAAGAGTTGGCAAAGTGATACTTTGATTTTGAAGATGGTTGAACCTAAAATATAAAAAAATAAAAAAAATTAAATTGCTGTAATAATCCAATTTAGGAGCACTCATGGGAAATAATTTAAATAAAAAATATTACATTTAAAAAATGTAAAAGGGAAATCTAAATAGATTTTTAAGGCTTTTTTTTTGTTTTTTTGGCCAAAACATGTTTTTATTTTACATTAAGAAAAACAAAACGTGTTCTTTTGTTTGAACTTTGAATCGTAATCCCTCTCTCATTTAAATTTATAAATTGTGATAAAAAGTTCATGTTTGATTTTTTTTACGATAAAAATAATAATTTAAATAATTCCTTAAACCTACTTCTAATCACAAATAAACTCATCCACAATGATCTTAATATCCCATATGGTTATTAAGATTATTATTTGGACCAAACCAAATAATAATTATACCAAGGAGATGAAATGGTCAGGGGTGCAGTCAGAATGAATAAACACGGCCAGTTTTTGCCTTGCAGGTCTTCATCAGAGCTAAAATAACAAAAATTGGTTGTAACCAAGATGATACAAACATTAAAAAAATAAAAAAATAAAATAATAAAAATAATTTAAAAATGATAAAGAAACAAGGAAAAATATCTGTAGTTAATTAGATAATTGAATACAAAGTCTAGTCAAACACAGTTGAAATAAAATAATTAAATAAATTAAATTAAATAATACAAATTTTAAATTGTGTAAACTAATACAATGTAACAATTTTATTAAAAGACGTTTTTAATAGGAATTTTAAAAAAAGGTAAAAGGGATCTATATGAAAAGGAAAAGGAAAAGGTATAGATCCCTTATAACTTTTTTTAAAATTCCTATTAAAAACATCTGTTAATAAAATTGTTCCATTGTATTAGTTTACAAAGTTTAAAATTTGTATTATTCAATTTAAATTATTTAATTATTTTATTACAACTGTATCTTTGACTAGACTTTGCTACTATTTTGTATTCAATTATCTAATTAACCACAGATATTTTTTCTTGTTTCTTTTTCATTTTTAAATTGTTTTTATTATTTATTTATTTATTTTTTTAATATTTGTATCATCTTGGTCACATCCAACTTTTGTTATTTTAGCCCTGATGAAGACCTGCAAGGCAGGTCGAAACGTTAGCACGCCAAAATATAAGTTTTTCATTTAAAAACTGGCCGAGTTTATTCATCCTGACTGCACCTCTGACCATTTCATCTCCTTAGTAACAACTCACAGTCAACAATACAATCATCATAATAATTATACCCTTTTGTAATAAAATTTATATCCACTTAAACAAACTATTCTCACAACTAGCTTTCCAACCCGTACCCAATTACCTGAGAATAAGATGGTCTCAGGATCTTCTAATATAGAACATTTATCAGAGTAAAACCAGGGGGCGGTTTCTCTACAAATCTTAACCATGTCATTAGATACATAGTTCCTCACATTTATTGAATGTATTTTGATTTATATTTTTTTTAAATTTCAACAAATAAAATAAATAGTAAGAAACTATAATGCATATGTTAACATTAGTGATTTTCCACGAGAACTCATAAATCAAGGAATTAATAGATTTTACTAACCTCAGTATTTGACCATGTTTCAAAATGATCTGGTTTAGATTCCAGTCAGGTAATATCATAGCATTTTTATTTTCTCCAATTTGTAATTTACGTATATATTCTTTTATTATGTTGATTTCAGTAGTGGTGCATGATACTATATAAAAAATAGTACATTGAAAAGCCACAGTATTAGGAACACCAAAGAATAACCAAAGATCGGAGAGAAAAGTGTAAATATAAAAGTTGAAATTTCTTTGATTTGATTCATCCAAATAACCATCAAAAGGCAATGGAACAGTGTAACGTTCCGGATTACCAGTTATAGCTCTGATTACATTAACGATAACATGCAAAAGTGTATACACAACACCAAAGGATGTCAGACCATAACTGAAACAATTAGCTATATATTTAACTTTTTCTGTATCAGTTTGAATCAGTTTCTTTTCCCAAGGTTCATCGTAACTGCTCAGATTTTTATCACACTCTAAAATCAGCTCTTCCATTTTTCTTATCTTAAAAAAGAATAGAACACTCGTGACGACAACGTTTATACCAAGAGGAATGAAAACAGCTGATGGGGTTAATAAAAATTTAAGACCTTTAAGAAATATCACATTCAGCATAAGGAACCAACCCAAACCAAATAAATTAATCTGAATATCTGAAAATATGTTATAAATGCACCGAATCGGTGGTCAGAGAAATTTATCCACAATCCTCCGATTTTGAGTAAAGATACAAGTGAGTTTGCACGTTCAGTATTCATTTTGGAAACTAGAACTGTGAGAGCTGTGAATTTAATAACGCTTAATAGCGTCTATTAAGATCCATTATGTCAACCAGGTGATAAATTTCACAGCAAGTTCGAGAACAGATTCTGTTAAATATTTTATAACATAAAGACAGCTAAGTTTATAATGTGTTTCAAGAAAACTTTTATATTAAGAACGAATACTGGATGATTTATTACTTATTTTCTATGCATGTTAATTAACTTGAATTATAATTAAAAATTGAATTTATTAAAATTTAACAATTGGATACAATTTTTTTTTTTTTTTTTTTTTTTTTTTTTTCTGATCCCTCAGAAACTAAAACAGAAAAACATGAAATTAGTAAACCTATATCTACAGGGATAGTAAAATAGGAACGATACCTTTTGTCCTTTTTCTACCGTGGGTACTGGAAGGAGTACTGAAATGATTAATTTTGGAAGTTGTTGCGCCTGATTGGCTCGAAATGATATGTTCTGGAGTTGAGGGGCCTCCGCTCAATGAATATGAAAATAATAAGAAAATTAATAATAATAATAAAGTAATAGGATAGACAGAAAACGAAAGAAGAAGAAAGTTATAGACAGAAGAGAAGAGAGAAAGATAGATGAAAGAGAGTTGTCTATATACATATATACAGGTTTATGTGATGATGTGGATGGGATTGATGGGACCTTTCCTTCCCTGCCATCTGGCAGGTAGGGGGGATGGGTGGATACAATTAATTCATCAGAATGATTTGTTTTTAAATGAACTGAAAGTAATTTCCTTTGCTTCAACAAATTACATTCAATAAATATGGTAAACAGTTATTGGCATTCCATCTTAAAAATTAGGAAAAACAATAATAAATCAGAAAAACAAAATCATAAAACTCCTTTTAAATCCTACAACTCAACTGTGTAAAAGTACTTACAATTCTGTAGGTATATTTAAAGATATACATAGGGTGTCAATAACTGGTTTTACATTATTTATTGTCACTGTCTTGTAAAATACATCCCAATAATAATTTTGGTAACGGTTCGGATCGGCGACACCAACCCCTAAACCCGCTCAGAATACCTTTTATCGATTCTAACCTTGTACCGATTTATTTAGATGTTCTAGTCGCTGCTTTTAAAGGGGAAAGGTTATTCTCCTACATTTACTGAGAAACTCTAAATCCCTGTTCAAAGTAATATTAACTTCTGTTTACCTTCTAATATTAAATGAGAAATAAGAAAATATTAAAGTGGAAATGTCGAAATAGAAGACACTAAATCAATTTTGAATTAATATTAATTTAATCAACAATTAATATACTACTGAACCACCAGTAAAGTTAATTCCTGATGAACTTTCTCTCAGAGAAGTGAAAATAACAAATTATAAATATAAAAAAGACAAATTCCTTAAGTATTTATTTGGCATAACTCCTATTTATTTAACATTTGTAGCTACATGTTTCGGTGATAATTTTTCATCATCAGGCTTCTAATTTTTTTTAAAAACACATTAAACTGTAACATTATACCAATAGTTCTACAATTATATAGTAATGTGTCATTTACCTCTTAATCTGTGATTATTTTCACATTGTCAATTCTCCATGTTATGAGCCATTATATAATATAAGACAGAATCCTAGTTGAAAGTGAAGTTGTTAATTTCTGCTATATTTTCTCATGGGAAGTGGAAATAAGAAAACATAAAAATCCTGTGATATACTTTCTCACATTTATTTATAAACTGATATGTTTTATTGAATTAATTATACAATCTGTCTCACTTTAGCACAAAAAGTAATATGGATGACAAAGAATCCATTCACAAAATATGTATACTGAAATTTTATCACTGAAATTGAAACAACAAATACAAATATATAAAACACCAAATCCATGTACAAATAAATCTTGTTAAGTTTCATAACACTTTAACAAGTTGTAAATTTTATCACTTAAATTGATATAACAAATATAAATATGTAAAACACCAAATCCATGTACAAATTAATCTTCTTAAGTTTATAACACTTTTACACATAAGATTAGATGAAATAAGAAAACATGAATTTATAAAACACTTAATCCTTTATGAAACTCATTTTGTGAACTTCTGTTTCACTTATTTAGATTTAAGAAGTCTAAATATCAATATAACACACTAAACAACACAATCCAAGTTGTAACTGTAGAAGTGATTGTTTACATGTGAGGTTATAGGAATGAACTATCGAAAAAAAAATAGTAAACATAACAACTGTAAAAATTCACTTTTAGTGAATTTCAATTACTTTGCTAAAAAGTAAATTTTAGCGCTATCTGTTGACGAATATGTAAAACTAAAGATTTCAGACACTCTTGCTAGATAGCAGCAGCATATAATGAAAAACTTTTCGTCACCTATATTATAAATAAGACGTTTTAAAATGATCTATTTCTATTATTATTTTAGTTTTTACACAAAAAATTTCAAATAAGACCATTTAAAAAAAATTACATATTTTTTAACCAAAACCTGATATTAATTTTAGATTATTCATAAATCTTAAGGTTTCTATGCGATTTGAAATAAAAATATGTCTTATTTATATAATATAGGTGAGGAAAATTTTTAAACAAAAAACTGATATTATTTCCAGATTCCTCATCTCAAAAAACATGTAGAAACATAATTTTGTCGAAATCAAAAATAATTTTTTTTTACCTTTAAAATTTTGTAGGATTTTAGAAGGCAGGGGGCTGTCATTTTCTGAAAAAATGTAAATAATTTGCGCTATCTCAGATATTTCGCAACCGATTAAGACAAAATTTTAAGGCCATCTAGAAGTCTTAAAACTGCATAGTTTAGCCCAAGTCCGGAGGTCGTAGGATTTCCCCTTATTGAAATATCTCAAGTAATAGCTGACCTTGGATTTTTTCATTCACATCAGTTTTTGTCCACTAAAATCGGGAGTAAATCCAGTGTTATACGCATGGATAAAAAGCAGAATGTATGCTGATTCTAGTGATGCTATTGTTGTAATCGGTTGAACACAGCAGTTGTTATGACCGGTAGAAAATGTTGATGAAATTTTGATTGTGTTGACTGTTGAATTTTGAAATGTTGACAAGATTTGAGGTCAATTGTTCATGAAAAAAAGTTTCCACTGATTTACAGCGGATTTCCTTGGAATTTTGTCATTTTTTTGGAGGTTTTGAGCACTCTGGAGCCGGGAAGTGTTTTGAACATAACGAAAGTATTTTTATTTGAAATAGCATACATAACTACAATTAAATGTGAAAGAATTATTTCTCTATCTTGACTTAGAGCTGAGAAAAAAAATAAAACGTGATTTTCATATTTTATTTTTTTCCTCGGCGCCTAATGCCCATTGGCGGCTATAACTCTAGTTTTGCACTATTATAGGTCCCTACTTCCCACACAAAAATCGGCTTTCAAATCTGTGAGTTACAACTGCAAACGTCCCCTTGTTAGATTGTTGGTTTTTTGTTTAAGAATTTTTTTAAAAACTAATTAATAGTTATTTCAAATAAAGTAATACAATATAGGGTAAATCACTAGTTATGGTCATCTCACCAGTTATGAGCAAGCTCATCCAATTGTCCCAATAATAAGGGTCTAATCCATTTCTTTGTGATATCGCCAGGAAGAATATTTCTGAAATGGATTTAAGATTCATTTACTAATGAAACTCTTCTTCCTGTCTCAAGTAGCCATTATAAAAAACTTTCTTCAAATAGTGTTCTGAAATACCTCTTTTTTTAGTAAGGTAATTTTTAAAAGTGGGAATTCTTAAAGAATTATAATAATATTGCTTCAATAATTTCTAATTTTTGAGTTATTTAACTTTTCATTAGAATTCAGGCTTCTATACCAGCTCCATTATGTTGGACTATCTAATTTTAATTAACAATAATTTTGAACTGACCATAACCGGTGTATAAAAATACCATATATCACAGTTAAGGTCACCCCTATCCATTTCAATTTTCTTTGGTGTTACTAATGTTCTTTCTGGCATTAAAGAAAAATAGAATTTACTTCATTTGATTGTGTCATTTTAAAACTTATTTTATTTAAGTGACCATTAATAATTAATATAGTTAGTTATATTCTGTACTTCCCGGAAGGCTAATGCTGTTCCAGAAAACTGGAAATATTGAAAGAAGATAATTAACAAAAAATATATTCTAATTTCTTTTAATACATTCATTTTTTAATAACAATGATTACTATATTGTATGCCATTTCTGCTTATGTAGAAAAATCTACGAGAAGTGTGGATATAAATTATACTCTGATAAATAGGTGTATTAAGTCATTTTTAACTATCATTTCATGACGGTTTTCTGAACTAACGAGTAAACACAGAGTTTTTGTATGAGAGCATTGAGTCATTGTGTTTTTAAATATATATTTTACTTTTTTGTTAGAGTAGTATTTAAATCATTTTTCTATTTCTAGTTGTTCATTAAATAATACTTATATTTAAATAATCAAAAACATTTGTTTAAAGATTATTTTGCCACATGACAATAACTAGTCTTGGCTATGACCATAACTGGTAAAACATGACCATAACTGGTATTTTTAGTTTATTGTAAAAAAATATAAAAATTTATTAGAAAGGAAGCTTTAGTGTATTTATAAATTTTACATTCAATAGAATAAACTTTTGAGAATCTAAAGATATATCCAAAGATGTCATATTACAAACTGTATCAATGAAATTCCCTTTTAAATAAACAAGTTCCCTTAACTATGACCATAACTGCAGACAATTATATAAAAAAATTGCGAATAATTGGAATTAAGAATGGAAGAAGGTGCAATGTTAAAGATAATTTTTTTCATTATTCCATTTCAGTAAACATAACATATTCAAAGTAAACTAAAACCTTTTGTTCCCGAAGTAATAAGCTTAGTAAAGAATATTTTGTACAGTTACCTTCACTAAACAGAATTCCAGTGACAGTAACTCTTGATGAATGAATTCTTCATCCAGGATGTTATCTAAACAGGTGATTTAAATTGAATATTCATACAAAAAAAAAAAAAAAAAAAAAAAAAAAAAAAAAACAACTGCTTGCTTACAACTACTTCAACAACCCTCAGTATTCGAACATACTAAACTTCCAATTACTAACAAAATTTTCAAATAAATAAATACAATAAGACGTATTTGGACATAAAGGAGTCAGATTTGGGGATTTTATAAACCATTTTAATGGATCAAATCCTTAAAGTCTAAAATCATTCATAAAATTTTCAATTTTCATTAATAATGTAGATAACATTTACAATAAAATCAATGTTCCGAATGTAACATATTTAGTTCCAAACAGAAATTCATTCTTTCATTAAATATTAAAAACCTACACAATTATGTTAAAGAGTTGATGACATTAAGTCAGTTTTCTTTTACACAGAAGTAGACTTACAGGTTATACAAATGTATTTCAAGTAAGTGGAGATAAAGAGTTTATATTCATTTATTATTTTTTTGCACACCAAAAATTAAAACATACGTCCTGCAAGGGAGAATAGTATTGAAGTTTTATTTTTCTCTCGTTGAATTTCTAGCTACAGTTTCAAAAATATAATCAATAATACGCAGATTTATTTAGAATTTACAAGACACTGATCCACCCAGTCCTGACCTATGGCTCAGAAATGTGAACAATGACTAAAGCAACTGAATAGTCACTCCTGAGGTTTGAGAGGAAAATTCTCTAAAGAATATTCGGACCAGTATGCGCTAATCAAACCTGAAGAGGAAGGACAAATAACAAGCTAAAGAACCTTTACAAAGATGTGGGTGATGAGTTGATCACGTAATAAGGATGAACCCTGAATTTTCAAAGATGGTGTTAAATGAGCGAGTGTATGGAACTAGAAGAGTTGGTCGTCCAAAGCTTGGATGGGAAGATTCTGTAGCTACTGATGCCAGGATTCTGCTTGATACCCGAAATTGGAAGGCAGCAGCACTTGATTGGGAAAACTGGCGATCGCTGTTGGAGCTGGCCAAGTCTTAACTTGGGATGTAGCGCCAATAAATAATAATAATATGACATCAGATGGTTCTCCTCAGGCAGAAAAATATTTGTTCTAAAAAAATATTTAGTTTCTCCACTAATTTCTCATACAATTACTTTAATTACTTGTCGTTACTTATGTTTGTCGGTTGTTATAATCAGAAGGAATTTTTTACCTAATCATAAAATTAACAGTTTGCGAGTAAACCAGTACTAACTTAAATAAGTATGGATAAACAGCTTAGCAACATAGTCAAACTTAAATATTATCAATTAATATTTAAAAAAATATAATTTCTTTCTGACTGGGAAAAATAATAGATGATGAATATTTCTAAATACATTATATACAATCAACATAGATCCACACTTGCTATTATAAAAACTAAAATTACCAGGACCTCTATTTATTTTTTTCATATTGATTTTTAAATAATGTCCAATTTTTTTCATATTAAAATATTTCCTTTGCTATTTAGAGATGATAATAGATCATGGATAAGTGTACCTGATTTTATATTCCCTGTATCTGATAAGGAAACTGTCAGCAAAGTTTTCATCGGAGCAACACCAAAAGTGCTAGAGTGTGTCAAAAAAGCCCCAACACTTGAAAAATGTATGAAAATGATTTAACAATTTCCTAAATATATGAGACATATGTGAAAATGAGTTAAATTAAGTAAGAGTAGGTCCGACTCTTACTTACTTTAACTTATTTTCACATATGTCTCATATATTTAGGAAATTGTTAAATCATTTTCATACATTTTTCAAGTGTTGGGGCTTTTTTGACACACTCTAGCACTTTTGGTGTTGCTCCGATGAAAACTTTGCTTAGGCTGCTTGTTTTTTCTTAGGCTTAATTTAGAATGTCGTCCAACTAGGGAATCAACTAACCTAAGCCATTGATTTAATATTTTATGTTTTGCCGATATGTAACATTCTATGTCAGTTAGCAAAATATGTTTTTTTTCATGTTTATACATTGGGTATTGAAATCTTTAAAAAAGTAACAGCTAAAGTCCCTTTAAATTCTCAATTATTCTTTCATATTGATGTATTAAAAGAAGTTAAATAATTACAATTTTTAATTTAATTAATGATGAATGGGTTTTAGCAATCATATTTATATAATTAATAATAAAGATGATGTGATATACCACACCAACTTTGTAAATGTACCTAGAAATTAGACATATTAAAGCAAATTTGTAATCAATACAACGAAAAATTTCTTTTTTAATTTTAGTACTGAAATAATACAAGACTAAAACGACAAGAAACTGCCCATCGTTACAGACTACTTCAACATTTATTAGACAAACTTTCAAAGCTCCCAATAATTTACAAAAGACTCGTAAACATGACTGTGATTAGACCTATGTTTACGACGTAAATTATTGGGAGCTTTTTGTCTAGGGCTTTAGGGCTCCACTAAACCCTGCAATTCATCTCATATTCAATACTTACAATCCAAAATTCTTCGAAAAATCCTCAATGCTCTTTACTTTGTCACCAATAAACTTATCCATAAAGATCTTAATGTTCCATATGTTGCTGATTTAGCCCACACCAGATACCTATCCTTTCATAGTAAGCTCCATAACCATTCAAATCCGCTAATGTCTCAACTTTCTTCCCACTCCATTCCTGATAATCCTCCGAGGCCTCTGAAACGAAGATGGCCTTGAGACCTTCAGGGGTCAGAATTTTTAATTCCACTGATGAGTAGTTCTTTTCAAGTTTTAACATGTTATTGTAATTGTTATCAATACATTTACTTGATGAATATATTTTGTACAGTTGTAAATTTCAATAAATTGATATAAATAAAAAAAAGTACTAAAATTCATAAGGTTAAAACAACGAAAACTTTCTCCAGTTATATTTTTACCAATATGGTTAATGTAAGTATTAAAGTGTTAATAGAATTACCTGGTTATCTATAATTAATTACATCATTAACAATATTTATCAAGAGAAAATTAAACCCACAAATGAATTTTAGGAAATCTAAAATTTTGACTTCAAAAATGTTTTGAACAAATACAGGGTGAGTCCTTTTGGACAGAGTGAAATTTTGACCACATTTTCAGATTTAGCTTTCAATTTCCTATTAGATCAGAGTACATATAAGTTTGAATTTTACAAACTTGGGACATAAAGAACAGTTTGATCTTTACCTTATTTAGGAAAGTTATATAGAAATATGTATTTTAAACATAATAAACTCTTCATTGGAATAAAAAGCAAAGAAAAAATTTATTGTTTAATGGAAAATAAAGGAAAACTGTCAATTAAATGACACCAGATCAATGGATTTTATGTTATTACATTTATTTATTTATTATTATATTATATGTCTCTGAAATAAGTAGTTAAAAATTAAAATAAATAGGAGTTATGCCTAAAAAAAAATATATAATATAATTACATCTCCTTCAGCATAAATGGTTATATTATTTAGGATTTATTTTTATTAGATTTTCAATGTAAGGTGTCACAAAAGGGATGCACGGTATTGAATGCAGATGATATTGAAGCATATCACTTTTTGAGATGAATTTTATGGACAGATGAGTCTGTTTTTACAGAGGAAGGCATTTCTACCAACGTATGTGGGATATTGTTGGATTATTCATTTTTGTACTGCTGTCGAATAGTTCAAACCAGAAAAAAATAAACTAATAGAAAAAATGTGTCAAATTCTACAAATATAACAAAAAATATTAAAACTGCATTTCAAATGGGACAAGCATATAACAACAGTATCCACTTGAGATGAAATAATGAATTTTCTTTAAAACGCAGACAGCAGTTAAGCTGTCTATGTTTAAAAAAAAAAAAAAAAAAAAAAAAAAAAAAAAAAAAAAAAAAACGAAGAAAAGATAGAAAATAAATATATTTTGGATAAGGCTTAGACTGATACTATGGATTAGATGTGTTGAATCAGACTCCAGAAATTATTCTAGTGTGCCATAAAAGACACAAATGACTCAAAGTACAATATTATTTCACTTAATATTATAATCATAACTTTGTCAAGAAATATACAAACAAAATAGAGAAAATACACTTGTTTATTAAACAAAATTACTATGTAAAATATTTTCAACAGAAGTAATGTACACATGTATACTAATTAAAAATACTGCCAGATAGATATAGCTACAAGAAATATAGGCTGGAAGTGATACATGATTATATGACTAGATTTAACAAATGAAGTTAACCTTCCAACTCATGAACTGCAGAATCTCTTGGATTTTTTTAAGCAATGTGTACTTGCTTTAAGAACATTTTTTCAAAATTTCTATCACAGAATCAAACTTAATGATAAGATCAACACATTTTTAAGATCTTTTACCAGGATACTGCTCATATTCATCATACTTAGGGAAAGTAATGGATTGACCTGGAAGAGCAGAATCTTTGTACTTGCTTTTTAATTCAGCAGCCTTTGTTTGTTTAGTTTTCATAAGTTCTAAATTTTGCCTGATTTCTTCTTCAGTTGGTGGTGTCTTTCTTCTATACCTCAACCATGATTGCCATTCAGAAGGAAGTTCATCATCGAATTTGTCTTCGTTCCCATCTTTAGGAACAAACCATCTAGCATTTCGTCTGTTTGTTTCACTTTTAGGGATTTCATAATATTGATTCCCCTTGTAATCAGTTCCAACTAAATTACCGCGGAACTGCCTTGGTTTCAGAGAGTTTACAAAGTTTCTTAACAAATTTGAAAGAATATCTCTACTCTTATTAGCCATTGTCTGAATAATTTTACCAAACCGAATTAATTCACTTAGAAACTGGATCAAAACCTAAAATTACCTCCTTATCATAACACTTGTGGAGTAACATTTCCAAAGAGATAATTCTAGATTACTATATATGTTAAGTTAACTTGGTGAAAAGCCAAATGTACTTTTGGAAGTTTTCTAGATAGAGGTAAATATTGGTTGGGACCTAGTTAATGAAATACATGGAGCATGACATTCCTTCCTCTCCTCTCACCAAGAGCAACAATGTTTTTTTGTTTTTGATTGCATTTTGAAGTAAAACCTTAGGTTTTCTAAGAAAGATTTCAATTTAAAACATACACTCACAACAGTTCTAGTCAAAAGGAATATGTACTAGAAATTAGTCTTGCAAAGTAGAATTTAAAATATAAAATGAATTTATAATAATGCTCAAGGATTTTGTGTAGAACTTGTTAAATTATTGGTTCTTATAAACAATATATCGCCATAGCCAAGGTGTTTAAAACCATGCTTTTTATGGTTATACAAGTATTACTCTTGTTTCATTTTCATTCCAATGATTTCATAGTTGAGTTTGATACTTGTATCATTTGGCAATTCTGCCCCAGTTCCCGTTCAAAAAACTTTTTTTTTAATAGCTTTTGACCTGTGATCGATTTATTTGTTGTAAGCTGCGATAGGGTATAATACTTATTGCAGTTAACAGGTCTACAAAAGAATTTTTGTTTCACCTATCAGGCTAGAATTGGTGGGTAACCTTAGAATAACCCGTCCCTCCAGTTCTTGTTGACAGATCCATCAAACAACAACAACAGCAGCTTACAGATTATTTTACTATTCTAATCCTCTTTGGCTTCTTGTATAACGATTATATGTAATAGACTTATTACTGTTTTTTTTATATCAAAGCTGTTGACTTTTGCTCGTTCAAGAAATAAACAAGCTCTCTTTGCAATACTTTTCAGTGACGGTCGGAGTCTTGTCATCAAATTTCTTAGTTTTCATCTTAATTTTTTTAAACTAACTAGTTCTGATCGGTCAAAACATCTTAAAGTCAACGTCGTTATAATAAACACTATTGGGATTTGATGGCCGAGCAAGTTGGGACGAGGGTCTCAGCGCGCTTGGTACTGAAGGTCGTGGTTTTGAACCCCACCCGGGGCGGGTGAAAATAGATTTCGTGGTGGACCCACGAAAGGAATCTAGACCTTCCCACCTTGGTTAGAATAGGTAGGTAACCTGTAGGATAACCCGTCCTTCCTGCCCAATTCGAAGTAAATAACAACAGCAATTTTGAATGGAAATTTTTTAGAAAATTTGCAGTACCCAGTTCCACATCTGATAACAATTATCCAGTCACTCCAGATGAACTTAATTCCTACTTTGCTGACCCCCACTCTAATGAACTCCCTGTAAACACCTTATCCTATTCTATTCGTCAAACCCCTTTTAATTCTAATAACTTTTATTTTTTTAATATTTCCCCTAATGACCTAATTGATTCAGTCTTTAAATCTCGTAACAATGACTATGACTTGGATCAAATACCTTTAAAAATAATAAAACTCTGCCTTCCTGTTATCTTACCTGCCCTGCTCCACACATATAATTTCTCCTTACAAAGATCTATTTTCCCTAAAGCTTGGAAAAAAGTCCTTGTCCATCCATTAAATAAAGTTCCTTCTCCTTCTTCAGTTTCCCACTTTAGACCTATATCAATCCTATCAAATTTATCTAAACCATTAGAAAGATTAGCACATACCCAACTCACCTCCTTTCTTGATTGTAAAACTCTCCTTAATCCTTTCGAATCAGGATTCTCCACACAGTCTGCTTTGGTGACAATTCCTCAAGACCTTTACTTCTCTTTAGAGCAACAGAATATTACGATCCTGATCCTTTTTGATTTTTCAAAAGCCTTTGATTCTGTTGACCATAAAATCCTCCTCTCCAAACTCCATAACCTCTTAATATCTAATAGTGCGTTAAGCTGGCTTCATTCCTTTTTATCCAACCGCTCCCAAACAGTAATTATACCGGGATAACCTCACTCATCTTCACTACCACTCTCACGAGGAATCCCCAAGAGATCTTCTCTTTCACCTACCCTATTTTCTATTTATGTTAATGACTTACCGAATTGCATCCACTACTCCCAATATCATCTTTATGCTGATGACTTGCAAATAAATTTATCCTTTCATCCTTCAAATATGCTAGAGGCGACTTGTAAGCTACAGAAAGACATACATAGCATTAACCTTTGGGCAGTAGAGAATAAGTTAAGTCTGAATCCAGAAAAAACAAAGGCTATTCTCATTGGGTCAAAACCTCACCTAAAAGCCCTACTATCCACTGCTTTTCCTCAAAAACTGTCCAATTCATTTGCCAAATTCCATTAAAAATCTGGGAATAACTTTCTATCAACATATTGCTTGGAATAACCATATCTCTCAAATCACGAGGAAATCTATTTTTATTCTCAAGCAACTCTCACATTACCGTGATTTATTACCATTAAGTACTTGAAAACTTTTAGTATCATTACTCATTTTCCCAAACTTTGACTACGGAGGCATAGTATATGGAGGACTATCTGATGAGCTCGAGATGAAATGAAAAAGAGTAATGAACTGTATTATTAGATTTATTTTCGGGATCTCCAGATGTTCTCACATATCTCACAGGTATTCCGAAATTGGGTGGCTTTACTCCAGTTTTCGACGTCAGTACTTCCTGGGTGCTCTCATATTTCAAACCTTGAAAACAAAAAAACCCACCTATATCCATGACCTTACTCTGCGCTCTTCCATTCACCTTTTAAATACTAAAACCCAACCCATCAACCTATACACTCCAGTGCATCGACTGTAAAATCCTTTATATCCGTGCTTCCTCTTTATGAAATTCATTGCCCATCACAGAAAAACCTCCACTCCTTCCTTTAAACATCATTTATTTCTTTACCTCCTTAATTTTCAATCTTCCGAGCTAATGTAAACATGAATATTTATGTAATATACGTTATAATAGTATATTACAAGCTCAGTTATTTTGTAACACATAAACAATTATTAATCTTTTTAAATCTATTATTATTAATTATAATTAATTATCAAAGCCATTGTCCTATGTACTGTAAATATGTTATTCTTAGAGGACAAGGTCCCGGAATAAAGTTCATTTTCTTCTTCTTAAATAAGGACGTTAAGCCCACATAAACAACCAAACTGAAGTAAATAAACCTATTTTTTATATGAAGGGTCAGGGTGAAAAACCACTGAAGTCCACTTTTTGTTGATTTTAAAACTGGTGGTATATGGAGCAATCTGGTAGAATAGGAAGCATACTTTACTTTCGTATTAACTATTGGGGCAAAACCATAAATCACATAAAATCTTTACAAAATCAAGAGGAGGAGGGAGAGGGGGGATGGCTGAAGTCCTGAGGGCCCAATCCAAAGCCACTAGGGGATACTAGTTTTTACCAGAATCTAACAATTTCTGACAGCTGAAGAATATTTTTGCCATTTTTTCCTGATTATTTAATTTTCATCCTTTTCAAAATTGGATTAATTATTATGTTCTTTGCAAAGGACACTCTCTCTTCCCATTTAATCCTTTCACAGCCTTCATTCAATATAAGTTTAATTAAGAAGCTAACTTAATGGGAGACACAATGGATTTCATTACAAAGTTTCTGTATTCATTTAAAAAGTCATATATTCAGACAATTATTGGTGTTTCTCAAATTAAAATCAAAAATACTCTTATATGATAGGAAAGTATTATTTGAATTTGAACTGTCAGACATAATAAATTGATTAAGTCTACAGTAAAAAATACAAGAAAAAAATATTATTGTCTGGTAATTTTTCTTGTACCAAAAGTTTTGTTGAATCTTGACACTATATTACAACACCAAAGGCTAAAGGCAGGGTACATAGTATTAGTAATCACCATGAAGAGACCGACTTTGATGGCTTTGTTATGATTATGCACATTTAAACTTTACAAGAAAATCCAAAGTAGCTGATCAAAGCAGAACTATTTTTTTTTTTTTTAATTTTGAAATAAATTTAATAACGTATTGTAAAATAACAAATATTTAAAACCTTCGTAAAAAAAATTGTTAACCCCAAATTTCAATAGTTAAAATTAATTGAATGTAATTTAATTTGTTCATTCAAAAAAATCATTTGCTAATTAAATTTAATTTTGTTAAAGAGTTGGTATCATATTTTGAAAGTATTATTTTTTATTATTCAATCTCGACTAAATCAGACAGTGTTATAGTTAAAATATTTTAAAATTTTCAAGCAACTGTTATAGTTTATTTTAAATTTTCAAGCAACTAGTTTAATAGCAAAAAGTGTTAACATTACTAACAAAGAAGATGTTTTTAGTACAAAACTATATTGTCTCTCCAACATTACTCACAACATTTACAGGAATACTTCCAAACAGTGCAAAAATTAAAATCAACAATGGTGAATCTCAGCACATTACATACATTCTTGGACACGACCTCTGCCCCACAGCCGATATAAACAATGAACCTATTCAACAAACAAATACAGTTCAGTACCTAGGACTTACTATTGACAGCAGAATGGCCTAGAGCCCTCAAGTGGAAATGAAATGCCTCCATCTCAACAATAGGCTAATACTTCTATACTCTGTACTTGACAAATGATCGACTTTAAAAATCAGACGATTTAATACTTATAATTATTTACTAAAACCTTTATGGACCTATCCAAATTTTCAGGGCAGCAAAAAAGACTCATATTTAAAAATTACAAACTTTTCAATCAAATGTATTAAGAATCATAACACATTCACCCTAGTATATCGGTAATAGAACATTCCGTCAACCCGAAGAAAGTTGAAGAGGAGCTGGCTAAGAGATCTCCTCAGATAAGCTTATAAATACAAGACTGGAATAGGTACCAATGGTACTTAACTTTCTTATGTCTGACATATCAATTATATTCAGTTTTAAATCACATCTGTTTATTGTCACATTTTGAGCAACAGGTTTTGGTAGAAGAAATATAAAGAAAAAAAAAATGTAACTGAAATTGGTTTTAAATTAATGAAATCAACAAAATAAATTTTAAAAAACGTAATAATGAATACAAGTTAGTCATTAGATGAATCATAGTTTAAATAGTGCCCTGCAATAGGAATAAATTGTAGTGTGCGTATTTTTAAAATAAAATTTGTAATTTATCTTTTAGAACAACCAAAATTGACAAATTGATTATACATAGTATGAAATAATGTACTATTAAGTGCATAATGTTAATTTTGTTTGATTGTGTTTCTGAATCTATTCTTTAGTATTCTTAAATATATTTTTAAAACAACCTTCTATTGGATTCTATCCCATCATCAGCTGTTTTATCAGCTGCTCTATAAAACTTATCAAGTTTTAAATATTAAAATCACATTAAAACAGAGAGATGAGAAATATGTCAATTATATTTATAAATTAATATGCATCTAAATTATTGCCTATAAATTAATAATATTATAAAATAGTATGCCTTTCATTCTATGTGAAAAATAATTTCAAATATTACATTTTTTTTTTTCAGTAAATAATTTTTCAATTTCAGTAAGCTTTGAAACCTTCAAATTTCAAAACTAATTTTAAACTACATTTGTTTAAATCTATATTATGTATATAGGTTAGGTATAAGAAGGCTTCTAATTCCTTCTTTCACAATATTGAAGACATATTTCCAATAAATAATAGACTTTTGTCAAGTTTATCTTAGAAAAAAAAAAAATGATTTTATAACAATTGCCTAATCTTAAATATTAAACATACCATAATTAAGTTTCGATTATGTACCACTAAATTTTTATTTCTAGCATTTGTATGACAAAATGTAAAATTAACTATTTATTTGAAAAACTACCCATATCAACAGTGAACATAATTGTTTAAAATAAATATTTTATGATGTATATAATTAAATTTTAATTTATAGTATGTTATAAATTTCTTATTAATATGTAACTCTTGGGTGCAGACATGATCCCAGCTGGGGCAGACAATCATTTCATAATTTTACCACAATGTGCCTTAATAGTTATTTACTTATAAGTTTATCTTTAAGAATACAGAGGGAAGAGTATGAATATGAGGAAAGGTATGGAAATAGATGAGAACAAAATTTAAACGGCATGAGTTTTGTTTATTAAACCATACCGTTCAGTAGCAATGCACATTAATTTATTACTCTGGTAGAATATCCTGGAAATTTATCCACAGATAATAGAGCACTGTATTCATATCCAGCTTAGGCCCATCCATACAGGGAGTAGCTTGGATATGCTGCTTGGTTGTAGGCAGATGCGGAATCTTCCTTGTTCAGGGAACGACTAGCCTTGGAAGATGCAGCAGATTTAGAGCTTTGGTCGTAACCAGATTCAGCATAAGCACCACCTCCATAAATACCATAACCGGGGTATCCAGATGCGACCTTGGAGTATCCTTTGTTGGAAGATTCCTGGGACTGGGCATTTTCACTACTTTCAGCAGCATTAAGCTTGGATTTGGTTGAGTATCCAGAGCCAGAGACTACTCCTGGAGCCCAAAGACCTGGTGCGACAACTCCATTGTTGTAAGCAGAGCTAGAAGCTTCCTTGTTGAGTGAGCGGCTGGCTTTGTTGGATGAAGCTGATTTGGAGCTTTGGTCGTAACCAGATTCAGAAACAGCACCTACTCCATAAACACCATATCCTGGGTAACCTGAAGCAACCTTGGAGTATCCCTTGTTGGAGGATTCTTGGGATTGTTTGTTTTCAGTGCTTTCAGCTGCGTTGAGCTTAGATTTGGTGGCATATCCAGAGCCAGAAAAACAACTGCTGGGCCCCAAACACCTGGTGCGACTGCTCCATTGTTGTAAGCGGTGGTGGATGCTTCCTTGTTGAGGGAACGGCTGGCTTTGTTGGATGAAGCTGATTTGGACTTTTGGTCGTAACCGGATTCAGCAACGGCACCAACTCCATAAACACCATATCCTGGGTAACCTGAAGCAACCTTGGAGTATCCCTTGTTGGAGGATTCTTGAGATTGTTTGTTTTCAGTGCTTTCAGCTGCGTTGAGCTTAGATTTGGTGGAGTATCCAGAGCCAGAAACAACTGCTGGGGCCCAAACACCTGGTGCAACTACTCCATTGTTGTAAGCGGTGGTGGATGCTTCCTTGTTGAGGGAACGGCTGGCTTTGTTGGATGAAGCTGATTTGGACTTTTGGTCGTAACCGGATTCAGCAACGGCACCAACTCCATAAACACCATATCCTGGGTAACCTGAAGCAACCTTGGAGTATCCCTTGTTGGATGATTCTTGAGATTGTTTGTTTTCAGTGCTTTCAGCTGCGTTGAGCTTAGATTTGGTTGCATATCCAGAGCCAGAAACAACTGCTGGGGCCCAAACACCTGGTGCGACTACTCCATTGTTGTAAGCGGTGGTGGATGCTTCCTTGTTGAGGGAACGGCTGGCTTTGTTGGATGAAGCTGATTTGGACTTTTGGTCGTAACCGGATTCAGCAACGGCACCAACTCCGTAAACCCCATATCCTGGGTAACCTGAAGCAACCTTGGAGTATCCCTTGTTGGATGATTCTTGAGATTGTTTGTTTTCAGTGCTTTCGGCTGCGTTGAGCTTAGATTTGGTTGCATATCCAGAGCCAGAAACAACTGCTGGGGCCCAAACACCTGGTGCGACTACTCCATTGTTGTAAGCGGTGGTGGATGCTTCCTTGTTGAGGGAGCGGCTGGCTTTGTTGGATGAAGCTGACTTGGACTTTTGGTCATAACCGGATTCAGCAACGGCACCCACTCCATAAACCCCATATCCTGGGTATCCTGAAGCAACCTTGGAGTATCCCTTGTTGGAGGATTCCTGGGATTGTTTGTTTTCAGTGCTTTCAGCTGCGTTGAGCTTGGATTTGGTGGAGTATCCAGAGCCAGAAACTACTCCTGGAGCCCAAACACCAGGTGCGACTACTCCATTGTTGTAAGCGGAGGTAGAAGCTTCCTTATTAAGGGAACGGCTGGCTTTGTTGGATGAAGCAGATTTTGAGCTTTGGTCGTAACCAGATTCAGCATAAGCACCACCTCCATAAATACCATAGCCGGGGTATCCGGATGCGACCTTGGAGTATCCTTTGTTGGAAGATTCCTGGGACTGGGCATTTTCACTACTTTCAGCAGCGTTGAGCTTGGACTTGGTTGAGTATCCAGAGCCAGAAACTACTCCTGGAGCCCAAAGACCTGGTGCGACAACTCCGTTGTTGTAAGCAGAGGAAGAATCTTCCTTGTTGAGGGAACGGCTGGCTTTGTTGGATGAAGCTGATTTGGAGCTTTGGTCGTAACCGGACTCAGCATAAGCACCTCCACCATAAATACCATAACCGGGGTAACCTGAAGCAACTTTCGAGTATCCCTTGTTGGAGGATTCTTGGGACTGGGCGTTTTCACTGCTTTCAGCGGCGTTGAGCTTAGAGCTGGTTGAATAACCGCTGCTGGTAGCGGCTGAAAACGAAATATGTTTATTGTAATATATTAAATCTAGTATTCTTAATATGTAACTGATATTGTGATGACTACTCACCAACTGGCCCGTAAGCTTGGTATACTGCAGGTCGGAGACCTCCGCCACATCTGCCAGCTAGGGCGGTTCCTACCAAGAGGAGTACAGCGCTAATGGAAGAGATGTGCATTGCTACTAAAGTGATTTAGGCTCTGGATGTGCGCCTTCTTATAGGAGCATTTCCGTTTGCTCAGCTGGTTTGCCCAGGTGTTCCTTCTACACCTGTCAAAGCGTAACATGTTTGTTAGTTCAGTAAATTTAAATAATTCTTGATTTACAAACCGCAACATCTGAGGAATTAATTACGATTATTGATTTTATATAGGTATATATATATATATATATATATATATATATATATATATATATATATATATATATATATATATATATGTGATTTTTTTATGAAAAAATGAAAGCATAATGTAACGTGAAAGCATAATTTGCCATCTAATTTTTAATTTTAATGTTAAAGTTGGTAATCCAGATGGACAAAGACTATTAAGAAACTCTTGTGCATAATGGATGTCTTTACACACAATATCCAAAAGCCAAGGATAGGCATTATGATTTGTAATAATTTTAATTCGGCAGAGCTCATTTTGTTGATTTCATCTGTTCAGGTTCTAATTTCTAACCATAAAATTATATAACCGTCGCACAGTGGGACGAATGGCCAATCTAGCAGGAAAAAAGTCATAATCAAAATTAATGAAGCTATTGTGATAAGTGTATAGTTAAGTAGCTTTATGGAACATTATCAAAGGTTCTTTCGTTTTTTAGGAGGTGGATTTCAAGGTAAAAAGAACGATCAAAGTAGTACCTAACTCCACAGGTCAAATTTTGTTGATTCTTTCAATCTAAATTCAATTGATTCTTTCAATCTAAATTTGTGTATCACCATATTGATATTTTTTCATTATTCTTTTGTAATTAGTGAATATAGGCAATCGTTATACCAGTAAGCCATTCTCAAAATAATTTTTTAATAATTTGACCTATTATATAATTTTTTTAAAAGTACCGTAAACTAAAGAATTTTTTAACTAAAAAGATCTATTACTAAAAAGTACCCCAAAGTACCTCTCTGGAATTCATGGTACAGGTGCCTTAGAAGTTATATGAAATAATCATGAAACATTTAGCTGCTTTTATCCGCTTTCTTGTCTGAAAACGAATTTTCAATTTCGCGAAGAGAGTTATTTCGTATTTGTCAAAACTGTAAGGGCATTGATTTAATAATATATTAAATATATTATAATATAATATAAAATATATATATATATATATATATATATATATATATATATATATATATATATATATATATTCTATATTTGAAACATTTAAATCAGAGGATATTATTTCAATATCTTTAGCTGCACTGAAGAGATATTTAAAATTGGTAGTTACTAAAATTAAAACGAAATAATAACAGGCTGGAAAGTCCCGGAAAGTCATTACATTTTATTGAGTCTGATCATTAAGTAAATTGAGAATATCACTTTAATAAGAAAACATTCGTTTTACATATTTATAAAGTTACAATATAAAAAAATACATAAGAATGTATGTATGCATGTTTTTACTGTATGTGTTGAATTTTCATTTAGATAAAAAAATCAGTAATTTTAGTTTATTTTCTACTATGGAGGAAAAATATTTAATCGAATTTCAATTGAGCATTGTTTATAATCTTATTGATATTTATTCATCGTTAGTTTATTATTATTGAATATGGACGATCTCATTTATAAACATCTCGTTTATAGGATACCAGCTTGATGTGTTTTTTCATTCATTATTTTTATAATTAAAAATAATTACTATAAAATAATTAGCCATTATGTAATCGTTAGAAACGATCTAACTCCTTATTTTTTATTAGATTAATATGATAAATCTTCTACTATATATTTGTCAAATAGCACTCACTCGTTTAACACGAAATCTCAGAAACCACCGAACGGATTGGAATGAAATTCGATATATAGCTTCCTCTAGGGCCGTAGGTGCTCGCTAAGGAAGGAATTTTAAAAAATCGGCCTGGATCGCGGCTAATTCGCGAAAAATGCTATTACAATTTTTATTGGGTGAATGATAATAGATTAATTGTCATATGGTATTTGGAGATAAGCTAAGTTAAAAAATATGTTAGATGTTTAAGCCGCACAATTTGACCACAAATTAAGTTCCTTATAGTTCTAAACACACAAAAATACGATCGATGTCGAAACCTTCTAATATGGTACTTTCTGTGAACTCATGGTGACTGCAGAGGTGGACCCTTACAAGTTTGAGTTGTTTCGTGACGAGAAGCTCTTAAAAGACTTATGTTCTCTGGTGATACCATGTAAGCCCAGTTCGAGAATTGTTTATAATATTATTGATATTTATTCATCGTTAGTTTATTATTACATATTCCATTATAACGATTACATTATAATCGTTAGTTTATAATGTACATATTCCTTACGAGCAACTCACCAACATTGCTTCACCACTAGTTCGTCCCCAACTACTCTTCCTTCAGTTTTCCGGTCATAAGATAATCGGCTATTCTCAACCAGGCCCAAGTTGTATTTTACAAGTTGTACATAGCATTTCTGGATTTCATTCCTTGAACCTAGAATATACCTTTTTCTCAGGTCAGATGAGTCTATTGCAACATTGAAGTAAACCAATCAATCTAAAAGTAAACAACGTAGGAAATGATTCACTGATTCAGTTAGCAACAAACAATTAAGGAACTCGGCTGCAAAATGTATTCAAGCAAATGTAGAGGTCAACAGGAAAGCTGTTAAGAAATACATGACAAATCATCCTGCAATTAGCAGAAAAGTGGTTAAAAAATTAAAGAAAGCCAACCTGAAACTAAAGGATATGCTGTATACACATATTCTGAGAATCGCCCAACTGTACTTAGAGGGACTGTACAGAAGTATAAGAAAACCCATCCTGAAATCCATAGAAAGTCTTAAAAACAAATTATCAAATTTACTTATTGACATTATTCTAAGAATAAAATTCTTTACGTTTATTTAAGTAATAATAATTATCAACGTTAAGCTTAACTTTTACTTATTTCAGTTGTCCTTAATCCTAATGATATTAAACCGTAGCAGAGCAGGGTATTTTCAGCTAGTATAAAATAAATGGTGAAAAATTAAACCTTATTAAAAAAAAAAACATTAAAAAATCGGAACCACGGATAATGGGGGCTACTGTATAGTATTTTCCTTATGGTTGTGACTTCAGTGGTTTTATTTTACCTTTTTTAAACTCTATTGTTTATGTAAATCAGGTTGCCAGGTCTGTTTAAGTGATACAGACTTTTTCCTTCCTAGATTGGTCATTCGTCCCACTGTGCGTCGGGCAAATCACGTTTCTAACATTCAATATTGTGCATTTAAATTATGATTAAAGCACTTCTAAGCCTTCCTAGAACTATGAATACGATATAATTATAATTTGGAACGGACGGGCTAAGCAGTTTTACCATTGTGGACTATATTGCCGAATATTAACCCAATATCTATGGTATTTTCAAACTTCACCAGGATCCATAAGCCGTACCACATATTTAAAACTTTTTTTTTTTTTTAATAATTTAGTTAAATATAAGTCAATTTTATTATCAATACCTGTATATAACATCTTATCTCACAAGAGGACGTCTGGAGTTGTAACTAACAGATTTTTGTTAGGTAATAGGGACCTATAGTGCAAAACTGGAGTTATAGCCGCCGATGAGCATTAGGAGCCGAGAAAAAAAATCACGATTAATTTTTTTTCCTCAGCTTTCAGTCAAGATAGAGAAATAATTCTTTAACGTTTAATTGCAGTTATGTATGCTATTTAATATAAAAATACTTCCGTTGTGCTCAAGATACTACCCGGCTTTAGATTTCTCAAAAACTCCAAAAGAAATGACAAAATTCCAAGGAAATCCGCTGTAAATCAGTAGATAAAAAAAATCCGAGGTCCGCTATAACTTAAGATATTTCCATAAGGGGAAATCCTGCGACCTCTGGATTTGAGCTAAAATATGCAGTTTAACGGCTTCTAGATGACCTTAAAATTTGGTCTTAATCGGTGGCGAAATATGTGAGGTAACGCAAATTATTTACATTTTTTCAGAAATTGACCGCCCCTTGCCTTCTAAAATTCTACAAAATTTTGAAGGTAAAAAAAATTATTTTTGATTTCCTCAAAATTTAGTTTCTATATATTTTTTGAGATGAGGAATTTGAAAATTATATCAGTTTTTAGTTTTAAAAAAATTTCTCACCTATATTATATAAATAAGACGTTTTAAAATGATCTATTTCTATTATTATTTTAATTTTTACACTATAAATATCAAATCAAACCATTTAAACAATATATACATATTTTTTAACCAAAACCTGATATTAACTTTAGATTATTCATCAATCTTAAGATTTCAATGCAATTTGAAATAAAAATATGGGTGAGAAAATTTTTTAAACTAAAAACTGATATTATTTCTAGATTCCTAATCTCAAAAAATATGTAAAAACCTAATTTTGTCGAAATCAAAAATAATTTTTTTTTTTACCTTTAAAAAATTTGTAGGATTTTAGAAGGCAGGGGGCTGTCATTTTCTGAAAAAAATGTAAATAATTTGCGCTATCTCACATATTTCGCCACCGATTAAGACCAAATTTTAAGGTCAACTGGAAGTCCTAGAACTTCATAGTTTAGCCCAAATCCGGAGGTCGCAGGATTTCCTTTATTGAAATATCTCAAGTTATAGCTGACCTTGGATTTTTTCATTCACATCAGTTTTTGTCCACTAAAATCGGGAGTGAATCCAATGTTATACGCATGAATAAAAAGCAGAATGTATGCTGATTCTAGTGATGCCTTTACTGTTGTAATCGGTTGAACACAGCAGTTGTTATGGCCTTTAGAAATTGTTGATGAAATCTCAACTTCAAAATTATAACCTCCTCGAAAGGGGTAAAAAATCATTATTTTTTGATTTTGAAAAAAAATTCACATATAAGGGTTTTATGGTGCGTTAAATCCAGATTTGAGGTCAGTTGTTCATGAGAAAAAGTTTCCACTGATTTACAGCGGAATTTTGTCATTTTATGGTACTTTTTGAGTACCCTAAAGCCGGATTTTATATCTAATAGTATACATAACTGCAATTAAACGTGAAAAAAATCATTTCTCTATCTTGACTGAGAGCTGAGAAAAAAAATAAAACGTGATTTTCATATTTTATTTTTTTTCTCGGTTCCTAACGCCCATCGGCGGCTATAACTCTAGTTTTGCACTATTATAGGTCCCTACTAACCATACAAAAATCAGCATTCAAATCTGTGAGTTACAACTGCAAACGTCCCCTTGTTAGTTAAATAAATATGTTTTGGATTTTTAAATCTAATCTTTGTTAAATCTAAGATTGTTTTTATTTAAAGGGATAGTGAAATCGGAATTCTACGTCTTAGTATTGCGTGTTTGCCCTTTTATGTTCTTTTGATCTTTGATTTACCGATCGTCCAGTTTTTTTTCCGTGTATTTAGATTAACACTAATTTTATTTACAGTACTATACACTACAGAAGTATATTGTTTTTTCCCTTCACCTTAAGACAAAATAAACTCTTTCCCAAAAAAACAAAAACAAAAACAGTGCATTGATCCTTCTATATCATCATACGTACTTTAATTAAACTTTGTATTCTTTCTTGGGAAAAAACAAACAAACAATTTAATTACTTTGCCCGAAATCAACAGACAACGCATTAATGCGGTCTGCATCATGCTCATTTCATTGTCTCTATTCAGCTTGAGTAAGTAACCTGTTCTTCATGAGAAAATTTAATGGAGTCACCCTCGTATATCCATTGAAGATTTATCCATGAGAAGATACTAAACATTGCGTGCGGTTGACTACATCGGCGAGCATGTGCGAACATGAACAAAGAGACCAACGAGGCGTTTCCTTTCTTGTCACGCGTGAGACAAATGACGGCTGAGGTGGCTTGTGGCGAGATTATCACGACACGCCGACACGAGATCCCTTACACGGATCCCTAATCTACATAATACTCCTCCTGGAACCCTTCCAGGGGTATTGTACCTTCTTATCCAGGGGCAAGTGTTCCTGGAATCAGAAACAAGAACACATTCCTTCTCTGGTATTTTGCATGCATATGTGGCAAACATATGCATATGCTTAACGATTCTTTAAGAAAAGAAAGATAATTCTAGTTGCTTTTAGTATTCGTCCTTTAGACTACTGTTTAAAAAAATTTCAGGATTTAACGGTTTTTAAGTTAAAGGATATTCCGCCATTGTTATCCTTAAGGATGCTGTTTTTAGCGTTGAGAAACTACCTTCAACTTATCGTAAAATGTGTTATCAAAGGCGGAATATCGTTTCGCCATCTTAAAAACTGTTAAATATTCTAATATTTCAAAACAGTATCCTCAAGGAACACAATAGCGGAATATCCTTCGGATAACTTTTTTTTTTTCTCCTTATTTGTTTAATCAGCACCTGTCACATATCATGTGACATCAAGCAGATGTGATAAATTGTTGTATACAAGATAATTGGCATGTCAGGCATGAGGGAGGACAGCACCCAGTGGTACCATGAACATAATATATAATCAGTTTTAACGGAGTAGATCCCTCAACCAACTCCTTTTTAGTCTCCTTTGGGTATTATCTGGCAAGCTTATGGAGGCCAAACTATGTATTAAACTATTGATATGTCCATGTGAAGTCTTTTATATAAAGTCTGGATGTGATCTTGTACCATGGGTATGTGTAAGTCTGTGTGTAAAGGTTTGTTATTGACAGACCAGGGTGATTGTGAAATGAGTCTTAAATTTTTTGACTGGAAAGAATATTTTTTGGATGTGTGTTTTTTTAGCTGTTCCGTAAATTTGTGAGGCGTACGTCCACAGAGGTTTTAATAAGTAAGTATATGTATTTAGTCTTTGCGTCATTTTCAATTTAGATCGTTTATGTAGAATTGGATATAATAGTATCAGTCTTTTGTTAAGGCTTAGGCGTTTCTGTTTCACATGTGGGCCCCATGTCATCCTTGTGTCGAACATTAGGCCAAAGTATTGAACAGTGTCAGTCTGTTTAATTGGATAACTTAAAAACTGTTAAATCCTGGAATATTTCAAAACAGTATCTTCATAGACGAAAACTAATAAAATCGTTAAATCTTGAAAAAAAAAAAAAAAAAAAATAGAATCCTTAAGTACGAAAACTAATATATACGATGTGGCCCAAATATGTCGTTCCGCCATTTTAAAACAGCATCCAAGGATGTCCGTTGGCCTGAAAAAAACGTCAGATCCTAGCAGATTAGAAAAACAGTGTCTTTGTTCTTCATATAAATTAGATTGTTGAGAGGGATCAGTCAATGGGATTAAAAAATGAGCATTGTTGAAATAAAACGAACATATTTTTAATTTGCCAACTTTACCTCCCAATTTTTAATTACTTAGGGCTAAAAACTGCAAATTGTGAAATACAGAAACAGAAAATAAATAAGAAATCATATTAAAAAGATACAATGAGTAAAGAAGAAATTAATGATTTATATATTCTGATATTGAGGGAAATACAAAAGCCCACTTACAAGGGGAGGACACATTCAGTCTCTCACGGATCTTGTTGGCAATTTTTTTGGAGGTTCCTGGTCAAAAAATATTAGACACCTATTTTGCCGTTCCGACCAATGGGCCCTAGAAGCCGAGAAAACAAAATAAAATAGCTTTAAACTAATTTATTTTATATCTCGAGTTTAAAAAATGACATCGACATCATTTTTGCACGAAGATGTTTAGTTTCTAAAAAATTATTAGATTTTCAAGCAAGCTACCTCTATAGATTTTTTCACACAAAAATTGGCGTCAGATTCTAATTCAGCACCCAAAAAAACATTGAAAAACGCTTATTCAACAAAATTAAATAATATCATTTTTTTCACCCTCTTCTAGGAAAATGAAATTTTTAAAACGATTATTGGTTACATACCTTTAAATCGCCATTACTTTGTCACACAAATTACTGGTATATATATATATATATATATATATATATATATATATATATATATTTGTTTGATTGATATCTATATATATATATAGTTAAGTTTCCTAAGTTTTGATGGTGCTGAAATTGAATTCTAGGGCTAAAAACATTTTCTATCACATTTTACAGTGTAAAAGCTAAAAATGTTCGAGTGAAGTGCATTCAATATATTTTTTTTTACAAGTACCAACATCGGATTCGAACTTAGCATTCCAAAGAACCCTTATATACGAAATTTCATCAAAATAGAAAAATAAAAATTCCTAAGCTTCAAAATTTGCCTTACCAAATGGTAGGAAACTTTTATTTAAATTGATAAAAACACGAATTACACTTAGACGGTTTAACGTATCAACTTTATTTTTTTACACGAAATATAGGGTGGTGATACGCTTGAAACGTTTTTGGTTTCATCATTCTATCTGGTTTTAAGCTCAAGCTAAAAATCAAAATGTTTTTCGGATTTCCAAATTTTTTAATAGGTTTATGTTCATCGAATTTTACATTTATGTAAATCAAAAGAAAGCTGAGGCTCTCTCCTCTTTCCGGCGATACCTAGTGAATTGTGTGACAAAGTAATTGCGATTTAAAGGTATTTAACCAATAATCGTTTTAAAAATTTCATTTTCCTAGAAGAGCGTGAAAAAAATGATATTTTTTAATTTTGTTAAATAAGCGTATTTTAGTGTTTTTTAGGGTGCTGAATTAGAATCTGTCGTCAATTTTTGTATGAAAAAATCTATAGAGATAGTTCGCTTGAAAATCTAATCATTTTTTAAAATTTAATTACTCTTAACCAAAATCTATGGAGCAACTGTATTTTTCGTTATATTTGCAATCAAAATTAAACATCTTGGTGCAAAAATCATGATGATATCATTTTCTAAACTCGAGATATAAAATAAATTAGTTTAAAGCTATTTTATTTTTATTTTTAGTTTAAAAAATGATATCAACATGATTCTTGCGCCAAGATTTTTATTTTTGATTGCGAATTTAACGAAAAATACAGCTACTCCATAGATTTTTTGTTAGGTTAGTTCAATTCTAAAAAAAATATTAGATCTTAAGCAAACTACCTCTATAGATTTTTTAACACAAAAATTGACGTAAGATTCTAATTCAGCAATCTCAAAAATGTTTATTTAATAAAAACAAAAAATATCATTTCTTCATTGAACTACGTTCAGTATACTTTTTTTACAAGAACCGACATCGGATTCGAATTCAGCATTAAAAAGAACCCTTAAACTTTCAAAATTTATATCAAAAAATAAATATTTCATACACAAATTTCATCGAAAAATAAAAATGAAAATTCCTAAGCTTCAAAATGTGCCTAACCAAAAAATGGTAGACAACTTTTGTTTAAATTGACAAAAACATGAATTACGCTTAGACGGTTTAACGTATTAACATTATATTTTTATATAAAATATAGGGTGGTAATACTCTTGAAATGTCTTTGGTTTCATTTTCCTATCTGGTTTCAAATTCAAGTTAAAAAATAAATAGGTTTTCCGGATTTGCCAATTTTTTTGATAGGTTTTGTTGATCTAAATTTGCATTGATATACTCAAAAGAAAGCTGAGGCTCTCCTCTTTCCAGCGATACCAATGAATGGAATCGCGTGACAAATTATCAGCTATTTAAAGGAAAGTAACCAAAACTCGTTTTAAAAATTTCTTTCCCTCAAAGAGGGTGAAAAATGATATTTTTTGGTTTTATTGAATAAACGTTGTTCAATGTTTTTAAGGGTGCTGAATTAGAATCTTACGTCAATTTTCGTGTTGAAAAATCTATAGAGGTAGTTTGCTTGATGGAGCGCCTGTATTATTTCTTTAAATTCGCAATCAAAAATACAAATCTTGGTGCAAGAATTATGTCGATATCATTTTTTAAACTCGAGATATAAAATAAATTAGTTTAATGCAATTTTTTTTTCTCTGCTTCTAGGGCCCATTGGTCGGAACGGCAAAATATGTGTCTAATATTTTTTAACCAGAAACCTCAAAAAAAATTGCCAGCAAGATCCGTGAGAGGCTGAGTGTGTCCTCCCCTTGTTAGTCCTATTTCGTCGGTTCATCATGTTTGAACAGGTGGCTTCAATCGTCAGGGATTAGTTATGTGGCTGTAACCAGTGTCACCGAGTTCCAGTTATGAACTTTGTAAAAATTAAAAATTTCATTTCAAAACGTGAAAGAACAATGGAATGTTCTGAAACAACAGTAATGGACTTTTTTGAAGATTATGAATTCATAGAACGTGCGAATAATACTCATATCATGGATGTTGTCTGAAGGAAATTATACTTTGTATTCACTGTTGCTAATTATCTATTATATATTTGTCAAATACCACTCACTCACTTAACACGAAATCTCAGAAACCACCGAACGGGTTGGAATGAAATTCGATATGTAGATTCCTCTAGGGCCGTAGGTGCTCGCTAAGAAAGATATTTTAAAAAATCGGCCTGGATCGCGGCTAATTTGCGAAAAATGCGATTTCAATTTTTATTGGGTGAATAATAAAAGATTAATTATCATATGGTATTTGGATATAAGCTAAGTTAAAACATAGGTTAGATCTTTAAGCCGCAAACTTTGACCACCGTTTAAGTTCCTTATAGTTGTAAACAAACAAAAATACGATCGATGTCGAAACCTTATAATATTGGTACTTTCTGTGAACTCATGGTAGCTGCAGAGGTTACTTACAACTTACAAGTTTGAGTTGTTTCGTGAAGAGAAGCTATTAAAAGACTTATGTTAAAGAGGAGGTTAAAAGACTTATGTT
The DNA here is from genome assembly GCA_003667255.2 of Euschistus heros. Taxonomy (NCBI): domain Eukaryota; kingdom Metazoa; phylum Arthropoda; class Insecta; order Hemiptera; family Pentatomidae; genus Euschistus; species Euschistus heros. The sequence goes on along the minus strand of RCWM02000184.1, from coordinate 606,472 downwards.
CTCTGGTGATGACATGTAAGGCCAGTTCGATGTAGGGAAAAAACAGATAAGAATCAATAGTTCTACCAAGTGTATGATTCTCTTTAGTTTCGTATCATGTTCTACCATGGAGAAGAAAGGTACAGTATTAACATCCCTCAACGTGACCCAAACTCCAGTACATCACTTAAGAAAACTGTGTCTGCAGCTGATTTTTACGCCTAAATGTTAGTGGAGCGAGGAGGTGAAGAACCTTATTTACTTTAATTTCGTAATCTCCTAAACCAATTTATGCTTGATATGTACGCAAAAATATAGAAACAGAAAGACTAAACTTTCTTCAAAAAAGTTGAGAAGTTGAGACTATATTCACTTAAAGTATGCCATAAGAAAAGCTGATGGTCTGGTATCAGAGCTGGGTAAGATGGTAGTGCTGCCTCGAAGCTTCACTGGAGGGCTATCAAAATAATATATAATTAACTTTTGCAAACTGTCAAATTTACTTATTGAAATTATTCTAAGAATGGAATTGTTCAGGTTTATTTAAGTAATAATAATTATCAACGTTAAGCTTAACTTTTACTAATTTAAGTTGTCTTCATCCTAATGATATTAAACCGTAGCGAAGCGGGGTACTTTCAGCTAGTTTGTTATATTTTTGTTAGTGTTAAAAATATAATAATAATAATAATAAGTCTTTGATTATGTGCATAACTAAACCAAATAAATCCTAAATTCAAATAAATACAATAAAACTGGTTTAAAGAAACTGAAAAGGACCTATGAGAGTAACAAACTACAGATAAACATATAAGACACTAAATCATTGATGAATTAATATTATATTAAATCAGAACTAATATTATGCTAAACCATCAGTAATGGCAACTTTTGATAAACTTAATGATGACAGGGAAGTGTAAATAACAAATTATTAATATAAAAAACACAGAATCCTTGTTGAACGTTATGTCAATTTTTATGTATTTTCTCAAGGAAAGAGGGAATAAGAAAATATGAAAATTGTGATACGATTTCGCACATTTATTTTTATATCGTTCTGTTTTATTGAAATAATAATACAATCATTCTCTCTTTAGGGCAATAAGTAATACGTACGGCAAAGAATCCATTCACAAAAAGTTCAAAAGTCTGTAGATACCTTAATGCTATTTATTATTTACCATTACTTAATAATCCCTTTAGAGCATTCTCCAAGCTTGTTTCTGACCCTGAACTTCTTAAAAAAAGTTTAGTTATTTATTTCAAAGAAGAAACATGACAGCGTCCTATGAAATTCTCGTAATTTTAAGGATTACATTATTGGAAAAAAAATTTCACAGCTGAAGCAACTCGTCAAATTATTATATATGAAGGAGGTGTCCTTGAAAAATTTAGAAGTGGAGATACGACGTTGGAAAGGAAGAAAGGCTCCAGGCGGCCATTAATGGATATTGATGAGGTTCTGAAGGAAGCTGTTGAGTCAAATCCGTCCACAAGTACTCGCAAACTTGCCAGGGAGTGTGGTGTGTCGAAAGATACTGTTAGTCGCCATCTTCTTTCCATGGGAAAGGTGAAAAAGACCTGTAGACTAGTCCCTCACGAAATTACTCCTCTACAATCAGCAGAAAAGTTTACAGAACTTCATGGGTTGGAACTCCTGCCCCATCCACCATATAGTCCAGACCTTGCACCTTCCATGGCCCATTTTGTTCAAGGGAAAATATTTGATAATTTTGCGGAAGTTGAAAATGCTGTCCAAGAATTCTTTAACAGCCATCCCAAGGAATGGTATCAGCGTGGCATCGAGCAATTGGCTAGCAGATGGGTACTGAAGGTAGATAACAATGGACTATACTTTGAGTATTTCATATCAAAGAAATAATATTACAAATATTTTATTTAAAATACGGATTTTTTTTTATACACCCCGTTATATACACTGGAACTGTCTTACTTAAATTGATATAACGAATATAAATATATAAAACACCAAATCCATGTAGAAATTAATCTTATTAACTTTTGTAACACTTTTACATTTTAAGGAAGATGAAATAAGAAAACATCAATTTATAAAACACTAAATCCATTATCAAACTCATGTTGTTAACTTCTGTTTCAGTTATTTACATTTAAGAATATTAAATAATAATATAACACACTAAACAACACAATTCAAGTTGAAACTGTAGAAGTGATTGTTTACAAGTGAGGTTATAGGAAAGAGCTATCGATAAATGTAAACTCGAAGTGAAGCTTAAGGACCGAACTGGTTGGTGTAGTGCGGGTCAGGTAGTTTTCGTGAAGACATGCTTGTGTAACAGTGCCTTTGTACTTTGTTATCAATGATTGTATTCAATCATTGAAATTGAATTTTATGTAAATTAAATTAACACTTTACAACTTCAACTCAAACTCTTCCCTCGTTCATTCATTCATTGAAGTCGATCCTAAGAAAGACCGGAAGCAATCAGAGCCATCGATATTAGAAGTTGATGAGCCCGGCTCAATTCGGAACCAAATGAAACAAGAGTGGGAATTACTCTGCGAGAATTGGACACAGACTAATCAGACCCTCAAGGCACCACCACATCGTACATCTTCTGTACTCTTGATTGCCACCCAACAGTTCGCCCCCCACACACAGTTCCTCCCCTTGCTGATCATTTGAACTGTCCTTTCAAGATCTTTTCGACATTCAATCTGGACCTTGTTCTCAATATGGTCATTGACAGGATTAAGACGCAAGAGTCCAAAAGATTGTTTTAATTGAGAGAATTCGGATAAAAACAGAAGTCTTTGTTAAAGCCCGATAGTTTAATTTTTTTTTTATTAATTTTTCCTTGCATCATCTCCCATAGTGAGAAAGAAATTATGCTAAAAATTATTATAAATACAAAACTGTAAATAGCTCTAAAAATTTCTGGTTGTAAAAAAAAATGAACACATTGTAGAGTGCATAGAATATCCGATAATATTTGACTTCATAGCTTCGTTAGGAATAGTTAGAAGGTAAACATACTAAAAGTCCCCGCCCCTGGGGGGTGAGCTAACGGTGGGGGGGGGGGGAGAAGTTCCATTTTTTTTTTTTTGTTTTTTGATAATATCTCGAAAACGGTTGACTCTAGAAAAATATGTTTCAAATAAACATAAAAGCTAATCAAATTTCCTATACAATTTATTATGTATAAATTTCTCGTAATTCTAACCGTTTACGATATATACGTTATTGAAAATCGGTTATTTTTTGTCAAACATTTGCTTCTATTACGGCCCACAATCGTTTCTTAGAAAAAACGTTGGAATTAAAATTGTAGAGCATTAAACTTAATTTAATTTCATATATGTATACGTTTCTGATATTAGCTTAAAATGTTTGACACAAAGTGAGGTAAAAATTTTTTTACTTACTTTTGCAGGTATTATCCCTCAATGGGTTGCCTGGTTAAGTCAGATCATTCCTCCACTTCTCTCTATCCCACTAGTCCTCTTCCCCAAGTCCCCTGCCCGCCATTTCCTCCTCCACACTGTCCCTCCACCGGGTTCAGTGTCTTCCTCTCCTCCATCTTTCTGGTTGTTCCCACAGCAGAATCTTCTTCGGCCACCTACGTTCTGGCATCCGCTGGCAGTGTCCATACCATCATAGCCTGCTTCTTCCAATCCTCTCCAATCCTCCAAACATTTTTTTAATTTCTAAATTGTCGATTTTTAATAACGTATATCTCGAAAACCGTGGGAATTTCTACGAATACGTATATATTTCATTTTATAGGAAATTTAATGAGCTTTAATATAGAGCTGCAACATATTTTTCTAGAGTCCACCGTTTCGAAATATAAACGAAAAATAAAATTGAGACCTTCTCCCCATCCTTAGCTCACCCGCCACGGGCGGGGACTTTTAGTATGTTTACCTTCTAACTACACCTAACAAAGCTGTGAAGTCAAAAATTATCGCATATTTTCACTCTACAACCCTCATTGCAGCACCCATTGACTGAACTATAAATTATGGTTCTAAGTTATGTATATTATGTGTATCAAGTTACGCATTACGTAAATTACGACAGCTGTTATAAAAAACAAAAGAAAAACATATGAGCTTCGCCAGCGACAGTAGCATGGCAGTCTGAGCCAGACCTCCCTGCAAGAAAGTTAGATTGTACTATTTACGCAAAGCCACTATCTTTACTCACCGATCTTCTCTCACCGAGAGTGATCTTTACTCCCCGTCTGGCAGTATGTTCCCTCACTTCTGCTCGATCGTATCTCACCACTGCTTTTTTCTAGAACCCACCGAATGCTGAGGAGACTTCCACTAGACATCTACCAAATATTTAAACCCTATTCATCAACTTAACTTGAACCAAATTCTGTCATAGTTAAATTCATATTGTTATTTTTACAATTCATTAATAATCAAAATAGTTTAAAAATTAGTTTTAATTAATTTTTGTCTAATTTCAATTTCTGCCAATAACACAGTTCTGCAAAAAAAACCTTGTTTGTCAGCTGCAAGAGATATTTTAACAGAATTACATGTTTTAAAATCCGCTGATTTCAAAAGTGATGTCTGTTTTTTTTCTATCACATAAGGGTTTTTTGCTAATTTAAAAACAAAAAATTGTTAAAATCACTCGTTTATTCAAAATTATTATCAAACAATATTTTTTTTACAACTAATAAAACATTATTTTGACATAAAGTAACAATATTACACTTATTCATGTATTATATGATGAAACCTTTTCTTCATTTCCTTGATATTTCAACCAAGTTCTTGCTGCTTTCCATCTTTAGTTTCCCGCTCAATCATCCAACTGTAGACTGCAAGCATAGTGCCATCCCATCTTCCTTGGTACCGTCTCTCGATATCACGGACATCCTGGTGAAAACGCCTCCCCTTTTCTTCACTGTAAGCTCCCAGATTTTCAGGAAAACCTTCTATGTGGGAGTGTAAAAAATGAAACTTCAAGCTAGGGTTGGGCGATAGTCGATAGTTAGCACTATCGCTAGGCCGATACTATCGGTTGAGAACTATCGATTGCTATCGGTAGTTTTTCGATAGTAGCTTCCTTTTTTTCCAAAGCTATTCAATAAAGAATTTCAACTAATTTAATTAAATTCAATTATCTACTTACTAATTAACTTTGCATGATTATAAATCATAAGATTGTATCATAAAGATAAGAGAAAAAAAATTATTTATTTGAATTTTAAAACCGAATTTACAATTTACATGGCTACAATAATAATGAACAAATCACATCTACAGAAAAGAAAAATTTGAAGAGTCAAGTGTGCTCCTTGAGCCACATATTTCCTGAAAGAAAAACTAGCATTTCTGCTTTCCTTTGGGTTTATCTTTGAGAGAACCCTTGATCACTAGGAATTCCGAATTCAATTTTAAAAGAACTCGACATTGGACAGAGACAGATCAGCATAATTCCGAGAGTTTCAAAACTTTAGGGTAAAAAAGATCTATCGATAGTCGTCACTATCTTTATGCAACTTGGACAATGTATTAGTAATTACAGCAAAAAAAATAAATAAATAAATAAAATGGCGTTGATATATCAGTGAAAACGAAGTTATAAGAAGTAAATGTTTGGTTTTGGCCATTTAAAAAAAAACGTAAGATTTTGTAGATAGGTAAGTGACCTTAAAAGTGAGAAGCAAGTTGTGATACTAATGGATTTGAATGGTTGTGGAGTTTGCTATGAAAGGACAGATATCTGGAATGTCTTATGTCAGAAACGTAAGGTATGTTAAGATCTTTGTGGATAAGTTTGTTTGTGACGAATTAAGGAACATTTAGGAATTTTCTAAGGATTTTGGATTGTAAGGATTGGATACGAGATGAATCGGTCTAATTACTGTTATGTAAATGAGTCTTTTGTAATTAAGTGGAAGGTTTGAACGTTTGTCTAGTAAATGTTGAAGTAGTGTAAAAATTTAAATGTAAAATGTTGAGTGGCATTAACGAGGTTTGCCACATTGCCATCAGCTTTTATGATTAGAAATTAAAAGCCTACCTGATGAAAAATGTCGATCCTTTTCGTTTTGATATTGTGCATAAAAATATGATTCATGGGCCTTTAGTTGTGAACACTGATAATGCAGTCCATTATCTGCAAGAGTTTCTTAATAGTCTCTGTCCATCTGGATTACCAATTCGTACATTAAAATTAAATGGATGCCCAATTTTTCTTTTACGTAATCTGCAAACATCTTGTGTAGTTTTAAGCTGGCTAAACATTACTGGTATGTGTGAAAATATTGAAGAGATAATGCTCATTTTCATACTTCAATACAAGATTTTTATCTTTAAAAAAAAAAATATTAGTTAAACCAATTTAAGTTCCTTTCTTATAAGAGCGGGCGAAGCCGCGACGGGATACATAGTGCATAACTTATTGTTAGATAATTTTAACTAAAAATTGAAATTTTATTTGTTCATGGATAAAAATCTTGTATTGAAGTATGAATAC